>JAUIMM010001607.1:0-235907 GCA_031769625.1 Taudactylus pleione
CAGCGCAATCCCAATGTGGTAATGCTGCAATACAGGCTGCTTCATCTGCAGGGGGCGACAGAGATATTCAGGGTAGTTACACTTGAGCGGTTCCTATGGATTAGAGCAGACAGGTATCTTCTCTTATACTAGACACAAATACAGAGTTCTTCTCTTCCTAACACTTTCTCTCGCCTGACAGGACTGGAGAGAGAAGTACATACACCCCAATCACACGGCCGTGCTCAGAGGGGAAATCATCGAATCGGTAAATACAGCTTCAATTAGAAAGATTGTGTTACTTATGGAGTATACACACGGTCAGATTTTTCTTTTGAACGATATCGTGTGAACGATTTACTCAACGATTCGAACGATATCTGAAGAAAAAGAACGAAATCTGACTGCAAACATGTCAGACATCATTCTCTAACAAACGTGAACGCGCATTATTCATCGATTTTTAAAATCGTTATCGTTCAAATCTGATGAAAAATCTGACCGTGTGTATGCGCCATTAGATGTATTTTTCCTAGAATGTTATTTGTCTCCCTGCTGCAGTGATGTCACCTAAGTGTGATTTGTGGCTGCTGTTTGTGATCCTGAACCCGTCCCCGGCCAGTGGCGTCATTACAGGGAGAATAATAGACCTCTCTGATACTGTGTGTCTGTCAGTGCTCTCTGATACTGTGTGTCTGTCAGTGTCCTCTGATACTGTGTGTCTGTCAGTGTTCTCTGATACTGTGTGTGTCTGTCAGTGTTCTCTGATACTGTGTGTCTGTCAGTGTTCTCTGATACTGTGTGTCTGTCAGTGCTCTCTGATACTGTGTGTCTGTCAGTGCTCTCTGATACTGTGTGTCTGTCAGTGTTCTCTGATACTGTGTGTCTGTCAGTGCTCTCTGATACTGTGTGTCTGTCAGTGCTCTCTGATACTGTGTGTCTGTCAGTGTTCTCTGATACTGTGTGTCTGTCAGTGCTCTCTGATACTGTGTGTCTGTCAGTGCTCTCTGATACTGTGTGTCTGTCAGTGCTCTCTGATACTGTGTGTCTGTCAGTGCTCTCTGATACTGTGTGTCTGTCAGTGTTCTCTGATACTGTGTGTGTCTGTCAGTGTTCTCTGATACTGTGTGTGTCTGTCAGTGCTCTCTGATACTGTGTGTCTGTCAGTGTCCTCTGATACTGTGTGTCTGTCAGTGTTCTCTGATACTGTGTGTGTCTGTCAGTGTTCTCTGATACTGTGTGTCTGTCAGTGTTCTCTGATACTGTGTGTCTGTCAGTGTTCTCTGATACTGTGTGTCTGTCAGTGCTCTCTGATACTGTGTGTCTGTCAGTGTTCTCTGATACTGTGTGTCTGTCAGTGCTCTCTGATACTGTGTGTCTGTCAGTGCTCTCTGATACTGTGTGTCTGTCAGTGCTCTCTGATACTGTGTGTCTGTCAGTGTTCTCTGATACTGTGCGTGTCTGTCAGTGTTCTCTGATACTGTGTGTCTGTCAGTGTTCTCTGATACTGTGTGTCTGTCAGTGCTCTCTGATACTGTGTGTCTGTCAGTGTTCTCTGATACTGTGTGTCTGTCAGTGCTCTCTGATACTGTGTGTCTGTCAGTGTTCTCTGATACTGTGTGTCTGTCAGTGCTCTCTGATACTGTGTGTCTGTCAGTGTTCTCTGATACTGTGTGTGTCTGTCAGTGCTCTCTGATACTGTGTGTGTCTGTCAGTGCTCTCTGATACTGTGTGTGTCTGTCAGTGTCCTCTGATACTGTGTGTGTCTGTCAGTGTTCTCTGATACTGTGTGTCTATAGGGCGCCGTGGGCGGCTGTGTGCATGAGGCAACAGTGTTGACCCTCTATAGGGCGCCGTGGGCGGCTGTGTGCATGAGGCAACAGTGTTGACCCTCTATAGGGCGCTGTGGGCGGCTGTGTGCATGAGGCAACAGTGTGACCCTGTATAAGGCGCTGGGGTGGCTGTGTGCAGCCTGAACCTGCTGTAAAGGGGAAATGTATACAGATGTATCCTCCTATAGTTAGCCGCCTTGCGTGTTAAACGCCCTTCTAGTCGTACCATGCCGTGGCGTAACTCTGACACTCAGTCTTTTTAGTGCAACTTTTTCCCATAATGCATCTTATTTGCACAGCGATGTGAACAGGCGCTGCTGCTGGTTACAGTGATATGTGACTGCCAACAGTATATTCTGTGTGTGGCTGCCGCTGTATCTGCATGTGAAACGCTACATTACAGGGTCGCAGCCACTGACAGTCACAGTCACGTATCGGTATCTGCACTACAGAGACTTACAGCGCTGACTCATTGTGTAACGCGACTTGTCGCGTACGGAGGATCGCTATATGTGGTCACCTGTATATATTTAGTTTAGTTTCTGAGCACATTGTTCTCTTATTAGTGTGTAATAATCTGTGCGTTGTCTCCCAGCCATGCCCAGACGTGTACTGGTTCCCGCTATTTACAGACACCGCCTGTGACGAGCTGGTGGAAGAGATGGAACGTTTCGGTCAGTGGTCATCTGGAAGTAAGACGGTAAGGACTGGACGGCTCCGCGCAGTACTAAGCTTGTGGATAAATTAAAGGGCTTCCGTATAAAGCGTTTCCCACCTGCAGGTGAATGTCAGTGATTGGGTTCCCCATGCATCGCACGCCCTGATTCCCCCGGCTACGCCCGCGATGTGACCATGCACAGTACAGCATTGCTCTGCGTCCATATGTCACTGTATACAGAGATACCATTGTTGTGTTTTCCTTGCAAGCTTTCTTCTGTGCCTGTGAGCCAAGTCATTATATTATCAGAATTGGAATAGCACAAAGCTCTACACCGTTCATACCGAGGCCATGTACCGGTGCAGTAAAAAGAAACAGCTCTGCCTGATGAAAGCTTGGATGAAAAGCACAGATTTGATTCAGATTTGGGAATAGAGTAAGATAGAGCCAGTAACTGTATCTGGACAAATCATGCTGCAATGCAAGGGGGGCAAATACATAGATTTATTGCATGTGGGGTAAATACTGGCTGCTTTTACATGTAGCCTACAAATGGTGGACAGCCGGAATTCAGGTTTCCGTTTGGACACGTCCTTCCCAAATCTAAATGTATCTGCACATGTTCCATCTGCCCCCCTGCAGTGCAGAGAGTAGGGGAAGATGGTGATATCAGAGATACCACAATGGTGGGTATAGACGTGCTATGCCCGCTGGAGTGAGGTGAGAAGGGCCCATTGTGTACGGCTGAGGCAGAGACGTATAGAAGCCGTAGAACCCGCTGAATCATCAGTCGCCCAGGTCTGAGGAGGGGGTCCAAAGGAAGTGGTGAATTTATAGAGGACGGCTGAGGAGGGACCTGGGGAACGGTAGATGACCACAACATGAAGGAGAGGGAATGCCCTGGCAGAATGATACCAGAGGGGAATGCCAATGCCGGAATCGGTATGTAATGCCAGCGGATCTATTCCCGATGGACGAAATACCGACGCCGGAAGCCCGAACAGTGAAGATCCCGACTAGGGCTGGTAAGTACCCTAACCTTCCCCTCTCCCCCACCCTAAACTGAACCCTCCCTGGGGTGTGCCTAGCCCTAACCTCCCCCCAGTGGTGCCTCACCCTACGTCCCATACGCTAGAAAGCCCCAGCTCGCCTTCGGTCGGGATGCCGGGCATTAGGATTTCGGCGTGGGGCTAAAGACAGGCGTTTGGTTTAGACTCCTACCTTCTGTCACTGGTCGAGCTTCCAGCGTTGGGATTCCGACGGACGGCATTCAGGGCAGTGGTATCTTAACCGCATCCCGCCAATGCCACCTGCCTGTCTGTACAGGGCGTAGGGTGCAGGGAAAGGAGAGAGTAGTGGGAGATCCAGGTCTCAGTGAGCGAGGTGGAGATTATGGGGTCATGGACAGAGACCAGCTCATTACACACAGACCTGACGTTCCTCAGGGGAAGGGAGTGAGGCGGGAGATTAGCCAGGCGCCAGATGATGGCGCAGAGTCAGATAGGCGCATTGTCTGCTCCTTGTGCAGCGTGAATGTGTGAATCCGTGGCTTGGAGAGTGCGATCATTCCAGGTGAGTGCCGGGGTAGTTACTCGGGCGACTATCGGGGCCGCCCTTCCTTTGAGAGCGCTAGCCGTGAGGTTACACTTCTGAATATTTGTTGGGGTGACGTACAGTTTAGTATCAAATTGTCCTTTAATTGTGGATTGAACTGTACAGCTCCTATCACTATATTCATGCCGCGTTATTATGCCCGCCCAGACTTGTTATGTCAGTCAGTGAGAGCCTCCGGCAGTACAGATTTGCGCATACAGGAGTCCATGTATAATATAAATCTGCGTCACTAGTAATCGTGTGATGGGTGTATGGAGATGAGCTTCCCATGAGCTGCCTGTAAGTGGAGTAACTAACTCCATAGGCCCTGATGGCTGGGACTCTTGTGTTCCTAGCTATCAGTGCGAGACATACAGTAACTTTGTCATAATATTCCTTTAATCCGGGGAAACACATAAATTTCTAAATACCGGGATGTCACCTGGATGTAATCGGCCTCAGAGCCTGAGAGCCCCGTCCCTGGGATTAAAGGGCAAAGCCAGTGAGACCTAAATAACCAATTTACACAGCACCACCTACAGGCAGCTGCCGTGCACTGCATCCTAAATGTAACACGGCCTGGTTCAGCAGCGTTCGCAAATGCAACTACGTACTCAGATAAAGCGATTGTTAGCCATTGCGCATGTGTATAAGCTGCACTACGCGTGCGCCCGGATCACGCTGCGATTACAGAAGCACAGAGGAGTCCAACGCAGAGTGAGTGACAGGCTATGAGCTTATGGGGGTGGTGATGGGGAAGTGGTCGGAAAAACGCAGGCGTGCCTGTCCGTGTGACTGCGGCTGCTTGCGCGTGCATAAATTAGCCTCTGCGATTGCATGTGCAGCTTGAGTGCCCCCTGCGTGCGAGGAGACTTGTGGTGGGTGCGACTGGCCAGACCTGGTGTAAATACAGCGTGACTGGCCGATGTGCGTCCATGGTACCGATTTTTCTGCAGGTCAGCGATGACGTATGCATGTGAGAAGGCGGCATTATGGCGGCTGCGCTTTGTCAGGCATTAACACGTTATAGCAGCTGCGGTCTGTGCGGAGTCATAGGACTGTCATGTCTGTAGTAACCTGTCCATCCTCCTCGCTATATTCCAGGACCAGCGGCTGCAGGGAGGCTACGAGAACGTCCCCACCATTGACATCCACATGACCCAGATCAACTTTCAGAATGAATGGCAGAAATTGCTGCTGGACTTTGTGGCCCCCATTACTGAGAAGATGTACCCCGGTTACTACACCCAGGTAGGGGAACTCCGCATAAATACGCCCGTCTCACCTAAAGGCGCTTCTCCTGGCTAAGACCGGACGTGATGGAAAATAATGGCAAAAAAATACATAAAACATCCAAAGATCCTGTCCCCGTCCCTTAGTCTCCTTACCGACCCCCAATAAGTCCATAACTCTCTTCCTCCAGGAGAACTTCCAAAATGCTTTCTGGGGACTAAGGAAAAATATATATTTGTCTCGTTTTCCTTAGCTCATGTCAGAGACACAAAACCTGCTCAGGTAGAATCAGTGGCATAACTAGGGTATAATGGGGCGTGTAGACATGACACACCCCTTTCTCGTCACTCTGAACATTCCATATGCACCTTAACACAGTGACCCTTATACAGTTCCACCTATGCTGTGCCCCCAGTAATGGTCCCCCCACTGCAGTGCCCCCAGTAATGGTCCCCCCACTGCAGTGCCCCCAGTA
Source organism: Taudactylus pleione (assembly GCA_031769625.1). Classification (NCBI taxonomy): domain Eukaryota; kingdom Metazoa; phylum Chordata; class Amphibia; order Anura; family Myobatrachidae; genus Taudactylus; species Taudactylus pleione. Next base: position 5,771 of record JAUIMM010001607.1, read on the forward strand.
GTGAGCCCCTTATATAGTGCCCCCAGTAGTGAGCCCCCCACTGCAGTGCCCCCAGTAGTGAGCCCCTTATATAGTTCCCCCAGTAGTGAGCCCCTTATATAGTGCCCCCAGTAGTGAGCCCCTTATATAGTTCCCCCAGTAGTGAGCCCCCCACTGCAGTGCCCCCAGTAGTGAGCCCCTTATATAGTTCCCCCAGTAGTGAGCCCCTTATATAGTGCCCCCAGTAGTGAGCCCCTTATATAGTGCCCCCAGTAGTGAGCCCCTTATATAGTTCCCCCAGTAGTGAGCCCCTTATATAGTTCCCCCAGTAGTGAGCCCCTTATATAGTGCCCCCAGTAGTGAGCCCCTTATATAGTGCCCCCAGTAGTGAGCCCCTTATATAGTGCCCCCAGTAGTGAGCCCCTTATATAGTGCCCCCAGTAGTGAGCCCCTTATATAGTGCCCCCAGTAGTGAGCCCCTTATATAGTGCCCCCAGAAGTTGTCCCCCTGATGTAGTGCTACAGTGGGCATTTCCCTCCCCCCCGGTGCAGTGCCCCCAGTAGTAGCTTCTGCTCTCGCCGCCGTCCGCACCTCAATCCTCCCGGGTTGGCGCGCTCTGCATTATGGGAGAGACGTCATGACGTCTCTCCCATCACCCACTGCAGAGGCCGGAAGGCGGAGCTTATGAGTTGACTCCAGCCCGGCTTTTTGCCGGGGGCGCAGCAGCAGCCAATGAGAGTCTGTCTGACTCTCATTGGCTGCTGAAACACACACATCGCCGCGGTGATGTGTGTAAATGTGTAGTGCGACCGCACTCACTGGCCTACTAGGACTGGCCAGTACCTTGGCGTCCCCCCAGTGCACCGCCGGTCCCACGGTGCCCAGGGCATGAGCCCCAGCAGCCCTGCCCTAGTTACGCCACTGGGTAGGATGAGAAATTCGTATATAATCCCCAAGAAAAGTGATCGGAAGCCACAAAAGCTCGGCCTGGTCATTACCGTGTAACCAGCCCTGAGGGGATCAGGAGGATACAGGCGACTCTTGCTTGGTGTTAATAATAATAATTATAATGGTCTTACTGTGAAATGGAGCCGCACAGATATCTGTGTGACGTCCCCTCCTAGTCGCTGACTGTTTGCGCTCTATCACGTACAGGTTCAGTTTGATTTGGCCTTTGTGGTCCGATACAAACCGGATGAGCAGCCATTGCTGGAACCTCACCATGACGCATCCACCTTCACCATTAACATAGCCCTGAACGGTGTGGGGCAGGACTACGAGGTCAGTGACATGTACGGCAGCAGTGGTCGCTAAGGGTTACAGCACAAATGCGCTCTTTGGATCAGATTATAAAATAAGCCATGACTTCCAATGTACTGTCCTGTCAGCATTGTCCTCTGAGTGTCTGCGGCCAGTGTGTCCACATACATTTCTTTCTACACTCCTATTAATAATACATAGATTTATCTAAATACTTTCTAGAAACCAATGACATCTCTGAGGCACACGGCGTAGGCAGACATTTTGTGGGGTGACAGTGCCTCTTCTGTAGGAACCAATGACATCACAGGCACACGGCGTAGGCAGACATTTTGTGGGGTGACAGTGCCTCTTCTGTAGGACGACCTGTATATCTAACGCCTTCTCTTCTGCAGGGAGGCGGCTGTAGATTCCTGCGTTACAATTGCTCCGTTACAGCCCCGAGGAAAGGTTGGGCCTTGATGCACCCTGGACGACTGACTCATTACCATGAAGGACTCCGTACTACAAAAGGAACCCGCTACATCGCAGTCTCCTTTGTGGACCCTTAAGTGGAAGATGTCTTACAGAAACACTGGAGACGTTACAATGTAACACTGATAAAGTATTAGAGAGGTGGTGATTACCCGGAACATTAGTAACTATCATTTCAGATTTCAGGTCCCCGCTGAGCCCCTGAGAACTTGTTATCTAACAAACCCAATTAATTGATAAATTGCCATTGTCCGAGGTGAACACAATGTAGATGTTCCCTGACGTTCTAGGTCTGTATATAGCAATGGAAACGGCATTCGCTCTATATGTAAATGAAAGATTGCTTCTCCTGCATGGCAATGCTCCCCATGTACCTGTATGGCCGATCACTGGTCGTGGGTCAGCTGCAGTCTGTGATGAGGGTATATAGGTCATATGGGACACTGAATACGCTCCGATTCTCAGAACCGCCGATATTAGATTCTGCCGCACCTGTATATTTCATTCATTCAGACAGGCCCGGCGGAGGAGTCCTTTACTGATTGACAAATACTTGAAAACATGGACAGCACAGCGCACATCTGGATCACGCGCCTCGCGGTCTGGGCTCCTGGCTGAGGCTCATCGTGTCTCTTACGTACATTTCTTTACTCTGAGTATTGAGCAGTTTTCTGGCTATGTTGATGTTCGACGTGCAGGTAAAACACCGCTATAATCTCTGTATGTCAACCGCGAATACACGGATTCGCTGTCAGTCCCGTTGATTTCAGTAGCGTTGCGTTTTTCAGTATGCAGAGGCTGCTAGATGTAATGGAGCGCGGATCTTCCTCATGCTCGCTGTGCCGTACCGATAAGACGGGAATACCTCTTATTACCTAGAATAATCACCAGTATATGTGAGGCGGAGGATTGCATTACCCTTCCCAGCTTTAGTCTTTGGTTTTCAGCCATATGTTTATATATATATATATATATATATACATATAATTTATTCAGCTCATTTGAAATGTGCAGTATCCTGGGACTGTAAAGTTAAATCTCTTTATTATATAAATACTTGGCTGGAAAGCACAGACAGGAGCTAGAAAAGGCTACAGAGAGCATGTGAGTGATATCCCCAATGCTAGCGGTAGACGGAATTACTGACAATTATGCCTTATTGCTATTGTGCCTTCGTGCTCGCTGGGGGCGCGGTGTCGTGTGAGCAAACTGTACTCGCTGGGGGCGCGGTGTTGTGTGAGCAGACTGTACTCGCTAGGGGTGCGGTGTCGTGTGAGCAGACTGGACTCGCTGGGGGCGCGGTGTCGTGTGAGCAGACTGGACTCGCTGGGGGCGCGGTGTAGTGTGAGCAGACTGGACTCGCTGGGGGCGCGGTGTAGTGTGAGCAGACTGGACTCGCTGGGGGCGCGGTGTAGTGTGAGCAGACTGGTCTCGCTGGGGGCGCGGTGTAGTGTGAGCAGACTGGACTCGCTGGGGGCGCGGTGTAGTGTGAGCAGACTGGACTCGCTGGGGGCGCGGTGTAGTGTGAGCAGACTGGACTCGCTGGGGGCGCGGTGTAGTGTGAGCAGACTGGACTCGCTGGGGGCGCGGTGTAGTGTGAGCAGACTGGACTCGCTGGGGGCGCGGTGTAGTGTGAGCAGACTGGACTCGCTGGGGGCGCGGTGTAGTGTGAGCAGACTGGACTCGCTGGGGGCGCGGTGTAGTGTGAGCAGACTGGACTCGCTGGGGGCGCGGTGTAGTGTGAGCAGACTGGACTCGCTGGGGGCGCGGTGTAGTGTGAGCAGACTGGACTCGCTGGGGGCGCGGTGTAGTGTGAGCAGACTGGACTCGCTGGGGGCGTGGTGTAGTGTGAGCAGACTGGACCTGGTGCTTCTCTCACATTTCTGAGATGTCGTAAACATTTTCTCAATCCGAAATATCGGCGTTAAACAAATAATGTTCTGGTGATGTCATCACTTCCTCAATTTCACTACAAGAATATAAATAGTTACTGTTTTGTACATTGCGATTAGATTTTTTTTCAAGTAAAATAAAGACCTGTTCTTGTGTCTGTTATTGTGTGTTTTACGACAGGAGGTTTGTTCTCACCTCTCACTATAATGTCCTTGTTCTGCTCTGTAGGATGTTGCCCACCAGAAAAGTAATAGACGCTCAATATGGTGCTAGCGGTAAATGGGAAACACTGCTTCCCGTTATAGGGGAAGAGCTTCCACGATGTGTGGTATCGCTGCCACTCTCTCACCGTGTAACCGGGGAAATCACAGAACGTGGAAACGCCGCCCCTGATCCCGGTCACACTTCCCTGTAACTGGGGAAATCCTGTAAGTGGGAAAACACAGAATGTGGAATCGCCGTCCAAAAGATGTATCAGCTAGTGTAAAAGCAAACACTGGGGGCATTTAGGAAATATAAGCAGGATCAGAATAATGAAGACAAGGAGATGTATCTTCTCAGGAAGGTGATTAGATGTGTGAAGGCTCAGGCTGAGGAGAAAATGGCCCAGTCACTACTGTAAGTAACATTTTTTAAGTATATAAATGAAAATAAGAAAATCAAATGGTGGAATAATAAGAATGAAGACAGACAGTGAGTCTCTTGTGGAGGGAGACAACCATTTAGATGAACCGCCATGGCCTTATTTACTACAGAAGGAGAGGGAAAGGGGCCATAATTAAGTTGCAGGGATATACATGAGGTAGAGACAAGGAGATACATGAGGTAGATACATACTGTATATACTTACAGAGGAGAAGGTCCTAGCAGAACTGACAATTTTCTGAAAGTGGACAAATGAATGGGGCCTGATGGGCTACATCCAAGGATACTAATGAGATTAAAGGGGTGCTGGTTACACCATTAACGGAATTATTCAACCAGTCACTAGCTACTGGAGGAATTCCAGAGGACTGGAAAAGAGCAAACGTCCCACTGCACAAAAGTGGAAGCAATGAGAAGGTAAGTAACTAGCGACCAGTGACCGGACATCAGTAGTAGGGAAAATGATGGAAACACTCTTAAAAGAAAGACTTTTGGAACATCTCAAATCCAACAATTTACAGGATCCCAAACTGCATGGATTTACCGGGGGGAGATCATGCCAAACAAATTGTAGATGTAGCTTATCTAGACTTTAGTAAAGTTGGGTACACAAGTAAAGATTATCTGTCCAACCATCCAACTAGGTGATTGGTTGGAATGAGAATCTGGTAATGTATGGGAGTAACTGATGATCAGCAATTTGCTCCTAAATGCCAGAAAACAGGTGAAAATGGCGTCAGATAAGTTTGAACAAATTTTGTGAAATGTTTCATCTACACTTGTCTGACGCCATTTTCACCTGTTTTCTAGCATTTAGGAGCAAATTGCTGATCATCAGATACTCCCATACATTACCAGATTCTCATTCCAACCAATCAGCTAGTTGGATGGTTGGACAGATAATCTTTGTGTGTATCCAGCTTTAGGCTTTTGACATGGTCCCACATCGCAGACTGATAAATAAACTTGGGATTGGATTCTAAGATGGTTGAATTGATAAGAACTTAGTTACAGAATAGGAAACAGAGAGTTGTAATAAACGGAGTGCAGTCTCGGGAGCCAATTGTGACAAGTGGTGTACCCCAAGGTTCTGTATTTGGACCAGTGCTTTTAATATCTTTATTTGTGACATTACAAATGGTATTAAAGGGAAAGTATGCCTTATTGCAGATGACACAAAGGTATGCAGCAGGGTAGACACACCTTGCGGGGTAAAACAAATGACTGAGGATCTGGGTAGACGAGGAAAGGTCAAGAACGTGGCAACTACAGTTTAATGCAAAAAAAATGCAAAATCAACTACCTGGGTCTCAAGAACCCAAAGGTACAATATAGTATCAAGTGTACTCTAATGGGCCATATGGAGGAGGAAAGGGATCTAGGAGCACTGCTGGCATGGATAGTGCAGAGAATGAAAAAAGCGGGAGGAGGGCCCTGCCTGTTAGAGCTTACATTGTAAGAGGAAGGGGTGAATATTTGGAGGGAGAACTAGGAATGACACAAGGTGGGTAAGAGGAGGGCTGGAAGGCTTCATTGGAAAGGTGCATGGTCAGGGCACATGTAGAGAAATCCAGACTTTGGGAATAATCCTACAGTTGGAAACCAGAGGATCCGCCATTAGCGCAGCACTATGGGGGGGGGGGGGGAGGGGGACTTTTGGTGAAGGGGCATTACTCTCTCACACAGACTCATTGTACTTATAAATGTACTCTTGGATTGACCGTCAGCATATTACAGTTTATCCATTGGATGTCCAGCTGAACCGGAGGACAAAGAAGACCCTAATGGGTATCATTATGAACGCCGGAGCCCCGTTACTAAGACAGGACCCAGGCAGCTGGCATCTTTGCACCTCACCCTCCTGATTCTGGGTCTGATTCAGCAAGGATCGTAACTGCGATTACACACGTCTCACTGCGATAGTACGCTAATCCTCTGCGATCGATATACCGTCGCAGCACTACATAAGGATGCCCACCTTACTTACACACATCCGTAATCCTTAGCAAGACTGAGAGACCATCAGTAACATGGAGTACCATCACAACCTCACACACACTTACACAGGCTCTGACCTTACTCAGGAATTACTAACCTCATCACACGCAGTGACTACACAAGTCTGAGATACCAACAGTAACATGGAGTACCATCACATCATCACACACACTTACACAGGCTCTGACCTTACTCAGGAATTACTAACCTCATCACACACAGTGACTACACAAGACTGAGACACCATCAGTAACATGGAGTACCATCACATCCTCACACACACTTACACAGGCTCTGACATTACTCAGGAATTACTAACCTCATCACACACAGTGATTACACAAGACTGAGATACCATCAGTAACATGGAGTACCATCACATCCTCACACACATTTACACAGGCTCTGACATTACTCAGGAATTACTAACCTCATCACACACAGTGATTACACAAGACTGAGAGACCATCAGTAACATGGAGTACCATCACATCCTCACACACATTTACACAGGCTCTGACATTACTCAGGAATTACTAACCTCATCACACGCAGTGATTACACAAGACTGAGACACCATCAGTAACATGGAGTACCATCACAGCCTCACACACACTTACACAGGCTCTGACCTTACTCAGGAATTACTAACCTCATCACACACAGTGATTACACAAGACTGAGAGACCATCAGTAACATGGAGTACCATCACATCCTCACACACACTTACACAGGCTCTGACCTTACTCAGGAATTACTAACCTCATCACACACAGTGATTACACAAGACTGACATACCATCAGTAACATGGAGTACTATCACATCCTCACACACACTTACACAGGCTCTGACCTTACTCAGGAATTACTAACCTCATCACACGCAGTGATTACACAAGACTGAGAGACCATCAGTAACATGGAGTACCATCACATCCTCACACACACTTACACAGCTCTGACCTTACTCAGGAATTACTAACCTCATCACACACAGTGATTACACAAGACTGAGAGACCATCAGTAACATGGAGTACCATCACAGCCTCACACTTACACAGGCTCTGACCTTACTCAGGAATTACTAACGTCATCACACGCAGTGATTACACAAGACTGAGATACCATCAGTAACATGGAGTACCATCACAGCCTCACACACACTTACACAGGCTCTGACCTTACTCAGGAATTACTAACCTCATCACACACAGTGACTACACAAGACTGAGAGACCATCAGTAACATGGAGTACCATCACAGCCTCACACACACTTACACAGGCTCTGACCTTACTCAGGAATTACTAACCTCATCACATGCAGTGATTACACAAGACTGAGAGACCATCAGTAACATGGAGTACCATCACAGCCTCACACTTACACAGGCTCTGACCTTACTCAGGAATTACTAACGTCATCACACGCAGTGATTACACAAGACTGAGATACCATCAGTAACATGGAGTACCATCACATCCTCACACACTTACACAGGCTCTGACCTTACTCAGGAATTACTAACCTCATCACACACAGTGACTACACAAGACTGAGACACCATCAGTAACATGGAGTACTATCACATCCTCACACACACTTACACAGGCTCTGACCTTACTCAGGAATTACTAACCTCATCACACACAGTGATTACACAAGACTGAGACACCATCAGTAACATGGAGTACCATCACATCCTCACACACACTTACACAGGCTCTAACCTTACTCAGGAATTACTAACCTCATCACACACAGTGACTACACAAGACTGAGATACCATCAGTAACATGGAGCTCCATCACATCCTCACACACTTACACAGGCTCTGACCTTACTCAGGAATTACTAACCTCATCACACACAGTGATTACACAAGACTGAGATACCATCAGTAACATGGAGTACCATCACAGCCTCACACACACTTACACAGGCTCTGACCTTACTCAGGAATTACTAACCTCATCACACACAGTGACTACACAAGACTGAGACACCATCAGTAACATGGAGTACCATCACAGCCTCACACACACTTACACAGGCTCTGACCTTACTCAGGAATTACTAACCTCATCACACACAGTGACTACACAAGACTGAGAGACCATCAGTAACATGGAGTACCATCACAGCCTCACACACACTTACACAGGCTCTGACCTTACTCAGGAATTACTAACCTCATCACACACAGTGATTACACAAGACTGAGATACCATCAGTAACATGGAGTACTATCACATCCTCACACACACTTACACAGGCTCTGACCTTACTCAGGAATTACTAACCTCATCACACACAGTGACTACACAAGACTGAGATACCATCAGTAACATGGAGTACCATCACAGCCTCACACACACTTACACAGGCTCTGACCTTACTCAGGAATTACTAACCTCATCACACACAGTGATTACACAAGACTGAGATACCATCAGTAACATGGAGCTCCATCACATCCTCACACACTTACACAGGCTCTGACCTTACTCAGGAATTACTAACCTCATCACACACAGTGACTACACAAGACTGAGACACCATCAGTAACATGGAGTACCATCACATCCTCACACACACTTACACAGGCTCTGACCTTACTCAGGAATTACTAACCTCATCACACACAGTGACTACACAAGACTGAGAGACCATCAGTAACATGGAGTACCATCACAGCCTCACACACACTTACACAGGCTCTGACCTTACTCAGGAATTACTAACCTCATCACACACAGTGATTACACAAGACTGAGATACCATCAGTAACATGGAGTACTATCACATCCTCACACACACTTACACAGGCTCTGACCTTACTCAGGAATTACTATAACCTCATCACACACAGTGATTACACAAGACTGAGACACCATCAGTAACATGGAGTACCATCACATCCTCACACACACTTACACAGGCTCTGACCTTACTCAGGAATTACTAACCTCATCACACACAGTGACTACACAAGACTGAGATACCATCAGTAACATGGAGTACTATCACATCCTCACACACACTTACACAGGCTCTGACCTTACTCAGGAATTACTAACCTCATCACACACAGTGATTACACAAGACTGAGACACCATCAGTAACATGGAGTACCATCACATCCTCACACACACTTACACAGGCTCTAACCTTACTCAGGAATTACTAACCTCATCACACACAGTGACTACACAAGACTGAGATACCATCAGTAACATGGAGCTCCATCACATCCTCACACACTTACACAGGCTCTGACCTTACTCAGGAATTACTAACCTCATCACACACAGTGATTACACAAGACTGAGATACCATCAGTAACATGGAGTACCATCACAGCCTCACACACACTTACACAGGCTCTGACCTTACTCAGGAATTACTAACCTCATCACACACAGTGACTACACAAGACTGAGACACCATCAGTAACATGGAGTACCATCACAGCCTCACACACACTTACACAGGCTCTGACCTTACTCAGGAATTACTAACCTCATCACACACAGTGACTACACAAGACTGAGAGACCATCAGTAACATGGAGTACCATCACAGCCTCACACACACTTACACAGGCTCTGACCTTACTCAGGAATTACTAACCTCATCACACACAGTGATTACACAAGACTGAGATACCATCAGTAACATGGAGTACTATCACATCCTCACACACACTTACACAGGCTCTGACCTTACTCAGGAATTACTAACCTCATCACACACAGTGACTACACAAGACTGAGATACCATCAGTAACATGGAGTACCATCACAGCCTCACACACACTTACACAGGCTCTGACCTTACTCAGGAATTACTAACCTCATCACACACAGTGATTACACAAGACTGAGATACCATCAGTAACATGGAGCTCCATCACATCCTCACACACTTACACAGGCTCTGACCTTACTCAGGAATTACTAACCTCATCACACACAGTGACTACACAAGACTGAGACACCATCAGTAACATGGAGTACCCTCACATCCTCACACACACTTACACAGGCTCTGACCTTACTCAGGAATTACTAACCTCATCACACACAGTGACTACACAAGACTGAGAGACCATCAGTAACATGGAGTACCATCACAGCCTCACACACACTTACACAGGCTCTGACATTACTCAGGAATTACTAACCTCATCACACACAGTGATTACACAAGACTGAGATACCATCAGTAACATGGAGTACTATCACATCCTCACACACACTTACACAGGCTCTGACCTTACTCAGGAATTACTAACCTCATCACACACAGTGACTACACAAGACTGAGATACCATCAGTAACATGGAGTACCATCACAGCCTCACACACACTTACACAGGCTCTGACCTTACTCAGGAATTACTAACCTCATCACACACAGTGATTACACAAGACTGAGATACCATCAGTAACATGGAGCTCCATCACATCCTCACACACTTACACAGGCTCTGACCTTACTCAGGAATTACTAACCTCATCACACACAGTGACTACACAAGACTGAGACACCATCAGTAACATGGAGTACCATCACATCCTCACACACACTTACACAGGCTCTGACCTTACTCAGGAATTACTAACCTCATCACACACAGTGACTACACAAGACTGAGAGACCATCAGTAACATGGAGTACCATCACAGCCTCACACACACTTACACAGGCTCTGACCTTACTCAGGAATTACTAACCTCATCACACACAGTGATTACACAAGACTGAGATACCATCAGTAACATGGAGTACTATCACATCCTCACACACACTTACACAGGCTCTGACCTTACTCAGGAATTACTATAACCTCATCACACACAGTGATTACACAAGACTGAGACACCATCAGTAACATGGAGTACCATCACATCCTCACACACACTTACACAGGCTCTGACCTTACTCAGGAATTACTAACCTCATCACACACAGTGACTACACAAGACTGAGATACCAGCAGTAACATGGAGTACCATCACATCCTCACACACACTTACACAGGCTCTGACCTTACTCAGGAATTACTAACCTCATCACACACAGGGCTCTATTTACTACAATCGCAGTGGATAATTTATTCATATACACTGACACGCCTGCCTTTTCCCCCCCATCACCTCCCCCAAATGGCCCTTCCTGTCGTACACTCTGCGATGGGTCTGCGCAGTCACTGGGATCGCAGGGGCTGGTTCTCCCACGCAACATTCGGCCGATTGCATGCTTAATCGCAGTTGCGATCCTTGCTGAATCAGGCCCTCTAAGTGGCTGCCATGTTTATCATGTCTATAGCAAGGCTGGTCGTAACACCCTGCTCTATCCTACTGATGACAGATCAGTGTCACCCTGTCCTTATGTGTCTCTCTGTCATTCCATATAGCACAAGGAATAAAGAACATTAAACTGAAGTTGTTCTATCGTCATGGAGACAGAAGAGTGAAACCTGCTGGTACCCAGTCACACATGGTTGTAGACAGAACTCGGCAGGGTGCCAGCCTCTGAGCAGTGCCCCCAGTTCCTGTCTCCTGGTGCTGAGCTTCCTTAGGACAGTGTCAGCCTTTGTTATGTGAGGTGTGGGGCAGTATCTGTGGGCAGGTTTCCTGTTTGCTCATGTACTGGTGGCTGCAGGATGGAGACTCAGCTGATGGTGACTGACACCTGTTGGGTCTCCCAGCTGCAGCCTGAGGACATGTTGTGTTACTGGCAGCTCACACTGGGGGCTGCCAGGGCTTATAAAGGACGGACATCAGTGATTCGGGCATTTGGATTATACGTCAGCCGGGGACAGGGAGAGAAGATACAGAATGAAACATCTCTATGTTATTGCTGGGTAAGTGATTTAAAGGTCTATTTACTGAGCATTGGATGGAGATAAAGTACCAACCAACCAGCTCCCAAATGTCATTTTTCAAACCCAGTTTGCGACATGGCAGTTTGGAGATAATGTACCAGCCAATCAGCTCCTGTCACTTTATCTCCATCCAAGGCTTAGTAAATAGACACATTACTTACTTTCAGACAGATGGGATATAATCATATTACCATCATCAATTTATTTTTGCAAGAGTTTATTTTTTTATTCTGTTGCTACAAGTTATTTCCTCCCTCCTGCCCTCCCTCCTGCCTTCCTACGCTCCCTCCTGCAGCGCTCCCTCCTGCCCTCCCTCCTGCTGCGCTCCCTCCTGCTGCGCTCCCTCCTGCCCTCCCTCCTGCTGCGCTCCCTCCTGCCTTCCTATGCTCCCTCCTGCCATCCCTCCTACGCTCCCTCCTGCCCACCCTCCTACGCTCCCTCCTGCCCTCCCTCTTGCGCTCCCTCCTGCCCTCCCTCCTACGCTCCCTCCTGCATCCCTCCTGTGCTCCTTCCTGCCCACCCTCCTGCCCTACTTGCTGCCCTCCCTCCTGCCCTCCCTCCTGCCCTACTTGCTGCCCTCCCTCCTGCCCTCCCTCTTGCTACGCTCCCTCCTGCTGCGCTCCCTTCTACCCTCCTTCCTGCCTTCCCTCCTGCCCTTGGGTGTTGGGTGATTGTAGTTGGTCTAGATCCTTGCATTGCGGTCTACACATTGTAATGGACACTATTATAGCTAAGTCTTGATTACTGTTAGGGACCCACCTGATGAGGATCACCATGACGTGGTAGGTGGGCATACAATATATTTTTGGTCAGACATGTGCTAAGGACCTTATTTATAATCCATGTTTATTATAAATATTGTGATTATCAGTATTCCTGGTGCCCCCCTTTCCCATAGCTCTGAGGCTGGGGACACGTAGTGACGCTGGCGCTCTGAGGCTGGGGACGCGTAGTGACGCTGGCGCTCTGAGGCTGGGGACACGTAGTGATGTTGGCGATCTGAGGCTGGGGACACGTAATGACGCTGGCGATCTGAGGCTGGGGACACGTAGTGACGCTGGCGCTCTGAGGCTGGGGACACGTAGTGACGCTGGCGCTCTGAGGCTGGGGACGCGTAGTGACGCTGGAGGTCTGAGGCTGGGGACGCGTAGTGACGCTGGCGCTCTGAGGCTGGGGACACGTAGTGATGTTGGCGCTCTGAGGCTGGGGACACGTAGTGACGCTGGCGCTCTGAGGCTGGGGACGCTGTAGTGACGCTGGCGCTCTGAGGCTGGGGACGCTGTAGTGACGCTGGCGCTCTGAGGCTGGGGACGCGTAGTGATGCTGGCGCTCTGAGGCTGGGGACACGTAGTGATGTTGGCGATCTGAGGCTGGGGACACGTAATGACGCTGGCGATCTGAGGCTGGGGACACGTAGTGACGCTGGCGCTCTGAGGCTGGGGACACGTAGTGACGCTGGCGCTCTGAGGCTGGGGACGCGTAGTGACGCTGGAGGTCTGAGGCTGGGGACGCGTAGTGACGCTGGCGCTCTGAGGCTGGGGACACGTAGTGATGTTGGCGCTCTGAGGCTGGGGACACGTAGTGATGCTGGCGCTCTGAGGCTGGGGACGCTGTAGTGACGCTGGCGCTCTGAGGCTGGGGACGCTGTAGTGACGCTGGCGCTCTGAGGCTGGGGACACGTAGTGACGCTGGCGCTCTGAGGCTGGGGACACGTAGTGATGTTGGGGCTCTGAGGCTGGGGACACGTAGTGATGTTGGCGCTCTGAGGCTGGGGACACGTAGTGATGTTGGCGCTCTGAGGCTGGGGACACGTAGTGATGTTGGCGCTCTGAGGCTGGGGACACGTAGTGATGTTGGCGGTCTGAGGCTGGGGACGTGTAGTGATGTTGGCGGTCTGAGGCTGGGGACGCGTAGTGATGTTGGCGTTCATCACTCAGCGCTGGATCTGTCATCTATTGTACAGCACTTACAATTGGTTTTACAAGCAATAACGGTCTATTTTATTGAGAAAAAAAGATAGAAAAGTAAATAGCGTCCATTCATTGCATTCCCCTGAGGGCTGAGGGCCTGATTCAGAGCCGGACGCTCTGACCAGAGCTCTCGCTCTGAATCAGGGCCCTCCTCCATGAAAATGGAGCGTCCTCCTGGACGCTCATATAGTTGTGGGTGCTCACCCACAGCTATAGCGAGCGTCCATGATGATGGTCACGATGGTCAAGACTATCGCGACCATCGGGCTTGCGACGGAGACCCTGCGGTAGGGTCTCGCTGCCGCAAGCCCTGGAGTGATTTTGGCTCTATCAGAGCCAAAAGCACTCCCACTGACATCACTAGTGATGTCAGTGGGGCCGGCTTCAGACGGTAGGCGTTCCCATGGCAACGCCTCCGTCTGGCCGCCACGCCCCTGGCACGCCCACCAAAGGGGGCGTGCTGTTAATTAACATCGACAGCACGCCCCCTTTGGTGTGAAACCCGGAGCGACACCTTGGCTGTCGCAGTCCGGGTCTCGTGCATGCGCACGACGGAGCTCCCTCTGTCGTGCGCATGCGCAGTGGGGCAACATCGACCCATTTGCGAGCATCCTTTGCAAGTGAACGGGTCTGAATGACCCCCAGAATACACAGAATTGTGCCAAGAGCAGTGCTGTAACCCAGAGCAACCACTCAGAAGTCAGCTTTCATCAGTCTAAACACACAAAAACATATACCTGATTGGTTGCCTCTGGCTACAGCACATCTCTGCCACTTTGCAGTATCATATGCATTAATCCCCATAGAGTTTATAAAGCTCCGCAGAATAAAGTATATACATAGTCTATTAACAGTAGATCGTGGCAAAACACTAGTAACCGCAATGCTAACCCATGTGTTACCCATAGCAACCAATCAGTGTCTAGCTATCATTTATCTACTTATTCTATATAATGGCAGCTTGAATCGGATTGGTTATTAAGACCACACCTCCACCTGCCCTTATTAGATGGTTTGATAAGAGAGAGATGATTTTAGTAGTATAGGAGCCAATGTATAAGGATTTCTCTCAGATACCTTGTAACTGTATATAGCGTACTATGTATACCTATATTACCTATATACACCTTTATCTATCCTCCAGCGCTTTCATGTTTCTCCTGTCTCCTGTACCCGCTGGTTCCTTCCCATTTCGTAGGAGTGAGCTGGACCCTATCCCGGAGTCTTCATCAGGTACAGATGGTTATTATCACATAGAAAGCGCTAACACACAGTTCTTATATATAGGACAAGAAGAATTTATTTATTCCTTTCTTTAATGAAAAGGTAACACCAGCTACTTAGCAAACATTAATGGGCCAAAATATTCAGACTTGCAAACATTAAACAGATCTAAAAATTACTAATATAAGTCTTTTTTTATATTATACCTTCATTTAAGATACTTTAAAATTCTTATTAATGTAAAACCACAGAAAGACTATTTTTCTATAGCAGTAGTTTCATTCTTGAAAAATACACATAATAACCAAAAAGTTCCATTTACAACCTTGCTTCACATTATTTGGTGTTTTAGCCGCACAAAGTAGCTGTTCTTTAAGTATAGTGGAATCTTATGTATCAATTTGTGTTCCAACAGCCCAGAAAACTCCTGATGACTCTAATAACGCTGTTACCGTATATAGCTGTCTGCATTTACTTAGATCTAAAGAAACGGACCGTTATGTCTTTATGCAGCAGTTTAAGGTCCTGATTCAGAGGCGCTCGCTCTGAATCAGGGCGGATTTAAAAAATTTTTCAAAAAAATCCGCCTCCAGGCCACTCGCATAGCTGTGGGTGACCACCCACTGCTTGTGCGGGCGGCCTGGCGATGGGCGCGATTATCACGCCCATCGAGCTTGCGACGGGACCCTTGTGGTAGGGTCTCGTCCACTGCATGCCCCAGTGAACTTCCTGCTCTAATAGAGCAGGAAGTTCACTACTGACATCACGTGTGATGTCAGTAGGGACGCCCACAAACGGCAGGCGTTCCTTCGGGAACGCCTCCTTTTGTGCAGCCACCCCCCGACCCGCCTACAAAACGGGGCGAGCTGTCGATCAACATCGGCAGCCGTCCCGTCTTGTAGCGAGCCCTGGAGCAAGTGATTTCTCACTCGCTACAGGGCTCGCGCACGCCACGCGCGTGCACTGCCCAACCATCGACCCGCTTGCGAGCGCTATGCGCTCCCGAGTGGGTCTGAATCAGGCCCTAAGTCCCAACAGGCAGAGAAAATCTCCAGCTGATTCTAGCAATATTATAAGGACAGGTTGTCTGCACGCTCCCCACATTCAATTATAACACAGAAGCTCATTCAGACCCGCTCGCAAGATGCGATCGCTCGCTGGCAAAAAAGGACCGGATATTTAAATTAAGCGCTCGCACTGCGTCGTGTAAGGATGCCCACTGTATGTTAGCAACCTACGGCAAAGTGCGCTCGCAAGTGTCTGAAGACGCCCCCTTGCCTCTCACAACACACGTCATCTTCGGGAAATGTCTGATTAATCGGGACCATCGTGAGCCATCGAAGCAGCTCGCAGCCCTTGGGGTTGCCTTTCCCTGCTGCAAGCACAGCGATCAGTGCTGGCTGAAATACATGCAGGTGACGTGTACAATGACGCTACTTTGCTAATTATATACGCCCTTTAAACACCGTTTTGGCGGGCAGACACACCTGCGTTCGCAAAACCACTCCCCCGTTCACATGCACCTTCCCCTGTTACCACCCACAGATGGCGCTATCTGTCACTCAGAGCAGCGACCTGATAGTAGCTTACCAGCAACCAAAATCAGATCGCAATGAATGACTTGCGCACACGCACTGTGAATTATACGCATGCGTAGATGGGCAAAAATTGCTCAGACCGAGCGATCACGCCTTAGCGAGCGGGTCTCAATCAGGTCCGCAGTCTTCTATCAATCTATCTCATATCTATCTATCTATCTATCTATCTATCTATCTATCTATCTATCTAATGTCTATCTATCTATCTCATATCTATCTATCTATCTATCTATCTATCTATCTATCTCATATCTATCTATCTATCTATCTATCTATCTCATGTCTATCTATCTATCTATCTCATATCTATCTATCTATCTATCTATCTATCTATCTATCTATCTATCTATCTATCTATCTCCTGTCTATCTATCTCATTATTAGCGTCTTTGCAGTAGTGGTGAAGAATAGCATTTAGAAGGTTTTTTTGCAGAAACTAAGCAGTCCCAGCAAATTTGGGGTAGCAGAAAATGGGTGCTAGCATATTTTGAAGTTGCTAAAGTGAAGTTTTAGAAAACCTAAAAAATCCACCTTCCACTAGCATCTGCAAACTTAAAACCACCTGGGGCATACTTGGGGCCCCCCCCTGGAGTCTTTTTAGCCCCCTCTTTCAAACTATTTTTTTGGGGTGTTGTTAAGTTTAAAAAAAAAATTTTTTTAAACAATTTACCTTTGGGGGGCTGTCCCAAGGCTGCAGTGTCGTTCCTGCAATTTTGCACCCCAAAACCTCAATTCTGGACTTTTTTTCGACAGCTTTCATAGGCAAATCTTTTTCGACGATTCCAATGCATTGACTTTACACACAGGCGAAAAGTCTTTGGAATTTAATTCGGGGATAAGTTTTCGCCTGGCGAATTAATGTCACCGGCAATGCTTTTCCACAGAAACGGCCTTTTCGCACCTAATTGAAAATGCCCCAAATTTACTAAGCTCCATGTCTGGTGGAGATTGCAATCTCCGGTGGTGTTTGGACATTTTTTAGAACTCGGGTGAGAAATCATAAAACTCTTTTTAAAAAACGAGTGAAAAACACAAATACAGATAAATCCACCATGGGCCAAACTCGCACATACTTTTCATAGCCAGGAATACAACTTGGGAATTTACCAAGAAATGTGATTATAATCACGGCCGTAATTTTAGCAAACTCGGTCCTGAATAGATGTTTCAAATAGAGCCCCTCCTGAGCTGAGTTTTTGTCAGAAACATACACACATCAGTGTGATCTGTGTGTGTTTCGCCTGTGAATAGCCTAAAAAGTGTTAAATTAAAAAAAAGTTGGGTTCCCTCCCCTCACCTACAAGGCATAACCAGCCCCAGGCTCTTCAGCCAGTCCTGGTTCTAAAAATACAGGGGACAAAATGTGTAGGGTTCCCCCACGTTTTATGAACCAGCACTGGGCTGTGTCAGCCAGTCCGTATTAAAAACACAAGGAAAAAAATGGCGCGGGGGGTCCACAGCACTGGACTCAAACTAGCCAGGGTATAATGCCACAGCCAGGGGACCCTTTCACCGGATCACGCAGGCCAAAGCATTAACACCCCAGGCTAGTCAGCTCAGGCCACAAATCTCAGGGGAGGTGGGGACCCCAAATAAAGGAGTCCCCCCTCTCCTGAGCACCCTAGGCCTAGGCTGAAGCTCTGGGCTCTTCCCTGCACCCCTGATTGGTGGGTGCATAATAGATGTCTTCTATTGTTTTTTTACAGTGGGACTACAGGTGCCAGCGTGCCTGCCTCATGGCACTTGTGGAAGTATAAGTGCCAGCAGGCAGCCGACACCCATACCCCCACTGTTAAGAAAATAGTAAAATAATGACAATACACACGCTAAAAAAAAAAATACTTACCTACCTCCTGGCGCAGGTCGGTGCTCTTCTCCAGTAGTCGGGTGTCAGTCAGACACAGGAAACTCGGGAAGAAACACGATCGCATACAGAATCAGGAGACTTGTTCAGGCAAAACTCGAATCTTAGAAAATTTGCGTTTTTGTGTTTACAAACTTCTCCTGAATTACTGCGAAGCTCAGAGTGTTGTTCTCAAGTAAACTGGGACCAAACACGATTCTTAGTAAATTTTCGCCTTGATATTTGTTTGTGTTACCCGAAAACAGGTGTTTTCTGGGAATATGCCACAAATATTTATGACAAATGGGCCCATTAATTACCTCATAGGACCTAACTGCTGATTGGCTGCTGTAGTTCAATGCGCATTTATTGCCTAAATATGATGTCATTAGACCAAGTGCCATACATGGTAAATTCCGTGATATATATGCACTCTGAAAATATATGTCATAAAGACTACATAATGTTTACATCCAAAGCATATAAATACATACCAGTTAGTGCCCAAACACTCTATTTATGCCTAACCATCTGTCTATCTAATTATCTATCTATCTCATATCTATCTCATATCTATCTCATATCTGTCTATCTCATATCTGTCTATCTCATATCTATCTATCTCCTATCTATGTCATATCTATCTTTCATATCTATCTATCTATCTAACTCATCACTCTCGCTCTCCCTCTCTCTGGCTCTCTCATAACTTGATTTCTGCTCCACAGATAATGTTGAGTGTTTTCTGGACTTTATGGAGCTCTGGGTGATGAGAAGACAGATAAATGGATTATTACTCTGGCTGTCACAAGTCCTGCACTTCCCAGGTACTAATACATGTTGTGGTCCAGACAGGTTACAGAATTCTAATATAATTGAATAATTGCAGCGCTAGAGAATCGTAAAAATTACAATTTATTAAACCTGTACACAGGAATTAAAACTTAATGAATTGTTAAAAAGACAATAGGTCTAGTTATCACCAACATATGTTGATAATTATGAAATGACACAATTGTAGATGGGCCCTAATGCACCAATGTAGATAAAGATAAGAGTACAAGCACTGTTTGTGAGTGGGCAATTGATAAGTACCCGCATGGGAATGACAATGGAATTACCGGCTGAAGTGTAGCCTCAAGATTGTCCTGAATTAGCGATGGTCCCACACTGAGGTATTCTCCAACGCAGAGATGGAAGCAATCCTTTGTATTGAGATGTTGGATCAGTCGTTGATATTCCAAATAATGTCCCAAGTCCAAATGCTGTTCCCAAATCTCACAGCGTGCTGGTGCGTAGATGTCAGGTGCCAGGGGCCAAGTGTGAAGTGCCAATAAAAACAGGATATCTCCACCAACGCGTTTCACTGCCTGTTGGCAGCTTTTTCAAGGTGTCTATATGGCCACATATCCCTCTTTATGTAGTACCTTCTACTACCATTAATTGCTCACAGGTGAGCTCAATCAAGTCAGTTTCATCATACATCAACATTCTATATCAGATGCAAAATCACACATAAGAGGCAAAACCTTCACATATAATAAAACATTCTATTCAAGATTCATAGTACTCACTTCAATAAGTATAATTCATAGCTGTACACCTCCGTTTTTTGGAGTGTTTAGAGCCGTCAACCAGGAAGTGTAAGTGGAACGCAGCGGCAACTGACGCTGCGTTCCACATGTGGCGCCAAGCGCTGGATTCTGTATGGCTCCGTCTATTCGGGAGTCCTCGTGATCATTCTCCTTAGATCACATGCTCAACCCGGATGTGGTGATGGAGCACAGCAATGGCCTTCGCTGCGTTCCACACACACTTTCCATTATAGATGATCTATCAAACATTGGGTCACGTGATATAACCTCTGGAAATATATAGAGTTATCTACCACTGTAAGAACAGATGACTTGTCTATTGGAAACCAGCAATATATAAGTAAATGATGCAGATAGCAAACAATTATTAAGCAATATGTATCTTACTATTGTTTTTAACTGTAAAAATAAATCCATAATTGTACATAGTGCATCAATAGAAACCCAATCCTAGAAATAGCTGGAATTATGTATCAAGGACCAAAACATATATGCTAAACACATGAAAGGTGAGAAAATTGAGGATAAAAAAATAAAACATATAAAATATAATCATAATTCATTATAATACTACATTGAGTTCTAGAGCCTCATTTAATCCACTAGGGAACAGAGAGTCTAACTGAAAGGTCCAATAGATCTCCTTCTGGCATAACTTCCTAAATCTGTCTCCTCCTTGTAAGGTCAGGGGATATGTTCAAGAACCATTACCGTCAGAGAATCAGGATCACCTCTTTGATATTCTGCGAAATGTTTAGGAACACTATGATTGGGTAGTTTCTTTAAAATATTTCTGCGGTGTTCCATAAAACGTACCTTAGGTGGTATAGTTGTTCGTCCTACATATTTCAAATGACAACCACATTGTAAAATATAAACTACCCAGTAGGCATTACAATTAATGAAACTTGTGATCTTCTCATCTCCTGCCATCGTAGTTATGGTGGAGGTTTTATTAATGACATATTTACATGTGGTATATCTCCCATTCCCACATCTAAAAAATCCCATAGGTTTGGGTGCTAGCCAGGAAATCAGAGGTGTTTTTGTTTTTTCATTTGTAGCAGGCTTCATAAGACTGGGAGCTAATATTGATTTCAGGGACCTATTTTTCTTAAATATAAATTCTGGATTAGAAGGAAGAAACTCTGAGTATTGGGTCACTTTTCAATACTTTATAATTAGATTTAATAATTTGTTTTACTGCATTAGACTCATTATTGAACTTTGAAACTTTGGCAGGTGAATTAGCATTTATTTCATTCTTTTCTGCTCCACTTTTGATTTGGAGACTAGCAGCAAATCTCTATCTGTAGAAAGAGCTTCCTTGAAAGCTCTCTCTAAAATATATGCAGGGTAACCTCTACTTGCAAAGGATTCTAACATCTCCTTTGCTTGTTCAATAAATAGCTTTTCAGTTGAGCAGTTTCTCCTTAATCGTAATAATTGGCCTTTCGGAATATTTGTCTTCCATGGCCTGTGATGTGCAGATGGGCACTAATGCTTACTTCCTTAATATAGTTGGAAGTGATGATCATATTGTCACAAATTTCAAGGGTCACATCCAGTAAATTGATCTTGTTCCTGTTATAAGAATGTGTGAAAACCAAATTAGAAGTGTTGGTGTTGAGAGAATGAACAAAATTGGAGGCTGTCACAGAATTCCCATCCCAAATAATAAACAGATCATCAATATAACGGCTATAGAGAACTAGGCTTCCACCGAGTCCGCCTCCCCACACCAGCTGGTCCTCGACCTGCCCCATGTAGAGATTGGCGTAACTCGGTGTGAACCTAGTTCCCATGGCCGTCCCCATAGTTTGGAGGTAAAAAGTGTTAGAAAAAAGTAAATAATTGTGAGTAAGAATGAAGGGAATAAAATCTATAAGAAAAGGCCTGTGTCTCTCACTCAAATCTGCATCTCTGTTTAGAATATCGCTAATAGCCTGTATTTCCAACTGATGTGGAATAATTGTATACAGTATTCTATCCCCTGTACATGATACAATGGGGATGTGGTCATAATCCTGGCACCAGCATCCCAACGGTAAGTAGTGGGGTTAGGGTTAGGCACTCAGGGGCGAGGGTTAGGTTTAGGTTGCAGGGAGGGAGGGGGAGAGTTAGGATACTTACTGTGGTAGAAGCACTGGAGAAGTCTGGGATGGCATATGTGTGTCCCAGATTCGCTGATTAGTAGTTGCACCTGCAAGTGGTTCATATAGCTGTGTTAGGTTTTGGTTCAGTGGCTCCCATACCCTGGGGGGAACAGACACTGAGGTTTGTTCAGAGACACTGTGATATTTGGAAGTGTTGTGTTTGTGGTAAGGCAATAGGCCCTGCCACTTGTAGAGAGGGAATAACCTGTTTAGTTAGGACTTATTTTTATGTTTTATTGTGTAATATAAACAACAAAATAAACAAAACTGGTTCCAACCAGCTTGCCTGAAAACCCTGGACTGGTGTGCTGTTTCCTGGCTGCTGTGTGTAAGGAAGTGTCCATCTACCCCAGGAGAGGAACCCCCCTACCCCGACTATATCACATTACCGACCGGTGTCAGTATCCTAACCCTGTTGAGATGTCTAGATTCTGATCACCGGCATCCAGTACCCAACCCGATACAAAGCTCTAAACAAACTGTCCTATGGCTGTATACGGTGTAATAGATGTGTATTATGGTCATGTACAGCGGTCAGGACATGTTGGGGATGTAGTGTCCTATGTCTGTATACGGTGTAATAGATGTGTATTATGATCATGTACAGCGGTCAGGACATGTTGGGGGCGTAGTGTCCTATGTCTGTATATAGTGTAATAGATGTGTATTATGGTCATGTACAGTGGTCAGGACATGTTGGGGGTGTAGTGTCCTATGTCTGTATACAGTGTAATAGATGTGTATTATGGTCATGTACAGGACATGTTGGGGGTGTAGTGTCCTATGTCTGTATACAGTGTAATAGATGTGGATTATGATCATGTCATGGTCAGCGTCATCTGAAGACGGTGTTGATTCTCGGAAATGAAAACCAAAAACGTTAAATTTTCAAAGCTTGCTGAACATTAGGCGGCCTTATAATGGGCGTTTCCGCATGTGTAACGGGTCCCTTAGTGATGATGAATTGGCCGCATAATACATGTATTTTCTGTGATATTGTCCGTATGGTTTCTTATTTATAGACCGGTCATAGCTGAATGATATTCTGTCTTTGCTCTGTCCTGTGTTACAGTCGGCCTCAGCTCCCTAGATCGCGCCAATCACCTGATCTCCGGGTGCCGTTATGCCTTGGACATGGATTCCAATGGAAATGTTGTCTTCCGAGCTCATTATACAGCCTGCAATGTGCAGACCCAGGTGAGGCTGCGAATGTCCAGCGAGAGAACATTATACTTATGCCGCTGCTTCAGGCATCCCCTGCATGTGTCTCCCTCCTTCATCTGTGGGACACGTCAGGACCATGGGGTTAGTGTGGGAAGATGCGTCAGCATTTAATGAGCTCATTTTTGAGTGGTATAAAAGCTCCCCCCCTCTAACCTCTCCTCAGTTATTCATTATCTGCTGAAGGAGTAGGTCAGCCCTGAGTTAGCTTGGATTGCTATATTGGTAGATGGACCCAGACGGGTTCCTCTAAATCTTAGTTGTTAGCAGCAGAGGCTCCTGCTCTCTTACCTGAGGGGTCTGCCGCTGCTGTTGGTCTGGCACGCGGTCAGATGGGTTCTGCCACCTGCGCAATGAGAAGCTGAGACCTGCGCATGTGCATGAGCGGTGGTGGCGCTGTTCATGCACATAACACCGGGCTTCTGTGGGCTGCATTGACTGCAGCCCTGAGAAGCCCTATAGGGCTGACCAAAAGGCAGAGCAGCGGCTTCCACTGGAACTGGAGACCGCTCTCCCCGGGGGCTGCCTGTCCTGTGTGTGACTGGCAGGTAGCTCCTCCAATGGGAAGCCACCTCCAGTCAGTGCACGTAGGACTTCAGAGGCCCAGGACATGTCTGTCTGATGGGAGGGTGGAGTGGGGTATACACCCAGAGGTTTCTCAGGTAGGTGCCCGCTTACTGTCATTCAGAGAGCAGTGGAGGACGTCTTCCATAGACAAGTGGTAACAGACATTATAGAAAGAGTTTATATTATCAGCATCTCTGCTCCAACTCAGAGAAGATTCTTTGCAGCAAGATGGCCGACAGACAGACCGACATGTATCGACGTACATCAGGCCTTAAAGAGTCTGTTGGATTCAGGCGTAATCATCCCTGTACCGAATTATCAGAGAAAGATGGGTTTTCTCGTTCAGAAACCAGATGGCAGTCACAGACCAATCTTAATACGTAAAGGAGTTAAATTTAAGGTAAAAAAATAAACAATATCAGGATGCAGTCTATAAGGTCAGTCATCAATGGGACGGAAGATACGAGGTGTTGGCGTGCGTAGACATCAGGGACACCTATCTAACCTGAGCTACATGCCCTGTACACACATAAGACCTCATTCAGAGGCGGTCGTTAGATGCAAGCGGTCGCTCTGTATGAGGGCGGCCGCTTGCATCTTGTAGTGTCGCCTCTTGGTCAATCGCTAAGCTGTGGGTTACCGCCCACAGCTCTAGCGACCGACCAGGGTGATGGTCGCGATGGTCAAGACTATCGGGCTTGCGACGAGACCCTAAGGTTGGGTCTCGGCACTCGCAAGCCTCAGGGATCTTCCTGCTCTGATCGAGCAGGAAGCTCCCCACTGACATCACTGCTGATGTCAGTGGGGCCGCCCCCAAACGGCAGGCGTTCCTTCGGAAACGCCTCCGTTTGGCCGGCCAGGCCCCCTGTCCGCCTCCCAAACGGGGCAAGCTGTCACTCGCATTCGACAGCTCGCCCCCTTTGGTGCAAGACCCCTAGCGATGGAGCGCCAGTCGCTAGCCGGATCTCGCGCATGCGCACGTCGGAGCCGGCTCCGACGTGCGCATGCCCAGTGGGGGAACATTGACCCAGTTGCGAGCTATTAACGCTTGTGACCGGGTCTGAATGACCCCCATAGTCCTCATACTTCTTCCTTCCTGACAGCAGGGGCCAGTAATATGTCCAGCACTATCACGGTGGCTCCTACAGCGTTACCGAACTCCGCAGACTAGTGTGTACGCCGCGCCCAAATATGGCGGAAACGGTTTCACTTTATGGTGCATAACTATGTTGTGTTGCTAATTATTATCAGTTAATGAGGGCAACTCAATGACAAGCGATGGCTGCGCCTTGCCGGAGCATGAACCATTTTCTCAGCACCTTGTGGTCACAAACATATCCTATGTCATATTACCGTAACGGTCAGCAATGTGCGCATTCACCGATTGCCCCCGGTGAGGTCTATAACATACGGATATAGTCTGGCCTGTAATCCTCCAATTACCCGTCTTCTCCTGCTTTGGGGTGGGGGCCTGTGGCACAGATACCTATAGGTCTCTCGGTGATCTGCTTTGCTCTTGTCTCTATAGAATGGATTCCGGGTCTTAGAAATCCACATGGTAAAGAAGACATCAGCGGGAGGAGGTCACAGTGACCGTTACCTCATGAGGTGCCCGGCGATGACGGAGGCACTGGGAAGAGAGAGAGTGCGATGTGACCCTAACTATGTGCAGGTACTGACTGACGGCATAATGCCAGCGCTATGGCTAGAAAGCACGTCCTATAGGGTTCAATACAGCACGATGTGCCGCCGGGAAGCCGGGCTGCGGACATATCGACCATATATAGTAGTGCCAACATCGCATCCATGGCATTGAATTGACTTCCTCCCATGTAGATCATTGGTGACTGTGATCCCTATTGATCCCTATGGTAAATGTTTCCTCCATACTCACTAGGATGCACCTGAAATCCAGCAGAAACTCTGACCCATATTTGTAGCCCCTCTCCCACCGCTGTGACCCCACACCCTGTTATACAATGTACAATGGAGCGTGAAGAAACTTGTCTAGGCATCCAGGATAGTAGCCCAAGACTCCAGAGGTTCCTGGACATACCGGGAGAGGAGGCACATGTGGTACCACCACGCTGCACTGCAGGGGGGCACATGTAGCATGTGCAGAGCAGGGACAAGCAGTCCTTGTAGGCAGGGGAGGCTGAGCCTCCCCTGTCATACTCCTGAGGTTTCATATAAAAATTATTAGAATAATACAAAGAGGATGATTATAACTTATAAACATTGTCTTTGTTTATTGTAATCATTTTTATAGTTAACACTCACCAGCTTTGTGGAGCTTCTTGGGACTGCATGGAGACTAGAGGTGAGGCAGCAACAGCTCAGCCTCGCTTCTGTATATTCAGACACTGTTTGCAGAGCTGGGGGCGGGGCCACATCACAGGCAGTAAGCTGCATAGAAAGAGAGCTAATAGAGGCATGCCTCTTAGTATGGGGGGGGCGTACCTTGAGCACTGATGTACACCTTGGATGTGTCATGTGACCAGGAAGTGCACTGCAGTGTTTAGAGATCAGAGCTCAGTCAGCATAAGCAGGAGAAGACACAGAGAAGCAGGTAGGATGGAATTGAATACGGCAATACTTTTCAGAGGCAAAGTCACAATCGACGATACTTTTTCGCGGATTTCGGCTTTTCGCAGCTTATTGAATACGGGCCTTAATATGAATTATATGTCAGCAGAGGAAAAAATGCTATGAAAAGGGACCAATAGTGAAATAAAAATAATACTTTCTGGAACAAATAGATGTCGCGGTATATGTATAGGCTGGGGCTTCACTTACTATTATATGAGAGAATGATCATTTATAGGCTCTGCGCTTTCCAATAGATAAGACACCATTTATATTTGTATTATTAGCAGTGATTGTAGATCAGGTCATTTATGTCATTTATTGTATATCTGGTGTCTCCGGCTATTGCAGGTGTCTCGGCCGATGCCTTTGGGGAGCTCCGATGATCAGGTAATGCTGGATATATTCAGACTTCCATAAAACTCCATTTAGCAGCAGGATCATGTGATTTATGGCTCTGTGCATGCTCCGCAGCGTTATGGCTCTGTGCATGCTCCGCAGCTTTATAGCTCTATGCATGCTCCGCAGCGTCATGGCTCTGTACATGCTCCGCAGCGTTATGGCTCTATGCATGCTCCACAGCATTATGGCTCCGCACATGCTCCGCAGCTTCATGGCTCCGTGCATGCTCCGCAGCGTTATGGCTCTGTGCATGCTCCGCAGCGTTATGGCTCTGTGCCTGCTCCGCAGCGTAATGACTTCCGCAGCTTCATGGCTCCGCGCACGCTCCGCAGCTTTATGGCTCCGCGCATGCTCCGCAGCGGCATGGCTCCGTGCATGCTCCGCAGCGTCATGGCTCTGTGCATGCTCCGCAGCGTTATGGCTCTGTGCATGCTCCGCAGCGTTATGGCTCTGTGCATGCTCCGCAGCGTTATGGCTCTGTGCATGCTCCGCAGCGTTATGGCTCTGTGCATGCTCCGCAGCGTCATGGCTCCGTGCATGCTCCGCAGCTTTATAGCTCTATGCATGCTCCGCAGAGTTATGGCTCCATGCATGCTCCACAGCGTTATAGCTCTATGCATGCTCCGCAGCGTTATGGCTCCGTGCATGCTCCGCAGCGTTATGGCTCTGTGCATGCTCCGCAGCGTTATGGCTGTGCATGCTCCGCAGCGTTATGGCTCTGTGCATGCTCCGCAGCTGAGCGGACACCACTATGCGCAACTACAGGGGAATTAGAGTGGTGGCGTCTGCACCTGTGTCTGAGTTGGTGTAATCGGGCCACAACGGGGTGTTTACGCATAGACTGAGTTCTGAGGGCGCCTCGAGGGTTTCCAGGCAAAATTGCGGCCTATACTGCGCAAGCGTGTGCAGAACTGCGTCTGATTTTGGAGGGACCAGGTATAGGGCTCGTGCAAGTGTGCGCTGATGGTAATGGCGGCTACCTGAGCAGGCGAATGGATGGGAGCGATGCTGCTGCCTTTATTTCTGTGCAGCCCGGAATCAGCCCCTCTCTGTATGCGACAAGTGATGAGAGACGAGCGTCATCCTCTAGTCTTGTACATAGGAGCATCCATACAAGATGACCGAGTACAGTATGTCCGTATTCTGCCTCATCAGAGCAATGAGAATGACACTCTGTGATGTCCTCAGCCCATCTGTGCTCATTGTACATGTTCCCGTTATTAGCACGGCCTATCAGTCCTTCACAATGGGGACCCACCGGGTGCTAGCACGGCCTATCAGTCCTTCACAATGGGGACCCACCGGGTGCTAGCATGGCCTATCAGTCCTTCACAATGGGGACCCACCGGGTGCTAGCACGGCCTATCAGTCCTTCACAATGGGGACCCACCGGGTACTAGCACGGCCTATCAGTCCTTTACAATGGGGACCCACCAGGTGCGAGCACGGCCTATCAGTCCTTCACAATGGGGACCCACTGGGTGCTAGCACGGTCTATCAGTCCTTCACAATGGGGACCCACCGGGTGCTAGCATGGCCTATCAGTCCTTCACAATGGGGACCCACTGGGTGCGAGCACGGCCTATCAGTCCCTCACAATGGGGACCCACCGGGTGCTAGCATGGCCTATCAGTCCTTCACAATGGGGACCCACTGGGTGCTAGCACGGCCTATCAGTCCCTCACAATGGGGACCCACCGGGTGCTAGCACTGTACTCTCAGTATGGCGCCTTTTGCACCATCTACGAGCACCTTTTGTGAAAGCTACATCTGACCGTTACATTAGATCGTACAAATGTCCCACGTAGTGATTCACTTCATACATAACGGAGGCTGGAAGGAGCAGTAACTACTTGTGGGATTGTGGCCCAGCTACTATATACTAAACGAGGACCCCCCCTAGCCACACCTCCTACAATCAGCTAAACTCCTCCCTCAATTCACCCAACCACACCCCATGTCTGCCCAACCACTCCCACAATGTCCCAAGGTCACACCCCTCTCACAAACCAGCTCTCCCTCAGTAACCTGGACCTCTCCCTCTCCCTCTCCCCTTCCTCAGGAATGGTCTCTCTTATTTCATGGGGAACTGCTCGTTTCAGTGGATGATGCCAGTTTGATGGGTGTGGAAGTGGAGATAAGTAACCTCAGTGTAACAGTGAGAGGGCAACGAGGGCCACTGCTGGATACCAAGGAGGTAGGTAACAGCTGGACAGTAGCACTTGGTGAAAATTTTTATAAAATATGGAATATGCTAAATAGTGAAATAGCATCACCTCACATATAGATAGCACATTGCAGTATGGGACACAAGCTAATGACTACAGATGTATGGCTAAGCCAGACATTGCACGCTTGTAGCATAATTGTGCTGCCACTTAACTAATTTCAGCTTTGCATTGCAAAAGATTGTCTCTTTATAAGGCACCCCCTATTCCAATATGCCACACCCCCCTATTCCAATATGCCACACCCCCTATTCCAATAGGCCACACTCCCTATTCCAATAGGTCACATTCCCTATTCCAATATGCCACACCCCCTATTCCAATAGGCCACACCCCCTATTCCAATAGGCCACACCCCCTATTCCAATAGGCCACACCCCCATTTCCAATAGGCCACACCCCCATTTCCAATAGGCCACACCCCCTGCTCCAATATGTCACACCCCCTATTTCCAATAGGTCACACATCCTATTCCAATAGGTCACACCCCCTATTCCAATAGATCAGACACCCTGCAAGGTCCAAGGCTCTTGGAATGGGGAAACCCTTTACAGCTTACATGATGCACAGACACAATGTGATTTATAAAGCAGAGAGGGAGGAGCAGACTGGCTCAGTGGTCATGTGCATGGACTGCAGTTACTGTTTATGGACGATCCTGTGCCAGTAAGCGGCAATGTCACTCAGAAGCCGTTTGTGCTCCCATATTGATCTGTGCACACGCATTGTTTCATGTGCTCAGCCGTACAAGAACATTAGGATATTTTCCATCTACACATTTATACATATGAGGTTTACCAGGGGGATTGGAAACATAAAGTGGCCTCATGTAGGAGAGAGCTGATCAACTGTAGCCAGAGCCGATACACAGGTAAGTGGGGCTAAAATACATTTTCTCTAGCAGTGTAAATGAAAAAAAATAGAAATCCATTGCTTCCTCTTAACCTCTGCCCAAAACATAGAGCATCCTATTGATTTACAATACAGAGAGCATCCAAGTGACCAATATACAATACAGATTATTATTATTATCATTTATTTATATGGCGCTACAAATGTTCCGCAGCGCCTTACAAAGTACATAAACAAGTTGTAGACAAGCGACTTACAGAACAATACAATACAGGACCAGGACATGGATAATATATATTGCTACATTAGCGACCATAACACCCAGATAAACAACAGAGCATAAGTAACCAAGTGTTAGGTGCCGTAGTGGGGGTAAGAAGTAGATGAAACTAAAGTAGAGAGAAGCACAAGAGGGTAGAGGGCCCTGCTCGTAAGAGCTTTCTCTAAAAGGGAGGGGATAGAATTATTGTGATACCATACAATACAGAGAGCATCCTAATTGTGTCATACAATATAGAGATCACCCTAGTGGCAGCCATATAATACAGAGAGCATCTTAGTGACCACCATACAATATAGAGAGCATCCTACTTTCAATCATACAATTTACACCGCATCCTAGTGACCTATATACAACATAGAGAGCAGCATTGGGACCTCCATAGAATTCAGATCCTATATGAAGCACATAGAACAAGCTAGTGATCACCTTACAATATAGACAGCATCCTAGTAAGAGGCTTACAAAACAGAGATCATCCTAGTGACTGTCATACAATACAGAGAGCATTTATGTGACTGGCACAGAAAGCGAAGGCGCGCTAGATCTTAAACACAAAGACCTCCTATCAAAAGAGACAGCTCACAATGTGGGTTCTGATCCTCACAGCAACAATCATGTATAAAGGAAATAATGGAGCCCTCAATCTGAAGGATTGATAAATCTGTTAAAAGTATCCTTTTATTAAGGGACAATTTAAAACATATATCAGCAGCATCTAAACTTGCATCAGTAGTAATACATATATAATATGTAAGTACTCAGTGCACTTGAGGGACAAATCCCATTCATAAATGTCCTCACTGATGGCTCCAGTTGTAATTATCTGTGCACTGAGTAACTGTCACACTATTACAGACACAGTATCATAGAGAGAGGTGTTGGCAACAGGGGCTGGCTGGCAACTTTTAGCCTGGGGGGCAAATGCATGCAGGCGGCCCTGGCAGAGGGGTAGCGTGTAGCCAGGGTGCCCGAAGAACATGCATGCTACGGCGCCCCCCCCCCCTAGTGTGTCAGGGAGGAGGAGGATCCATATGGGATTAATGTAAAGTAAATATAAAGATTAGGAACAGCCCCGTCGTGGTGCCCATATGCAGTGCCCCCTGTGCCCCAGGAGAGGATCCCCTTATGCAGGCCTCCAGTAGTGATCCCCCTATGCAGTGCCCCTTATACAGTGCCCCCAGTAGTGGTCCCCCCTGTGCAGTGCCCCTTGTGCCCCCAGTAGTAAGCCCCTTATATAGTGCCCCATTAGTGGTACCTCCTATGCAGTGCTCCTAATATAGTGCCCCCAGTACCAGTCCACACCCAATGCAGTGCCCCCAATAGTGGTAACCCTTATGCAGTGCCCCTTAAATAGTGGCCCCAGTTGTAGTCTCCCCCCTATGCAATACCCCCAGTATTGTCCTTTTTATAGAACCCCCAGCAGTGGTCCCTCGATGCAGTGCCCCCAGTGGAAGTCCCCTCCCCCCTATGTAGTGCCCCTAGTAGTTGTCCCCTCCCCCCTATGTAGTGCCCCTAGTAGTTGTCCCCTCCCCCCTATGCAGTGCCCCTAGTAGTTGTCCCCTCCCCCCTATGCAGTGCCCCTAGTAGTTGTCCCCTCCCCTTGTAGTGCCCCTAGTAGTAGTAGTAGTCCCCCCTTGTAGTGCCCCCAGTAGTAGTCCCCCCTATGTAGTGCCCCTAGTAGTAGTCCCCTCCCCCCCTATGTAGTGCCCCTAGTAGTAGTCACCTCCCCCCCTATGTAGTGCCCCTAGTAGTAGTCCCCCCTTGTAGTGCCCCCAGTAGTAGTCCCCCCTATGTAGTGCCCCTAGTAGTAGTCACCTCCCCCCCTATGTAGTGCCCCTAGTAGTAGTCCCCTCCCCCCCTATGTAGTGCCCCTAGTAGTAGTAGTCCCCCCTTGTAATAGTAGTCCCCCCCTTGTAGTGCCCCCAGTTATAATCCCCAGCAGTGGTCCCCCCCTTGTAGTGCCCCCAGTAGTGATCTCCCCCTTGTAGTACCCCCAGTAGTGGTCTCCCTCTTGTAGTGCCCCCAGTAGTGGTCTCCCTCTTGTAGTGCCCCCAGTCCAGTAGTGGTTCCCCCTTTGTAGTGCCCCCAGTAGTAGTAGTCCCCCCCTTGCAGTGCCTCCAGTAGTGGTTCCCCCCTTGTAGTGCCAGCCTCCCCCCCTGTAGACACACGTAGTAAAAAAAAACCACTTACCTGAATCCCCGCTCCCACCGTCGCCATCCGCTCCTCCGTCTGTCCTTCCCGGGCATTATGGGAGAGACGTCATATGACGTCATGACGCCTCTCCCTTTGCCCACTGCGGGAGCCGGAAGATGGAGCGTCTCCTGCAGTGGGCGCAGCAGCAGCTAATATTGGCTGCTGCTTACAACAAACACACAGCTGCCGGAGCCGGCGGCTGTGTGTTTGTCACTTGTGTAGCGCTGACCGAACTCCGTCCGGTCAGCGCTACACACGCGGTGCAGTCTGTGTCACAGTGACACAGACTGCCCGCGGCCCGCATGACGCTGCGGCCCGGGGGGCACATGGTACCCTGCCCCCTGGCCCAGCCCGCCACTGATTGGCAACACTGTATCCAGCTGACAGCCAGAATATGTCTCAGTAGTCCAAGAGACGGTACTTAATAAGGAGGTTCTGTTATAAGTCTCTTACCGCATGATGCCCTTATGGAGGGGAAACGAGTGGGGGAGGAGAGTCCTGCACAGGGTGCTGGTTTCACTTTTAGTTGTGACTCTGTAGTACAGAATATTCGATATGCCGCTATAGTGGCTGTGGTTCCAATAGGAAAGGTGCCCTGTGATAACAGGCGAGGTCCCGGCCACCGCAGGGAAACTACATACAGTATATATTACAGCAGGACTGGGTACATTTCTCAGACAGCTAGAGCCATGGCCGAATGTCAGGAGTCTGCCTGGTAAGTGAGATAGGCAGCACCAATGCCCCCCTCAGTATATCAACATCATCCCCGTACAATTTATACCAGTGTTTCCATTGTGCACTAGTGCCAGTTTATACCAGTGTTTGCATAGTGCACTAGTGCCAGTTTATACCAGTGTTTTCATGGTGCACTACTGCCAGTTTATACCAGTGTTTCCATTGTGCACAAGTGCCAGTTTATACCAGTGTTTCCATTGTGCACAAGTGCCAGTTTATACCAGTGTTTTCATAGTGCACTAGTGCCAGTTTATACCAGTGTTTTCATAGTGCACTAGTGCCAGTTTATACCAGTGTTTTCATGGTGCACTACTGCCAGTTTATACCAGTGTTTCCATTGTGCACAAGTGCCAGTTTATACCAGTGTTTTCATAGTGCACAAGTGCCAGTTTATACCAGTGTTTCCATTGTGCACAAGTGCCAGTTTATACCAGTGTTTTCATAGTGCACTAGTGCCAGTTTATACCAGTTTTCATAGCATCACTAAACTGGCACTAGTGCACTAAGTGTAGTCATCTCTTCTAAGGTCCTAAGAAAAGGAGGCAGGACCTTATCAGAGATGGGGACACTTAGCAGCACTAAAAGTGAAATATACATTTTATTACAAATAGCGCGGAGTGACGGGCCCATCAATGGGTTTTAGTATTCTGATTATTGTGATTTTCATCACCCTAGTCCTGCAAATCCACAATATCTGATTATTGACGAGGAAACTTTCCTTTCAGTTCTTGGGCAGACAGATGGATGTTCTCCCCCTATGGATGGCGCGTGGATTTTATGCCTACTCACTGGAAGCGTCCTGCCCGCTGGGTAAGTGCCAGAGGAATAGCGTCAGATCACAGTGTTCATATTATGGGGCCCATTTACAAACGAGATCATACACAATGAGGGATAAAACTCGCTGTGTATGGTAATTGGTGCTCCAGCCAATCAGCTCCCAACTGTCATTTTTCAAACAGATGACAGGAGCTGATTGGCTGGAGCACCGTTATCACACGAGTTTTATCAGTCGTTGGGTATGATAAACTCATTGATAGATGAGGCCCTATATCTGCTGATAGACGGAGCGGCAAACAGATGTGGGTGAGGAGATGCTGCCCACAAACTGGTCTACACAGAATGGGCAGTTACCAGAAACTGGAGGACACGTGGCCTCTGTTGTGCCTCCATTGTCTATATCAGGATGTAGTTATAAACCTGGCGGACAAGATGCCGGTGGTCGATATACCAGCGCCAGGATCCCGACGCTGGGCAAAATGCCGACGCTGCTATCTCTACACAAATCAGGATACCAGCATCAGAATCCCGACAGCCGGCATCCCGATCCCAAGAGACCGGAGGCAGGTAAGTATTAGCCGTGGCGGGGGGAGGGGGTGGGTTAGGTTTAAGCATATCCTGGGGGGACTTAGGGTTAGGGACCCTCCAGGGCAGGGTTAGGGGGGCAGAGGGGGTTAGCGTTAGGCACCACCTGGGGGAGTTTAGGGTTAGGCACCCCCCGGGAGGGTGAGGTTTAGGGTGCGGGAAGGGGGGTTTGATTTAGGCACCTGCGGGGGGACTTAGGGTTAGGCACCACCTTCCGCCGGTATTTCAATCCCATTCCTCTATATCATGTTATACTAAGGACAATGTAGGGGATTTTGGGTTGTAGTGATGTCGCTTTCTTTCCCCAGTGTCCCAGCACCCAGGAGACGAGGTCACACTCCACATCCCCAAGCAGCGCATGGGCTTAGTAAAGAGAGGCTCCTATGTCACCGAAACTCTGACACTGAGGAACATAGCGTCCAGGCCGTCGGTTACGGTCACTGTGACTGAGAACAGGCACTTTCTCATGATTACCGTCCCTGCTGGTGACGTTCTGCAAAGACAGGTGAGTAACCCCCAGGTCCCAGAACCCTCTCCCCCACCATCTACTGTCGTTCTTCTATGGATTACACCAGGGGTATTCAACATGCGGAGCTCCAGCTGCTGCGGAACTACACATCCCAGCATGCATTGCAATTAGGCATGCTAAAACTCTGGCAGCGCATGCTGGGATGTGTAGTTCCACAGCAGCTGGAGCGCTACATGTTGAATACACATGGAGTAAGCCACGCCGGGGAATTTCCAGGAAGCGATCAGGATTTTGCTGTCATTAGTGTGACGGCAGCGCATTAAAGATCTTTTTATTGCTCATTTCTAGAAAATACAATATCAGGAAGTTTCCCCACCTTTATATCCCCACCTTTCCCACCACTATCCCCACCTTTCCCACCACTATCCCCACCTCTCCCACCCCTATCCCACCTCTATCCCCACCTCTCCCACCTCTATCCCCACCTTTCCCACCCCTATCCCCACCCCTATCCCACCTTTCCCACCCCTATCCCAACCTTTCCCACCTCTATCTAAACCTCTCCCACCCGTCCCCACCTTTCCCACCCCTGTCCCCACCTCTCCCACCCCTGTCCCCACCTTTCCCACCTCTCCCACCCCTATCCCCACCTTTCCCACCTCTCGCACCCCTATCCCCACCTTTTCCACCCCTATCCCCACCTTTCCCACCTCTCCCCACCTTTCCCAACTCTCCCAACCCTATCCCCACCTTTCCCACCCCTATCCCAACCTTTCCCACCTCTATCTAAACCTCTCCCACCCCTGTCCCCACCTTTCCCACCTCTCCCACCCCTGTCCCCACCTTTCCCACCTCTCGCACCCCTATCCCCACCTTTCCCACCTCTCCCACCCCTATCCCCACCTTTCCCACCTCTCCCACCCCTATCCCCACCTTTTCCACCCCTATCCCCACCTTACCCACCTCTCCCACCCCTATCCCCACCTCTCCCACCCCTATCCCCACCTCTCCCACCCCTATCCCCACCTTTCCCACCCCTATCCCCACCTCTCCCACCCCTGTCCCCACCTTTCCCCACCTCTCCCACCCCTATCCCCACCTTTCCCACCCCTGTCCCCACCTTTCCCACCCCTATCCCCACCTCTCCCACCCCTATCCCACCTCTCCCACCCCTATCCCACCTCTATCCCCACCTTTCCCACCCCTATCCCCACCCCTATCCCACCTTTCCCACCCCTATCCCAACCTTTCCCACCTCTATCTAAACCTCTCCCACCCCTGTCCCCACCTTTCCCACCTCTCCCACCCCTATCCCCACCTTTTCCACCCCTATCCCCACCTCTCCCACCCCTATCCCCACCTTTCCCACCCCTGTCCCCACCTTTCCCACCTCTCGCAACCCTTTCCCACCTCTCGCACCCCTATCCCCACCTTTCCCACCTCTCGTACCCCTATTCCCACCTTTCCCACCCCTATCCCCACCTTTCCCACCTCTCGCACCCCTATCCCCACCTTTCCCACCTCTCGCACCCCTATCCCCACCTCTCGCACCCCTATCCCCACCTTTCCCACCCCTATCCCAACCTTTCCCACCTCTATCTCCACCTCTCCCACCCCTATCCCCACCTCTCCCACCCCTATCCCCACCGTTCCCACCCCTAT
Source organism: Taudactylus pleione (assembly GCA_031769625.1). Lineage (NCBI taxonomy): Eukaryota > Metazoa > Chordata > Amphibia > Anura > Myobatrachidae > Taudactylus > Taudactylus pleione. The sequence goes on from JAUIMM010001607.1 coordinate 42,862, forward strand.
CCCCACCTCTCCCACCCCTATCCTCACCGTTCCCACCTCTCGTACCCCTATCCCCACCTTTCCCGCCTCTCCCACCCCTATCCCCACCTTTCCCACCCCTGTCCCCACCTCTCCCACCCCTGTCCCCACCTTTCCCACCTCTCCCACCCCTATCCCCACCTTTCCCACCTCTCGCACCCCTATCCCCACCTTTCCCACCTCTCCCCACCTTTCCCAACTCTCCCAACCCTATCCCCACCTTTCCCACCCCTATCCCCACCTTTCCCACCTCTCCCACCCCTATTCCCACCTTTCCCACCTCTCGTACCCCTATCCCCACCTTTCCCACCTCTTGCACCCCTATCCCCACCTTTTCCACCCCTATCCCCACCTTTCCCACCTCTCCCCACCTTTCCCAACTCTCCCAACCCTATCCCCACCTTTCCCACCCCTATCCCCACCTTTCCCACCTCTATCTCCACCTCTCGCACCCCTATCCCCACCTTTTCCACCCCTATCCCCACCTTTCCCACCTCTATCTCCACCTTTTCCACCCCTATCCCCACCTTTCCCACCTCTATCTCCACCTCTCCCACCCCTATTCCCACCTTTCCCGCCTCTCCCACCCCTATCCCCACCTTTCCCACCCCTATTCCCACCTTTCCCACATCTATCCCCACCACTCCCATTTTCCCACCTTTCCCGCCCCTATCCCACCTCTCCCACCCCTATCCCCACCTCTCCCAACCTCTCCCCCCACCACCACCTCTCATCATGGACAGAGACTAGGCTGTATGCTGGGTGACTGGAGAAAGCAATAGATACAATGAAACATTGCTGTAGAAGAACGTATGAGAGAGTCATTCTGCTGGAAGAATTGTTGCATTTTCTTTTATGTTGAAGGACTGTAATACTGAGGGAAATAATGACCGTGGCATTCAAGTCTTCTACAGCATTGATCTGATGCTGGAGTTCTCAGAAGTAGCTCATCCAATGAACTGGACCCTGGAAAACTATTACGAATGTACAGGTGAGATAGACATAAGGGATACAGGTGATGGGCACATCGTTAGAGGGATGTACAGTACTCTCTCTATACAAGTAACTATACAATGTCTATGTACATATGTCTATGTCACCCAGCTAATCACAGATGTAAGATTTGAGTTCTCCAAAATGTTTAAAAATAGATTTTTTTTTAAATGAAATCTTATATGTTAATGCTTTATTATTTAAGTATTTATTTATTTTAATGATTTCCATCTATCATCACCACTATAATAAGCAAATAGTTAAACAGGCGTCACCAGCAGAGTCCAGCAGTTACCAGTAGAAGTAGTGGGCACAATAGAGTTATCAGTAGAAGTAGTAGGCACAATAGAGTTATCAGTAGAAGTAGTGGGCACAATAGAGTTATCAGTAGAAGTAGTGGGCACAATAGAGTACACTTTGGGCGCTGTTAATGATTGCAGCTATACCTGGCAGCAGCTTCCCTTTTAGAGTGATGGGGGCTCTGTATATAAGAACTTAAAGAGAAAAAGGGGGAAGCGCTCAGAGGGTATAAATGAGTATACTAGAATAAATCTATGGCAAAGATAAGACACAATTTATTACGCTATGGCCAAGAGTCACAATAATAAAAAAAGTGCTAGTTACAATGGGAGTAATATACATCAGTATATCTGTATAACAGCTAGTAAGATACATCAGTATATCTGTATAACAGCTAGTAAGATACGTCAGTATATCTGTATAACAGCTAGTAAGATACGTCAGTATATCTGTATAACAGCTAGTAAGATACATCAGTATATCTGTATAACAGCTAGTAAGATACGTCAGTATATCTGTATAACAGCTAGTAAGATACATCAGTATATCTGTATAACAGCTAGTAAGATACATCAGTATATCTGTATAACAGCTAGTAAGGTACGTCAGTATATCTGTATAACAGCTAGTAAGATACGTCAGTATATCTGTATAACAGCTAGTAAGGTACGTCAGTATATCTGTATAACAGCTAGTAAGATACATCAGTATATCTGTATAACAGCTAGTAAGATATGTCAGTATATCTGTATAACAGCTAGTAAGGTACGTCAGTATATCTGTATAACAGCTAGTAAGATACATCAGTATATCTGTATAACAGCTAGTAAGGTACGTCAGTATATCTGTATAACAGCTAGTAAGATACGTCAGTATATCTGTATAACAGCTAGTAAGGTACGTCAGTATATCTGTATAACAGCTAGTAAGATACATCAGTATATCTGTATAACAGCTAGTAAGGTACGTCAGTATATCTGTATAACAGCTAGTAAGATACATCAGTATATCTGTATAACAGCTAGTAAGGTACGTCAGTATATCTGTATAACAGCTAGTAAGATACGTCAGTATATCTGTATAACAGCTAGTAAGATACATCAGTATATCTGTATAACAGCTAGTAAGGTACGTCAGTATATCTGTATAACAGCTAGTAAGATACGTCAGTATATCTGTATAACAGCTAGTAAGGGGCGTCAGTATATCTGTATAACAGCTAGTAAGGTACGTCAGTATATCTGTATAACAGCTAGTAAGATACGTCAGTATATCTGTATAACAGCTAGTAAGGTACGTCAGTATATCTGTATAACAGCTAGTAAGATACATCAGTATATCTGTATAACAGCTAGTAAGGTACGTCAGTATATCTGTTTAACAGCTAGTAAGGGTGTCACGTGTTTAACCTTTTATGTTATTTGCTAGTAGTCGTTTACTACATCGTATTATAGCAATTTAGCAAAGTGGAATGGAAACAATAATTATATATACTGTATACAGATACATTTGTTGCAAACATAAAAGATCACATACAGTATTCACAGCTTGAGATTAGAGTCACTGTATGACATTCATGTATCAAGTCCTGGGAAATCCTGCTTTATTTCCAAAGCGTTCTCAGGGTGTCTTATTAGGGCAGTGGGATCAGTATTCCCCGTTCTAAGGGGCCTATGTATCAACGCTTGATGTGAGATAAAATTGTGAGATATATATCACCAACCAATCAGCTTCTATCATTTTTTAAACACAGCCTGCAAAATGTAAGTTAGAAGCGGATTGGGAGGTGATATGTATATATATATATATATATATATATATATATATATATATATACACATATCTCACATCAAGCTTTGATACATAGGCCCCTCAATGTTAGCGCTCTGTAACCTTTATAGGAATAAATGACATGAATCTCACCGGTGTCAGGAGAGAGCGCTGCGGAGATCCGAGAACTTGAGAGGAAAAGTAGCTTCTGATTTATCTCGCTGATATGCGGTGATTTTGCCGGAGCCAAACACTACAGCACGTCACCCCACACCAACCGACAGCAGCGGGGACCTTAATTCTAGGGTCCCGCCGCAAATCGACACTTTCTCCACGCCAACCGGAACCTGGCACCCTACGGAGCAGAAAAAAGAAGCTACTTTTCCTCTCAAGTTCGCGGATCTCCGCAGCTCTCTCTCCTGACATCCTTACTAGCTGTTATACAGATATACTGACGTACCTTACTAGCTGTTATACAGATATACTGACGTACCTTACTAGCTGTTATACAGATATACTGACGTACCTTACTAGCTGTTATACAGATTTACTGATGTATCTTACTCCCATTGTAACTAGCACTTTATTAATTATTGTGACTAACAGCCATAGCATAATAAATTGTATCTTATATAGATTTATTCTTGTATACTCATTTATAACCTCTGAGCGATTTCCCCTTTTCTCTTTTCTCTTTGAGTATCTAGCACAGTTATCACACTTTGGGTCTCATTTAGACCCGCTCGCAAGTGCCGATGCGCTTGCAAGCGGGTCAATGTAGAGGCCCTGCGTGCAGCAGCCGCACTGCGTGTGCGCAAGCCCCAGCGAGAGAAAAATTCTCTCGCTCCAGGGCTTACTATAAAAGGGGCGGCTGTCGATGATGATCGTCAGCTCACCCCGTTTTGTAGGTGGGGCGGAAGGGTGGCTTGCCAAATGGAGGCGTTCCCGACGGAACGCGTGCCGTTTGGGGGCGGCCCCACTGCCGTCACTCGTGAGGTCAGTGGGGAGCTTCCAGCTCTAATAGAGCCAAAAGCTCACTGGGGCTTGTGGCAGATGAGACCCTATCACAAAGGTCTTATCGCAAGCCCCGATGGTCACGACGGTCTTCACCATCGCGACCATCGACCTGGCCGCTCGCTAAAGCCTAGCGAGTGGCCAGGTCAGAAAGTAGATACGGCCGCCCTCATTCAGAGTGAGCGCTCGCATTTTGCGAGCGCCTCTGAATTAGGTCCTTTTTTCTGTAGCCAGAAAAAGTCCTTTTCACCTTTTGATAAATCAGCCTCTTAGTTCTGTTATTTTATGTAAGTGTGTTATCTTAGTAATATCCAGGCGGTAATATATATATATATATATATATATATCACTGCCCGCAGCAGCTGTACTTGCCTTGTCAGACAGTGATGCATACATTGTATTGTTACAGCATTACCTCCAGGCGTTACCCAGCCAAGACCGCGTCCCACAGCCAACGCACAGGGGGAATTGTCTGCAGATGTGACAGCACATGGCAAAGCGACAGAGCAAGAGATGGCATCGCTGGCAACTACAGCGCACACAGGGCGGACTACAGCTTCCATCCCGGCTTCTCCTGACACCCAAGGAGCTCAAGATGGAAAATATCCAGTAACCTCTCCTGGGCTGAAGGGTGGATTACAGGAGAGCACAGGACAGTTAGCTGTACCCACAGAACCTGGTGAGAAACAGTTGGGGGGACAATTTGATATTGGCATCAGCGGGTCAGGAGATGACTCCGCAACTCAACACTTCCATCAGGATAGGACAGAGCAGCCATTGGCCATAGGACGTGTTACACCAGAAAGCTTCACTGGTTACTCTACTGTCCCCAACAAGCTACCAATGTGGTCTACTGCAGTGACCGGACCACCCAACAAGATACCCCTTCCCCAGGAACAACGTAACATCCCAAGTAATCAGGGTCTTCAGTCAGGTATTTATAATGAGAACAAACCAAGATTCACATTCTCCAACATGTTACCAAAATTGGTAGATTGGTCTTCTCCAGTTGGAGGACAAAATATGACATTTGATAAAAATATTACAGAAAAAAACACAAGACAAAATATGTATTCACCACTCACAAAAGTCACACAACCTGGAGGTCCTGACAGAGTTAGTCCTGTTATTTATTCACCTGAAGCTAAGCAGAAGAACACTAGTAAGTCTGGTCACCAGCTGCCATGGAATTCCCAGCCCGTTTCTGGCAATGGAAAGTCCACGTCTCCACAGCGGCCGAAGGATGATGCTACCCCATGGGAGAGCCTTAGAGGTGAAACGCTGTCTGAACTCCTGGAGGAGACCACCAGAGATGGACTGTTATCGCCAGTTTACAGGGGAAGAAAAGAAATAAAGTTTGCAGATAGAATAGGAAGTGAGAGACCAAGCGATGCCACGCGTATCCCAATGGGAAACCATGACAAGAAACAGGCTGGAGATCTGCGTTACATGTCAGGAACTAAGGGGGACCAACCTACAGCTCCTCTGGATGACAAGTCCCTCCTACCAAGCAATTATTTGGAATCCAGCGATTGGACACCATCGAGCAGCCTTCCAGAGAAGACATTAAACCATACGGCCAGGGAATTGGAGATTATAGGCTCTGCTGAGCAACTATTACTGTCAACGTGACATAATAGAAAGTCACTCGCAAGATTCTCACAAAGCTGAGGCGGCCATTTTGTACGGTGATCCTATCTCCTGAGAATGCGGCCTGCAAATCCACCAGGCGCTACGTCAATGGTTGTGTGTCAGTTTGTAGGGTACATAGGGGGAGGTTTATCAAAGCTCGGAGAGAGATAAAATACCAACCAATCAGCTTCCAGCTTCTGTCATTTTTCAAAACACAGCCTGTAACATAACAGATAACAGCTGATTGGTTGGTACTTTGAGGGAGATTTATTAAAGCTGTGAGAGATAGAGTACCAACCAATCGGCTCCTGTCATTTTTCAAACACAACCTGTAACATGACAGGAGCTGATTGATTGGTACATTGGGCCTCATTCAGACCCAGTCGCAAGCGGCTGTCCGCTCGCAAGTGGGTCGATGGTGTGCACTCCGCATGTGCACGACGGAGGGAGCTCCGTTTGCGCATGCGCCAGACGCGACGAGCGAAGGACTTTCCTTCGCTCGTTGCGTCTGATCAAAGGGGGCGTGCTGTCGATGTTGATTGACAGCACGCCCCCTTTGGTGGGCGTGCCGGGGACGTGCCTCCCAGACTGAGGCGTTCCCAAGGGAACGCCTACCGTCAGAAGCCGGCCCACTGACATCACTAGTGATGTCAGTGGGAGTGATTTTGGCTCTGATAGAGCCAAAATCACTCCAGGGCTTGTGGTCGAAAACCCCGACCACAGGCTTATGGTCGCACTGGCGATGGTCGCGATGGTCAAGACCATCGCGGCCATCAAACTGCACGCTCGTATAGGCTGTGGGTGGTGACCCACAGCTATACGAGCATCCAGGAGGACGCTCCATTTTTATGGAGGCTGGCCCTCATTCAGAGCGAGCGCTCTGCTCAGAGCGTCCGGCTCTGAATGAGGGCCATTATCTCTCTCCAAGGCTTAGTACCTCTCAACCCGCAGCCTGTAAAGTGACAGAAGCTGATTGGTTAGAACTTTATCTCTCTCCAAGCTTTGATGAAAATCTGTCCATAGCATGATAGAGTCATTTTCTGTATTTATTGGGGACATCTTTGAACACAGTGTAAAAAAGATAGAAACTGATCAGAAAATTGTTGTCACTTTGTGAACTGTACTAAAAAAATGACAGAATTGATGTTTTTGTGACCTCTATGGGAATAATGTCTATGGGGAAAGTAGGTGAACTTTTATATACGAGCATAGGATGAGTTTCTGCTGGGTGACCAGCAGGGGGCAGCGCAGGCTCAGAGGAAGTTCTGTGGGATAAAAGCTGCATTTCAGAGACAAGTGGAATAAAGAAATAAATTATCAGACAATTTAAAGCCTGGGTGCAATCATCTGCGCGGCTGGGGGGTTTGTTACCTCCCTGAGACACCTGCATTATGGGGGGTTTTCTCTTGGTTTGAATGTTTTTACATAATTGATATCAACCAGTTGCCTAAAGCTAAACAATGTATCTCTATGGGGATCTGAGGGTTTCTGAGATATTTACCTATTAATGTTCTGTGTTTCTGCTGATCTGTAAATATTTGTTAGTACGATGAACCCAATACAGCCCCACATTCTCACACTAAGCTGCCCCGATCCTGACCGCGGCTGGTATATTATATTATAGTACATTATATAACATTATAGTAAGGTATATTATAGTACGCTGCATTACATTATAGCTATAGTACATTATATAACATTATAGTAAGGTATATTATAGTACGCTGCATTACATTATAGCTATACTACATTATATAACATTATAGTAAGGTATATTATAGTACGCTGCATTACATTATAGCTATAGTACATTATATAACATTATAGTAAGGTATATTATAGGGGTGAGCGGGTTCAGATTTCTGAAATCCGAACACCCCTAAGCCCCCCCGATCCGAGGCCGATCCGAGTCAGGCTCGACTTTTCCCGCCTGACTCGGATCTGAAATCGAGGCAAAACGTCATCATCCCGCCTTGCGGGTCTCGCGGGTTTTGGATCCTATATAAGGTACCCGTGTCGGCGCCATTTTCTCACTCGGCTGCCGACAGTGAAGAGGGAGGGTGGGAGTTAGGGCTGGCTGGGCTGTGTAGTGTAGTGTAGTGCAGTGTAGTGTTGTGCTGTGCTGTGCTGCTGTTGTCCATAGGGGCTGTGTCCACTCCTTCAAAGTCCATAGGGGCTGGCTGGACTGTGTTGTGCAGTCAGTTGTCCATAGGGGCTGTGTCCACTCCAAAGTCCTGTGCAGTGTCCCAGTCCTAAAGGGGTGCTGTAGTGTTGTCCAGGGGGTGCTCTGTCCATCAGGGGTGCTCCCCCCAAGTGCAAAAAAAAAAATATTTTTTCTGTGTTTGTGAATTGTGTGCGCAGTAGCCGCACGTGCATCAACAAAGTAGTGCCAAGCGTGCGCCTGTGTCCCATAAATAAAGGGCCGGCTGGATTGACCGCTAAAGGGTGCTGTAACCCCCAAAGTACACTCCAAACAAAATAAAAAAATATTTTCTGTGTTTGTGAATTGTGTACACTGTGGCTGCACGTGCATCAACAAAGGAGCAGCGCCAAGCGTGCGCCTGTGTCCCATAAGTAAAGGGCCGGCTGGCTCATTTCTTAAAGGGTGGTGTAACCCAAAAAGTGCACTAGTCTCCAACAAAAATAAAAAAAAATTTTCTGTGTTTGTGTGCGCCTTAGCCGCACGTATATGTCAATATAACATAAATGGAGGACCAAACTTTCTCCGATAAAAATAAAATAGCGAAAGATCAAAAACCACTTCCTCCTAGTGCTGAAGCTGCTGCCACTAGTCATGACATAGACGATAACATGCCATAAGCGTCGTCTGCCAAGGCCAATGCCCAATGTCATAGTAGAGGGCACATACAATCCCAAATGACAAAGTTCAGGAAAATGACCTTGAAAAAAACATTTAAATCATCTGAAGAGAAACGTAAACTTGCCAATACGCCATTTATGACACGGAGTGGCAAGGAACGGCTAAGGACTTTCCCTATGTTCATGACTAGTGGTTCAGCTTCACATGACGATGGAAGCCCTCCTCCCGCTAAAAAAATCAAAAGAGTTAAGCTAGCAAAAGCACAGCGAAGAACTGTGCTTTCTAAGAAGATATCACAAATCCCCAAGGAGAGTCCAAGTGTGGTGGTGGTTGCGATGCCTGACCTTCCCAGCACTGGACGGGAAGAGGTGGCTCTTTCCACCATTTGCACGCCCCCTGCAAGTGCTGAAAGGAGCACCCACAGTCCACTTGCTGATATGCAAATTGAAGATGTCACTGTTGAAGTACAACAGGATGAGGATACTGGTGTAGCTGGCGCTGAGGAGGAAGTTGGCGAGGAGGATTCTGATGGTGATGTGGTTTGTTTAAATCAGGCTCCGGGGGAGACAGTTGTTGTCCGTGGGATGAAAAAGCCCATCACGGTCATGCCTGGGCAGAAGACCAAACATTCCACCTCTTTGGTCTGGCAATATTTCTATCCAAATCCGGACAACAACTGTCTTGCCATATGTACCATATGTAAAGGTGGAATAAGTAGGGGTAGGGACGTTAACCACCTAGGAACATCCTCCCTTATACGGCACCTGCAGCGCGTTCTTAAAAAGTTACTGTCAAGTTCAGAAACTTTGGCTAAGACCGTAAGCAGTCCAGGGACACCTAAATCCCGTTGTATCCAAGTGCCTGCAAACCACACCGTCAACTCCCTCCTCGTCAATTTCCTCCTTTGTCAGGATCGGAAGTAGTCCTGCAGGCCATGTCACTGGCATGACTGACTCTCCTATCCGGGATTCCTCCAGAGGATCCTGCTTTACTATGCCTACTGCTGCCGCTGCTGTTGCTGCTGCTGCTGGGAGTCGTTCATCATCCCAGAGAGGAAGTAGGAACACCACTACTTTTACTAAACAATTGACCCTCCAACAGTCCTTAGCGAGGAGGATGAAGTACGACAGCAGTCATCCTGAAGCAAAACGTATAACTGAGGCCTTGACTGCTATGTTGGTGTTAGACGTGCGTCCGGTATCCGCCATGAGTGCAGTGGGATTTAGACAATTGATGGAGGTAGTGTGTCCCCGGTGCCAAATCCCGTCTAGATTCCACCTGCATCCTCAAAGCAGCAGCAACAAGCGTGCATCTGTCTGTTAAAGGGTGGTGACACCCTCAAAGTGCGCTCCACAAACAATAAAAAAATTATTCTTTTTTTTTCTGTCTTTGTGAATTGTGTGGGCAGTAGCCGCACCTGCATCCTCAAAGCAGCAGCGACAAGCGTGCGTCTGTCTGTTAAAGAATTACATCGGTGACAACATCCAAGTAGGCATGTCAGACAGTCCGTACCTGTACTGGCAGGAAAAAGAAGCAATTTGGAGGTCCCTGTACAAACTGGCTCTATTTTACCTGAGTTGCCCCCCTCCAGTGTGTACTCCGAAAGAGTGTTTAGTGCAGCCGGGAACCTTGTCAGCGAAAGGCGTAGGAGGTTGCTTCCACAAAATGTGGAGAAGATGATGTTCATAAAATTAATTATCAACTCTTCCAGGGAGACCAGCCTCCAGAACGTACAGAGGGACCTGTGGTGGTGGATTCCAGCGGGGATGAATTAATACTCTGTGAGGATGAGGATGTACACAACACTGAAGAGGGTGAGGAATCGGTGAATGAGGAGGATGAGGACGACATCTTGCCTCCGTTGAGCCAGTTTGTGCAGGGACAGATTAATTGCCAGCTTGTTTTGTGGGGGCCCAAACGAACCAATCATTTCAGCCACAGTCGTGTGGCAGACCCTGGCGCTGAAATGATTGGTTTGTTAAAGTGTGCATGTCCTGTTTATACAACATAAGGGTGGGTGGGAGGGCCCAAGGACAATTCCATCTTGCACCTCTTTTTTTTCTTTGCATTATGTACAGTTTGGGGCCTAGTTTTTCAAACTGCCATCCTGTCTGCCACTGCAGTGTCACTCCTAGATGGGTCACGTGTTTGTGCCGCCCACTCGTGTCGCTTAGCATAGTCATCCATCTACCTCGGTGCAACCTTTTGGACATAAAAACACTATTGTGAGGTGTGAGGTGTTCAGAATAGACTGGAAATGAGTGGAAATTAAGGTTTTTGAGGTTAATAATAGCATAGGAGCAGAAAAACCTACAAATTCTGTGATTATAGCTGTTTTTAAAAAAAAAAAATACAGATCCAAAACACAAAACCAAGATCCCAAAACACGGAAGGGTGGTTTTGGCAAAACCAATCCAGATCCAAAACACAAAACACGAAAAGTGGCCGATGCACACCCCTACTATAGTACATTATATAACATTATAGTAAGGTATATTATAGTACGCTGCATTACATTATAGCTATAGTACATTATATAACATTATAGTAAGGTATATTATAGTACATTATATAACATTATAGTAAGGTATATTTATATTATAGTACGCTGCATTACATTATAGTACATTATATAACATTATAGTAAGGTATATTATAGTACACTGCATTACATTATAGCTATAATACATTATATAACATTATAGTAAGGTATATTATAGTAATCTGCATTACATTATAGCTATAGTACATTATATAACATAGTAAGGTATATTATAGTACATTACATTATAGCTATAGTACATTATAGTAAGGTATATTATAGTACGCTGCATTACATTATAGCTATAGTACATTATATAACATTATAACAAGGTATATTATAGTACGCTGCATTACATTATAGTACATTATATAACATTATAGCTATAGTACATTATAGTAAGGTATATTATAGTACGCTGCATTACATTATAGCTATAGTACATTATATAACATTATAACAAGGTATATTATAGTACGCTGCATTACATTATAGTACATTATATAACATTATAGCTAGAGTACATTATAGTAAGGTATATTATAGTACGCTGCATTACATTACAGTACATTATATAACATTATAGCAAGGTATATTATAGTACACTGCATTACATTATAGTACACTATATAACATTATAGCTATAGTACATTATAGTAAGGTATATTATAGTACGCTGCATTACATTATAGTACATTATATATTATAGTAAGGTATATTATAGTACACTGCATTACATTATAGCTATAGTACATTATATAACATTATAGTAAGGTATATTATAGTACACTGCATTACATTATAGCTATAGTACATTATATAACATTATAGTAAGGTATATTATAGTACGCTGCATTACATTATAGCTATAGTACATTATATAACATTATAGTAAGGTATATTATAGTACATTATATAACATTATAGTAAGGTATATTATAGTACACTGCATTACATTATAGCTATAGTACATTATATAACATTATAGTAAGGTATATTATAGTATGCAGCATTACATTATAGCTATAGTACATTATATAACATTATAGTAAGGTATATTATAGTACACTGCATTACATTATAGTACATTATATAACATTATAGTAAGGTATATTATAGTACACTGCATTACATTATAGCTATAGTACATTATATAACATTATAGTAAGGTATATTATAGTACGCTGCATTACATTATAGTACATTATATAACATTATAGCTAGAGTACATTATAGTAAGGTATATTATAGTACGCTGCATTACATTACAGTACATTATATAACATTATAGCAAGGTATATTATAGTACACTGCATTACATTATAGTACACTATATAACATTATAGCTATAGTACATTATAGTAAGGTATATTATAGTACGCTGCATTACATTATAGTACATTATATATTATAGTAAGGTATATTATAGTACACTGCATTACATTATAGCTATAGTACATTATATAACATTATAGTAAGGTATATTATAGTACGCTGCATTACATTATAGCTATAATACATTATATAACATAGTAAGGTATATTATAGTACACTGCATTACATTATAGCTATAGTACATTATATAACATTATAGTAAGGTATATTATAGTACGCTGCATTACATTATAGCTATAGTACATTATATAACATTATAGTAAGGTATATTATAGTACATTATATAACATTATAGTAAGGTATATTATAGTACGCTGCATTACATTATAGCTATAGTACATTATATAACATTATAGTAAGGTATACTATAGTACACTGCATTACATTATAGCTATAGTACATTATATAACATTACAGTAAGGTATATTATAGTACACTGCATTACATTATAGCTATAGTACATTATATAACATTATAGTAAGGTATATTATAGTACGCTGCATTACATTATAGCTATAGTACATTATATAACATTATAGTAAGGTATATTATAGTACGCTGCATTACATTATAGCTATAGTACATTATATAACATTATAGTAAGGTATATTATAGTACATTATATAACATTATAGTAAGGTATATTATAGTACACTGCATTACATTATAGCTATAGTACATTATATAACATTATAGTAAGGTATATTATAGTACACTGCATTACATTATAGCTATAGTACATTATATAACATTATAGTAAGGTATATTATAGTACACTGCATTACATTATAGTACATTATATAACATTATAGTAAGGTATATTATAGTACACTGCATTACATTATAGCTATAGTACATTATATAACATTATAGTAAGGTATATTATAGTAGGCTGCATAACATTATAGCTATAATACATTATATAACATTATAGTAAGGTATATTATAGTACGCTGCATTACATTATAGCTATAGTACATTATATAACATTATAGTAAGGTATATTATAGTACACTGCATTACATTACTGTACATTATATAACATTATAGTAAGGTATATTATAGTACGATGCATTACATTATAGTATATTATATAACATTATAGTAAGGTATATTATAGTACGATGCATTACATTATAGCTATAGTACATTATATAACATTATAGTAAGGTATATTATAGTACGCTGCATTACATTAAAGGGCTGGCTGGCTCATTTCTTAAAGGGTGGTGTAACCCACAAAGTGCACTAGTCTCCAACAAAAATAAAAAATTATTTTCTGTGTTTGTGTGCGCCTTAGCCGCACGTATATATATAACATAAATGGAGGACCAAACTTTCTCCGATTAAAATAAAATAGCGAAAGATCAAGAACCACTTCCTCCTAGTGCTGAAGCTGCTGCCACTAGTCATGACATAGACGATAACATGCCATCAACGTCGTCTGCCAAGGTCGATGCCCAATGTCATAGTAGAGGCCACATACAATCCCAAATGACAAAGTTCAGGAAAATGACCTTGAAGAAAACATTTAAATCATCTGAAGAGAAACGTAAACTTGCCAATACGCCATTTATGACACGGAGTGGCAAGGAACGGCTAAGGTCTTTCCCTATGTTCATGACTAGTGGTTCAGCTTCACATGACGATGGAAGCCCTCCTCCCGCTAAACAAATCAAACGAGTTAAGCTGGCAAAAGCACAGCGAAGAACTGTGCGTTCTAAGAAGATATCACAAATCCCCAAGGAGAGTCCAAGTGTGGTGGTGGTTGCGATGCCTGACCTTCCCAGCACTGGACGGCAAGTGCTGAGAGGAGCACCCACAGTCCACTTGCTGATATGCAAATTGAAGATGTCACTGTTGAAGTACAACAGGATGAGGATACTGGTGTAGCTGGCGCTGAGGAGGAAGTTGGCGAGGAGGATTCTGATGGTGATGTGGTTTGTTTAAATCAGGCTCCGGGGGAGACAGTTGTTGTCCATGGGATGAAAAAGCCCATCACGGTCATGCCTGGGCAGAAGACCAAACATTCCACCTCTTTGGTCTGGCAATATTTCTATCCAAATCCGGACAACAACTGTCTTGCCATATGTACCATATGTAAAGGTGAAATAAGTAGGGGTAGGGACGTTAACCACCTAGGAACATCCTCCCTTATACGGCACCTGCAGCGCGTTCATAAAAAGTTACTGTCAAGTTCAGAAACTTTGGCTAAGACCGTAAGCAGTCCAGGGACACCTAAATCCCGTTGTCCTGTTGTATCCAAGCACCTGCAAACCACACCGTCAGCTCCCTCCTCGTCAATTTCCTCCTTTGTCAGGATCGGAAGTAGTCCTGCAGGCCATGTCACTGGCATGACTGACTCTCCTATCCGGGATTCCTCTGGAGGATCCTGCATTGCTACGTCTACTGCTGCCGCTGCTGCTGCTGCTGCTGGGAGTCGTTCATCATCCCAGAGAGGAAGTAGGAACACCACTACTTTTACTAAACAATTGACCCTCCAACAGTCCTTAGCGAGGAGGATGAAGTACGACAGCAGTCATCCTGAAGCAAAACGTATAACTGAGGCCTTGACTGCTATGTTGGTGTTAGACGTGCGTCCGGTATCCGCCATTAGTGCAGTGGGATTTAGACAATTGATGGAGGTAGTGTGTCCCCGGTTCCAAATCCCGTCTAGATTCCACCTGCATCCTCAAAGCAGCAGCAACAAGCGTGCGTCCGTCTGTTAAAGGGTGGTGTAACCCTCAAAGTGCGCTCCACAAACAATAAAAAAATTATTATTTTTTTTTTCTGTCTTTGTGAAATGTGTGGGCTGTAGCCGCACCTGCATCCTCAAAGCAGCAGCGACAAGCGTGCGTCTGTCTGTTAAAGGATTACATCGGTGACAACATCCAAGTAGGCATGTCAGACAGTCCGTACCTGTACTGGCAGGAAAAAGAAGCAATTTGGAGGTCCCTGCATTACATTATAGCTATAGTACATTATATAACATTATAGTAAGGTATATTATAGTACACTGCATTACATTATAGCTATAGTACATTATATAACATTATAGTAAGGTATATTATAGTACGCTGCATTACATTATAGCTATAGTACATTATATAACATTATAGTAAGGTATATTATAGTACACTGCATTACATTATAGTATATTATATAACATTATACTAAGCAGGGCCGGATTAAGACTTATTGGGGCCCTGGGGCAACTATGTTATGGAGGGCCCCCACCAAGCCACACATAGCCTCATCAAGGTCACACCGACCCTATGTGGGCAGAGGCAAATGTAGGTATTTTCTGTTCTGGTGAGAATATATATCAGACCCTCCAACAATACCCGTTCCATTAGGTAAAAAATGCTCTGCTCCCTCTTAATGTATGATTGCAGCCACCTGTGTCACCAATTACCTAGTTCAACACAGGTGGCTGCAGTCATACATTAGGTGGGAAGTCCAGTAGCAGAGTGTTTTGTACCTAATGGAACGGGTCATGTTGGAGGGTAGAGATATATATATATATATATATATATATATATATACATACACACATTACACATACATGTGTGTTAAACATGCATACACACACACATACTATATAGTCAAAAATCCACAGCACTCACCATTCCCAGGCCTGTGACCACATTGCTTAAATAAATAAAAACAGAAAACTCAGCACTCACCATTGTTAAATCACTCTCAATAATACCCCTTTTCCACCTAAATTCCGGGTCTGACCCGGAGTTGGAACAAAGGGCCTGATTCAGAGCCACTCGTAAGCGGCAGCTCGTTCGCTCTGAGCGATGTTTGCCCAACTGCGCATGCGTACGGATCGTTATACGCATGCGTGAACCAGTCAGTGCGGCCGAAATTCATGTGCTCGCAAAATTGCGAATGCCTGCTAATTTGAGTGACAGAAAGAGGCGTATGTGGGTGGTAACAGGGGAAGGTGCTTGAAAACGGGGAGTGGACATCCGAACGCAGGCGTGCCAAAAGGTCAAAACGGGCGTTTTATGGGTGTGCATATTTAAAACAGCAGCGTCATTGACCACGTCACTGGGTTATTTTATAGCCAGAACTGCTCGCAAAATTGTGGTAGCAAAAACCAACCACAAGAATAGCGAGCAGTTCATACCCTGTTCGATGTACTCGATTAATCTAATAAATAGCGGACATGACGTAGGATGCGAGCGGCCAGGGGGCGTAGTTTCCTAAAAAACGACCGCAAGTTTTGTACGCTCGTTCAGACCTAGAGGCGTGAACAGACCGCAAACAGCAAACGGTTCATTTGAATAGCCACCCCTATTTTCGGGACGAGCGAGCGCTAATTGCGTCCGGCTCTGAATCAGGCCCAAAGTTCCTATCCAGATCAGACCCGGAATTTTGCCGGCGCAGACTCGGGATATTCCCGAGTCAGCGCCGCTCACACCGCAGTCGGGTCTGCATAGACCCGGCTTTTGCGGAGTGAAAGTGGACGCTTGGAGATGACGTCATCTCCAAGCGCCACTGAAGCCGGACCAATCGGCCGGCTAGCAGCGCACTCCAGGTCTTCGTGACCTGGAGTGCGCTGTCCCCATAGCCCGTGTTAAATCCTGCTAGTTACCTGGGTTGGATTGCCGGGTCACTCGACCCGGCGATCCAACCCTCTGCCCTTTTACACCAGGGAACTGCCCGGGTTAACCCTTCAAAAACCCGGGTTTTAGCTCCGGTGTAAAAGGGGTATAATACATAAATAATGGGGTTTTGGTTCATGGATTGATCAATGCATATAAGCCTGCAGCCCGCATCACGGGACTCCATCTCTCTGCAGGTCCTAGCTGCTATCACAGAGTTTAAACTGAAAACATGTTAACTGGTTGAAAGCTCACCTGTCAACTAACTTATGGCTTTTACAGGCAAGACAGTCACCAAACATAGCTTCTATCATATTACCAAAAAGGCAGCTGACACAGGTTAGTATAAATGAGGTTGCACAGGGGCGCATGAGGAAGCTGTGATCACAAAAAGGCTAATTAGAACTTAACCAAATAAAGTAAAAAATCCACTGCACAGGTAACATGTTTTCAGTGTAAACTCTGTGACAGCAGCTATCAGGTTCCCATCAGTATGACGGATACCGTAGGACCTGCAGAGAAATGGGGTCCCGTGATGCGGGCTGCAGGCTTATATGCAATGATCTGTCAACCAAAACGAGATTATTCATGTATTATTGTGAGTGATTTAAAAATGGCGAGTGCTCAGTTTTCTGCTTATATATATATATATATATATATATATATATACAGTATATACTGTATGTAGCAAACGTATATATTACATATTACATACACACTGGCCGATATTTATGAATGATATTGATATTGTTGAACGATACATCGTTCAAATCGTCCAGTATGTATGAACTTAACGATGAATGGTACACGCTCCCACGGATCGTTAACAATATTCCCAGTCGTCTGTACATGCAGCTCAATCCAAGAATATCGTTAATGATGCCATGCTGTCGAATGAAGCATGGCGCTGCGCCGCGCCCCCCCTGCCTTCGTTCTTCGGTGCTGGCATGTATAAAAATGAAAAATAGGGGTGCACTCACCAGTCTTCACAAAAGGTATTCTTTATTCCATAGGTAAAAAAATTACAATATTAACCGGATCAACGTTTCGGTCCTAGGTGTGGACCTCCCTATAATCCAGCCCTGTATATATATATATTAGGGGTGTGCACCGGCCACTTTTCGTGTTTTGTGTTTTGGTTTTGGATCTGGATCTTTCTTCGTGTTTTGGATCTGGATTGGTTTTGCCAAAACCACCCTTCCGTGTTTTGGGTTCTGGGTTTTGTGTTTTGGATCTGTATTTTTTTTTAAAAAAGCATAAAAACAGCTAAAATCACAGAATTTGTAGGTTTTTCTGCTCCTATGCTATTATTAACCTCAATAACCTTAATTTCCACTCATTTCCAGTCTATTCTGAACACCTCACACCTCACAATAGTGTTTTTATGTCCAAAAGGTTGCACCGAGGTAGCTGGATGACTATGCTAAGCGACACGAGTGGGCGGCACAAACACGTGACCCATCTAGGCGTGAAACTGCAGTGGCAGACAGGATGGCAGTTTGAAAAACTAGGCCCCAAACTGTACATAATGCAAAGAAAAAAAAGAGGTGCAAGATGGAATTGTCCTTGGGCCCTCCCACCCACCCTTATGTTGTATAAACAGGACATGCACACTTTAACAAACCAATCATTTCAGCGCCAGGGTCTGCCACACAACTGTGGCTGAAATGATTGGTTCGTTTGGGCCCCCACAAAACAAGCTGGCAATTAATGTGTCCCTGCACAAACTGGCTCTATGGAGGCAAGATGTCATCCTCATCCTCCTCATCCACCGATTCCTCACCCTCTTCAGTGTGTACATCCTCATCCTCACAAAGTATTAACTCGTCCCCACTTGAATCCACCACCACAGGTCCCTCTGTACCTTCTGGAGGCTGGTCTCCCTGGAAGAGCTGATAATTCATTTTGATGAACATCATCTTCTCCACATTCTGTGGAAGCAACCTCCTACGCCTTTCGCTGACAAGGTTCCCGGCTGCACTAAACACTCTTTCGGAGTACACACTGGAGGGGGGGCAACTCAGGTAAAATAGAGCCAGTTTGTACAGGGGCCTCCAAATTGCCTCTTTTTCCTGCCAGTACAGGTATGGACTGTCTGCCATGCCTACTTGGATGCTGTCACCGATGTAATCCTCCACCATTCTGTCAATGGTGACAGTATCATATGCAGTGACAGTAGACATGTCAGAAATTGTTGCCAGGTCCTTCAGTCCGGACCAGATGTCCAAACTTGGTCCTGCCTGCCCTGCATCACCGCCAGCGGGTTGCTTAGGATACCTAAGTTTTTTCCTGGCAGCCCCAGTTGCAGGAGAAAATGAAGAAGGAGCCGTTGACGTGTCACGTTCCGCTTCAGCTGACAGTGTGTTCACCAGCAGGTCTTTGCACCTCTGCAGGCTTGTGTCGGCCGGAAAGAGAGACACCACATAGGCTTTAAACCTAGGATCGAGCACGGTGGCCAAAACGTAGTGGTCTGATTTCAACAGATTGACCACCCTGGAATCCTGGCAAAGCGAATGAAGGGCTTCATCCACAAGTCCCACATGCCGAGCGGAATCGCTCCGTCTTAGCTCCTCCTTCACTTTCTCCAGCTGCTTCTGCAAAAGCCTGATGAGGGGAATGACCTGACTCAAGCTGGCAGTGTCTGAACTGACTTCACGTGTGGCAAGTTCGAAGGGCTGGAGAACCTTGCACAACACGGAAATCATTCTCCACTGCGCTTGAGTCAGGTGCATACCCCCTCCTTTGCCTATGTCATAGGTGGATGTATAGGCTTGTATGGCCTTTTGCTGCTCCTCCATCCTCTGAAGCATATAGAGGGTTGAGTTCCACCGCGTCACAACCTCTTGCTTCAGGTGATGGCGGGGCAGGTTCAAGAGTGTTTGCTGGCGCTCCAGTCTTCGGCACGCAGTCGCTGAATGGCGAAAGTGGCCAGAAATTTTTCGGGCCACCCAAAGCGTCTCCTGCACGCCCCTGTCGCTTTTCAGAAAATTCTGCACCACCAAGTTTATTGTGTGAGCAAAACATGGGACGTGCTGGAATTTGCCCAGATGTAATGCCCGCACAATATTGGTGGCGTTGTCAGATATCACAAATCCCCAGGAGAGTCTAAGTGGGGTAAGCCACTGGGCGATGATTTCCCTCAGTTTCTCTAAGAGGTTGTCGGCGGTGTGCCTCTTACTGAAACCGGTGATACACAGCGTAGCCTGCCTTGTAACGAGCTGGCATTTCTGAGATGCTGCTACTGGTGACGCTGCTGCTGTTGCTGCGTAAGGTGATACATCTACCCAGTGGGCTGTCACAGTCATATAGTCCTTAGTCTGCCCTGTTCCACTTGTCCACATTAAGTGGACATTGTGTACAACGGCATTTTTCAGGACACTGAGGACACTTTTTCTGACGTTTCTGTACAGTCTCGGTATCGCCTGCCTAGTGAAGTGGAATCTAGACGGGATTTGGAACCGGGGACACACTACCTCCATCAATTGTCTAAATCCCACTGCACTAATGGCGGATACCGGACGCACGTCTAACACCAACATAGCAGTCAAGGCCTCAGTTATACGTTTTGCTTCAGGATGACTGCTGTCATACTTCATCCTCCTCGCTAAGGACTGTTGGAGGGTCAATTGTTTAGTAAAAGTAGTGGTGTTCCTACTTCCTCTCTGGGATGATGAACGACTCCCAGCAGCAGCAACAGCAGCAGCGGCAGCAGTAGGCGTAGCAATGCAGGATCCTCCAGAGGAATCCCGGATAGGAGAGTCAGTCATGCCAGTGACATGGCCTGCAGGACTACTTCCGATCCTGACTAAGGAGGAAATTGACGAGGAGGGAGTTGACGGTGTGGTTTGCAGGCGCTTGGATACAACAGGACAACGGGATTTAGGTGTCCCTGGACTGCTTACGGTCTTAGCCAAAGTTTCTGAACTTGACAGTAACTTTTTATGAACGCGCTGCAGGTGCCGTATAAGGGAGGATGTTCCTAGGTGGTTGACGTCCCTACCCCTACTTATTTCACCTTTACATATGGTTCATATGGCAAGACAGTTGTTGTCCGGATTTGGATAGAAATATTGCCAGACCAAAGAGGTGGAATGTTTGGTCTTCTGCCCAGGCATGACCGTGATGGGCTTTTTCATCCCACGGACAACAACTGTCTCCCCCGGAGCCTGATTTAAACAAACCACATCACCATCAGAATCCTCCTCGCCAACTTCCTCCTCAGCGCCAGCTACACCAGTATCCTCATCCTGTTGTACTTCAACAGTGACATCTTCAATTTGCATATCAGCAAGTGGACTGTGGGTGCTCCTTTCAGCACTTGCAGGGGGCGTGCAAATGGTGGAAAGAGCCACCTCTTCCCGTCCAGTGCTGGGAAGGTCAGGCATCACAACCACCACCACACTTGGACTCTCCTTGGGGATTTGTGATATCTTCTTAGAAAGCACAGTTCTTCGCTGTGCTTTTGCCAGCTTAACTCTTTTGATTTTTTTAGTGGGAGGAGGGCTTCCATCGTCATGTGAAGCTGAACCACTAGTCATGAACATACTAGGGATCGACCTTAGCCGTTCCTTGCCACTCCGTGTCGTAAATGGCATATTGGCAAGTTTACGTTTCTCTTCAGCTGATTTAAATGTTTTTTTTAAGGTCATTTTCCTGAACTTTGTCATTTGGGATTGTATGTGCCCTCTACTATGACATTGGGCATCGGCCTTGGCAGATGACGTTGATGGCATGTTATCGTCTATGTCATGACTAGTGGCAGCAGCTTCAGCACTAGGAGGAAGTGGTTCTTGATCTTTCTCTATTTTATTTTTATCGGAGAAAGTTTGGTCCTCCATTTATGTTATATCGATTTGATATATACGTGCGGCTAAACACAGAAAATAATTTTTTTTTTGGTTTGGACTGGAGTGTACTTTGTGGGTTACAGCACCCTTTAACGGTCAAGCCAGCCGGCCCTTTACTTATGACACAGGCGCACGCTTGGCACTACTTTGTTGATGCACGTGCGGCTACTGCGCACACAATTCACAAACACAGAAAATAATTTTTTTTTGGTTTGGACTGGAGTGTACTTTCGGGGGTTACAGCACCCTTTAACGGTCAAGCCAGCCGGCCCTTTACTTATGACACAGGCGCACGCTTGGCACTACTTTGTTGATGCACGTGCGGCTACTGCGCACACAATTCACAAACACAGAAAATAATTTTTTTTTGGTTTGGACTGGAGTGTACTTTCGGGGGTTACAGCACCCTTAACGGTCAAGCCAGCCGGCCCTTTACTTATGACACAGGCGCACGCTTGGCACTACTTTGTTGATGCACGTGCGGCTACTGCGCACACAATTCACAAACACAGAAAATAATTTTTTTTTGGTTTGGACTGGAGTGTACTTTCGGGGGTTACAGCACCCTTTAACGGTCAAGCCAGCCGGCCCTTTACTTATGACACAGGCGCACGCTTGGCACTACTTTGTTGATGCACGTGCGGCTACTGCGCACACAATTCACAAACACAGAAAATAATTTTTTTTTGGTTTGGACTGGAGTGTACTTTCGGGGGTTACAGCACCCTTTAACGGTCAAGCCAGCCGGCCCTTTACTTATGACACAGGCGCATGCTTGGCACTACTTTGTTGATGCACGTGCGGCTACTGCGCACACAATTCACAAACACAGAAAATAATTTTTTTTTGGTTTGGACTGGAGTGTACTTTCGGGGGTTACAGCACCCTTAACGGTCAAGCCAGCCGGCCCTTTACTTATGACACAGGCGCACGCTTGGCACTACTTTGTTGATGCACGTGCGGCTACTGCGCACACAATTCACAAACACAGAAAATAATTTTTTTTTGGTTTGGACTGGAGTGTACTTTCGGGGGTTACAGCACCCTTTAACGGTCAAGCCAGCCGGCCCTTTACTTATGACACAGGCGCACGCTTGGCACTACTTTGTTGATGCACGTGCGGCTACTGCGCACACAATTCACAAACACAGAAAATAATTTTTTTTTGGTTTGGACTGGAGTGTACTTTCGGGGGTTACAGCACCCTTTAACGGTCAAGCCAGCCGGCCCTTTACTTATGACACAGGCGCACGCTTGGCACTACTTTGTTGATGCACGTGCGGCTACTGCGCACACAATTCACAAACACAGAAAATAATTTTTTTTTTGGTTTGGACTGGAGTGTACTTTGGGGGTTACAGCACCCTTTAACGGTCAAGCCAGCCGGCCCTTTACTTATGACACAGGCGCACGCTTGGCACTACTTTGTTGATGCACGTGCGGCTACTGCGCACACAATTCACAAACACAGAAAATAATTTTTTTTTTGGTTTGGACTGGAGTGTACTTTCGGGGGTTACAGCACCCTTAACGGTCAAGCCAGCCGGCCCTTTACTTATGACACAGGCGCACGCTTGGCACTACTTTGTTGATGCACGTGCGGCTACTGCGCACACAATTCACAAACACAGAAAATAATTTTTTTTTGGTTTGGACTGGAGTGTACTTTCGGGGGTTACAGCACCCTTTAACGGTCAAGCCAGCCGGCCCTTTACTTATGACACAGGCGCACGCTTGGCACTACTTTGTTGATGCACGTGCGGCTACTGCGCACACAATTCACAAACACAGAAAATAATTTTTTTTTGGTTTGGACTGGAGTGTACTTTCGGGGGTTACAGCACCCTTTAACGGTCAAGCCAGCCGGCCCTTTACTTATGACACAGGCGCACGCTTGGCACTACTTTGTTGATGCACGTGCGGCTACTGCGCACACAATTCACAAACACAGAAAATAATTTTTTTTTTGGTTTGGACTGGAGTGTACTTTGGGGGTTACAGCACCCTTTAACGGTCAAGCCAGCCGGCCCTTTACTTATGACACAGGCGCACGCTTGGCACTACTTTGTTGATGCACGTGCGGCTACTGCGCACACAATTCACAAACACAGAAAATAATTTTTTTTTTGGTTTGGACTGGAGTGTACTTTCGGGGGTTACAGCACCCTTAACGGTCAAGCCAGCCGGCCCTTTACTTATGACACAGGTGCACGCTTGGCACTACTTTGTTGATGCACGTGCGGCTACTGCGCACACAATTCACAAACACAGAAAATAATTTTTTTTTGGTTTGGACTGGAGTGTACTTTCGGGGGTTACAGCACCCTTTAACGGTCAAGCCACCCGGCCCTTTACTTATGACACAGGCGCACGCTTGGCACTACTTTGTTGATGCACGTGCGGCTACTGCGCACACAATTCACAAACACAGAAAATAATTTTTTTTTGGGTTTGGACTGGAGTGTACTTTGGGGGTTACAGCACCCTTTAACGGTCAAGCCAGCCGGCCCTTTACTTATGACACAGGCGCACGCTTGGCACTACTTTGTTGATGCACGTGCGGCTACTGCGCACACAATTCACAAACACAGAAAATAATTTTTTTTTGGTTTGGACTGGAGTGTACTTTCGGGGGTTACAGCACCCTTAACGGTCAAGCCAGCCGGCCCTTTACTTATGACACAGGTGCACGCTTGGCACTACTTTGTTGATGCACGTGCGGCTACTGCGCACACAATTCACAAACACAGAAAATAATTTTTTTTGGGGTTTGGACTGGAGTGTACTTTCGGGGGTTACAGCACCCTTAACGGTCAAGCCAGCCGGCCCTTTACTTATGACACAGGCGCACGCTTGGCACTACTTTGTTGATGCACGTGCGGCTACTGCGCACACAATTCACAAACACAGAAAATAATTTTTTTTTTGGTTTGGACTGGAGTGTACTTTCGGGGGTTACAGCACCCTTAACGGTCAAGCCAGCCGGCCCTTTACTTATGACACAGGCGCACGCTTGGCACTACTTTGTTGATGCACGTGCGGCTACTGCGCACACAATTCACAAACACAGAAAATAATTTTTTTTTGGGTTTGGACTGGAGTGTACTTTGGGGGTTACAGCACCCTTTAACGGTCAAGCCAGCCGGCCCTTTACTTATGACACAGGCGCACGCTTGGCACTACTTTGTTGATGCACGTGCGGCTACTGCGCACACAATTCACAAACACAGAAAATAATTTTTTTTTTGGTTTGGACTGGAGTGTACTTTCGGGGGTTACAGCACCCTTAACGGTCAAGCCAGCCGGCCCTTTACTTATGACACAGGTGCACGCTTGGCACTACTTTGTTGATGCACGTGCGGCTACTGCGCACACAATTCACAAACACAGAAAATAATTTTTTTTTGGTTTGGACTGGAGTGTACTTTCGGGGGTTACAGCACCCTTTAACGGTCAAGCCACCCGGCCCTTTACTTATGACACAGGCGCACGCTTGGCACTACTTTGTTGATGCACGTGCGGCTACTGCGCACACAATTCACAAACACAGAAAATAATTTTTTTTTGGGTTTGGACTGGAGTGTACTTTGGGGGTTACAGCACCCTTTAACGGTCAAGCCAGCCGGCCCTTTACTTATGACACAGGCGCACGCTTGGCACTACTTTGTTGATGCACGTGCGGCTACTGCGCACACAATTCACAAACACAGAAAATAATTTTTTTTTGGTTTGGACTGGAGTGTACTTTCGGGGGTTACAGCACCCTTAACGGTCAAGCCAGCCGGCCCTTTACTTATGACACAGGTGCACGCTTGGCACTACTTTGTTGATGCACGTGCGGCTACTGCGCACACAATTCACAAACACAGAAAATAATTTTTTTTGGGGTTTGGACTGGAGTGTACTTTCGGGGGTTACAGCACCCTTAACGGTCAAGCCAGCCGGCCCTTTACTTATGACACAGGCGCACGCTTGGCACTACTTTGTTGATGCACGTGCGGCTACTGCGCACACAATTCACAAACACAGAAAATAATTTTTTTTTTGGTTTGGACTGGAGTGTACTTTCGGGGGTTACAGCACCCTTAACGGTCAAGCCAGCCGGCCCTTTACTTATGACACAGGCGCACGCTTGGCACTACTTTGTTGATGCACGTGCGGCTACTGCGCACACAATTCACAAACACAGAAAATAATTTTTTTTTGGGTTTGGACTGGAGTGTACTTTGGGGGTTACAGCACCCTTTAATGGTCAAGCCAGCCGGCCCTTTACTTATGACACAGGCGCACGCTTGGCACTACTTTGTTGATGCACGTGCGGCTACTGCGCACACAATTCACAAACACAGAAAATAATTTTTTTTTTGGTTTGGACTGGAGTGTACTTTCGGGGGTTACAGCACCCTTAACGGTCAAGCCAGCCGGCCCTTTACTTATGACACAGGTGCACGCTTGGCACTACTTTGTTGATGCACGTGCGGCTACTGCGCACACAATTCACAAACACAGAAAATAATTTTTTTTTGGTTTGGACTGGAGTGTACTTTCGGGGGTTACAGCACCCTTTAACGGTCAAGCCAGCCGGCCCTTTACTTATGACACAGGCGCACGCTTAGCACTACTTTGTTGATGCACGTGCGGCTACTGCGCACACAATTCACAAACACAGAAAATAATTTTTTGGGGGGTTTGGACTGGAGTGTACTTTGGGGGTTACAGCACCCTTTAACGGTCAAGCCAGCCGGCCCTTTACTTATGACACAGGCGCACGCTTGGCACTACTTTGTTGATGCACGTGCGGCTACTGCGCACACAATTCACAAACACAGAAAATAATTTTTTTTGGGGTTTGGACTGGAGTGTACTTTCGGGGGTTACAGCACCCTTAACGGTCAAGCCAGCCGGCCCTTTACTTATGACACAGGTGCACGCTTGGCACTACTTTGTTGATGCACGTGCGGCTACTGCGCACACAATTCACAAACACAGAAAATAATTTTTTTTTTGGTTTGGACTGGAGTGTACTTTCGGGGGTTACAGCACCCTTAACGGTCAAGCCAGCCGGCCCTTTACTTATGACACAGGCGCACGCTTGGCACTACTTTGTTGATGCACGTGCGGCTACTGCGCACACAATTCACAAACACAGAAAATAATTTTTTTTTTGGTTTGGACTGGAGTGTACTTTTGGGGGTTACAGCACCCTTAACGGTCAAGCCAGCCGGCCCTTTACTTATGACACAGGCGCACGCTTGGCACTACTTTGTTGATGCACGTGCGGCTACTGCGCACACAATTCACAAACACAGAAAATAATTTTTTTTTGGTTTGGACTGGAGTGTACTTTCGGGGGTTACAGCACCCTTTAACGGTCAAGCCAGCCGGCCCTTTACTTATGACACAGGCGCACGCTTGGCACTACTTTGTTGATGCACGTGCGGCTACTGCGTGCGCACACAATTCACAAACACAGAAAATAATTTTTTTTTGGGTTTGGACTGGAGTGTACTTTGGGGGTTACAGCACCCTTTAACGGTCAAGCCAGCTGGCCCTTTACTTATGACACAGGTGCACGCTTGGCACTACTTTGTTGATGCACGTGCGGCTACTGCGCACACAATTCACAAACACAGAAAATAATTTTTTTTTTGGTTTGGACTGGAGTGTACTTTCGGGGGTTACAGCACCCTTAACGGTCAAGCCAGCCGGCCCTTTACTTATGACACAGGTGCACGCTTGGCACTACTTTGTTGATGCACGTGCGGCTACTGCGCACACAATTCACAAACACAGAAAATAATTTTTTTTTGGTTTGGACTGGAGTGTACTTTCGGGGGTTACAGCACCCTTTAACGGTCAAGCCAGCCGGCCCTTTACTTATGACACAGGCGCACGCTTGGCACTACTTTGTTGATGCACGTGCGGCTACTGCGCACACAATTCACAAACACAGAAAATAATTTTTTTTTGGGTTTGGACTGGAGTGTACTTTGGGGGTTACAGCACCCTTTAACGGTCAAGCCAGCCGGCCCTTTACTTATGACACAGGCGCACGCTTGGCACTACTTTGTTGATGCACGTGCGGCTACTGCGCACACAATTCACAAACACAGAAAATAATTTTTTTTTGGGTTTGGACTGGAGTGTACTTTCGGGGGTTACAGCACCCTTAACGGTCAAGCCAGCCGGCCCTTTACTTATGACACAGGTGCACGCTTGGCACTACTTTGTTGATGCACCTGCGGCTACTGCGCACACAATTCACAAACACAGAAAATAATTTTTTTTTTGGTTTGGACTGGAGTGTACTTTCGGGGGTTACAGCACCCTTAACGGTCAAGCCAGCCGGCCCTTTACTTATGACACAGGCGCACGCTTGGCACTACTTTGTTGATGCACGTGCGGCTACTGCGTGCGCACACAATTCACAAACACAGAAAATATATTATTTTTTTAGCACTTGGGGGGAGCACCCCTGATGGACAGAGCACCCCCTGGACAACACTACAGCACTCCTTTAGGACTGGGACACTGCACAGGACTTTGGAGTGGACACAGCCCCTATGGAGAACTGACTGCACAACACAGTCCAGCCAGCCCCTATGGACTTTGAAGTAGTGGACACAGCCCCTATTAGCAACAGCAGCACAGCACAACACAGCCAGCCCCTATGGACTTTGAAGTAGTGGACAACAGCAGCACTACACTACACTACACTACACTACACTACACAGCCCTAACTCCCACCCTCCCTCTTCACTGTCCACAGCCGAGTGAGAAAATGGCGCCGACGCGGGTACCTTATATAGGATCCAAAACCCGCGAGACTCGGAAGGCGGGATGATGACGTTTTGCCTCGATTTCAGATCCGAGTCAGGCGGGAAAAGTCGAGCCTGACTCGGATCGGACTCGGATCGGGGGGGCTCGGGGGGGTTCGGATTATATATCCATATATACACACTAACACATACACATAATCGTCGGTTCGATATCCACCACGGCCCTAACTGTGTGGAGTTTGTATATTCTCCCTATGCCTGGTTAGGTTTCCTTCGGGTACTCCGGTTTCCTCCCACTCTCCAAACGTATACTGGTAGGTCAATTGGCTCCCAACAAAATGAACCCTAGTGTGTGTATATGTGTGTGAGCATGTGGTAGGGAATATAGAGTGTAAGCTCCACTGGGGCAGGGACAGATGTGAGTGGCCAAATATTCTCTGTAAAGTGCTGCGGAATATGTGTGCTCTACATACATAACTGGTAACAATAATAATACATACACATATATACATACTAACACATCCCCAGTATACTCACACTAACACATACGGTATATACATCGTACGTGCCTACTTTTGAAAATCTGAGAGGCATGTCATACATGTGATAGGCGTGTACTGCTACATCTGAGAGGTGTGTCATACATGTGATAGGCATGTACTGCTACATCTGAGAGGGGTCATACATGTGATGGTGTGTACTGCTACATCTGAGGGGCATGTCATACATGTGATGGGTGTGTACTGCTACAGCTGAGAGGCGTGTCATACATGTGATAGTTGTGTACTGCTACATCTGAGAGGTGTGTCATACATGTAATAGGCGTGTACTGTTACATCTGAGGGGTGTGTCATACATGTGATAGGTGTGTACTGTTACATCTGAGAGGCATGTCATACATGTGATAGGTGTGTACTGCTATATTTGAGAGGCATGTCATACATGTGATAGGTGTGTACTGCTACATCTGAGAGGTGTGTCATACATGTGATAGGCATGTACTGTTACATCTGAGAGGTGTGTCATACATGTGAGAGGCATGTACTTTTACATCTGAGGGGCATGTCGTACATGTGATAGGTGTGTACTGTTACATCTGAGAGTTGTGTCATAAACTGACTTACACCCAAATGTAACCGAGCCCCAAAGCAGTTACTAAGATCTACTTGTTGGTGAAACACAGATTCTCAGAAAACGCATGTACCCATAGGGATCATTGTGCCTTATACCCAATGCAGGGAAATTATCCTAATGATCCCACACTTCCTCCTTATCATACTCCCAACCTCTCTCTTCCTTCCACACTTCCTCCTTACCACTCCCAACCTCTCTCTTCCTCCCACACTTCCTCCTTACCACTCCCAACCTCTCTCTTCCTCCTTACCACACTCCCAACCTCTCTCCCTTCCTCCCATACTTCCTCCTTACCACACTCCCAACCTCTCTCCCTTCCTCCCATACTTCCTCCTTACCACACTCCCAACCTCTCTCTTCCTCCTTACCACACTCCCAACCTCTCTCTTCCTCCCATACTTCCTCCTTACCACACTCCCAACCTCTCTCTTCCTCCCATACTTCCTCCTTACCACACTCCCAACCTCTCTCCCTTCCTCCCACACTTCCTCCTTACCACACTCCCAACCTCTCTCCCTTCCTCCCACACTTCCACCTTACCACACTCCCAACCTCTCTCTCTTCATCCCACATTTCCTCCTTACCACACTCCCAACCTCTCTCTCTCTTCCTCCCACACTTCCTCCTTTCCACACTCCCAACCTCTCTCTCCTCCCACACTTCCTCCTTATCACACTCCCAACCTCTCTCTTCCTCCCACACTTCCTCCTTACCACACTCCCAACCTCTCTCTCTTCCTCCCACACTTCCTCCTTACCACACTCCCAACCTCTCTCCCTTCCTCCCACACTTCCTCCTTACCACACTCCCAACCTCTCTCTTCCTCCCACTCTTCCTCCTTACCACACTCCCAACCTCTCCCTTCCTCCCACACTCCCTCCTTACCACACTCCCAACCTCTCTCCCTTCCTCCCACACTTCCTCCTTACCACACTCCCAACCTCTCTCTTCCTCCCACACTTCCTCCTTACCACACTCCCAACCTCTCTCTTCCTCCCATACTTCCTCCGTACCACATTCCCAACCTCTCTCTTTCTCCCATAGTTCCTCCTTACCACACTCTCAACCTCTCTTCCTCCCACACTTCCTCCTTACCACACTCCCAACCTCTCTCCCTTCCTCTCATACTTCCTTCTTACCACACTCCCAACCTCTCTCCCTTCCTCCCATACTTCCTCCTTACCACACTCCCAACCTCTCTCTTCCTCCCATACTTCCTCCTTACCACACTCCCTTCCTCCTTCAGAAGGAAGAAATTTCTGAAGAAATTGTCTGATGAGAAAGAAACGCGTAAGAGTGTCCCTGGAATTAAGTATGCTAACTTGTCTTGTGTCCTATCCTACGGAGACCAGTGTGGAGTGTGCGAGGTGTCCGTGCAGATTCGGTGACCACGTGGCCCAAGCAGACTTCTGCTGCACACATTAGAGCTTCGGAGTTTGAATTGCTCGGTCCGAGCGTCTCCGTTGAGCTCTGTTCACCACACAGCCAGCATCCGGCATGTGCAGCCAGCCGCTCTGACGAGCCAGCTGCCACACAGCTTCCAGCCAAGACGGACCAGCCGCTTCACACACACACGGATTCCCGTTATCTACATCATACGGGGAAATCGGAACTTGGCTATCAGGTGAGCTGTTCATCTGTCCATTATTCCCGCATTGAGACCATAAGTGGGCCACAAAAGGACATATCATTCTGTTCTCATTCATTTACAACTTAGGCCCTCATTCAGAGCCACTCGCTAGCGGCAGTACACGTTCCGAGCGATGTTCGCACATCTGCGCATGCGTACGGTTTTTAGTACGCATGCGCAAACCAGTCAGTGCGGCCGAAAATCGTTGGTACGCAATATAGCGAGGGCCTGCTATTTTGAGTGACAGAATGAGGCGTATGTGGGTGGTAACAGGGGAAGGTGCTTGAAAACGGGGAGTGGAGATCCGAACGCAGGCGTGCTTAAAGGTCAAAACGGGCGTTTTAAGGGAGTGCATAATTAATACAGCAGCGTCATTGACCACGTCACTTGGTTTTTTTTAACTCAGAACTGCTCGCAAAATAGCGGTTGAAAACACCAACCACAAGAATAGCGCACAGTTCATACGCTGTACGATGTACTCGATTAATCTAATAAATAGCGGACATGACGTATGGTGCGTGCGGCCAGGGGGCGTTTTTATCAAATAAACGAGCGTATGTTTTGCTCGCTCGTTCAGACTTAGAGGTGGGAACAGACTGCAATTTGCGAACGGATCATTTGAATAGCCACCCCTTGTTTTTGAACGAACGACCACAAATAGCGAACGGCTCTGAATCAGGCCCTTATAGCCCACGTAGGGAATTGCCATGCTGATTGCCCTCATTGAATTAATATATATCAAGATCGTTGTGGATCAGTTGTTATACTGACATTTATACATTGAGGTATCCGGACTGTTTAAACGATTGGTCATAGATTGATAACTCATGAACACTGTACAGTTACGGAATGGACACTTTCTCCATATGCACCTGAAACATTGGGCCTGATTCAGACCCACTCGCAAGCGGGCGAACGTACGTTAGGCGTACGTACAAAAATATTTAAATTCAAGGGCTCGCTCGTATTTTCGAACGCATCTAAAAATCCTCCCCAAACTCAGACGACCCCTCCTCTAACTAACGAGCGTGCGAAATAGCGAGCGTACATCCCCAAAATGGCTTGAAGGGAACGCACGCATAAGTATAAACCGGAAGTGGCCTTGTCAGATGTCGATTACCTGCTCCTTTATTCTGCCTACCTCCATCAATCGTATCATGCCAATCAATGTATCAATTAGCTTAATTGTTTTTTTTTTTTCAACACAATGCAAGAAACTTTACTCTTGTCCGTGTTTGTGTTTTCCCGCAGAATACGTACGGCTTAAACATTCGCTTTTATTGCTCAAAAAACATGTTACCCACACTTAAACAATTGTTCTATTGCTGTGGATCCCCGCATATTTCCCGGGGTTCATTTCTTTATTTAAATTTGCTTACGCATGTCACTGCATCAAGCCTATCATAACTCTCCAGAGATTTCTGGCCCTGTCGAACACATGACTCATACACTAACCAATAGAATTGCTCCTGTTAATTTCCCAAATACATTAGCCAATCAGAAATTTTTTGGCCACTTTATCAAAAATGAATTTTAGGAAAAACACCATCGCCATCATGAGAGCCTCCGCATTCACCAAGCGCGAGCTGCTGGTGCTAACGGAGGTGATGGATAGGCGTATCACCAGCCAGCCTCCACCCATCACCAACCGGCAGAAGCGTTCCGCATATGCGGAGGCACGGGCCCGCCTGCGCTCCTTCGGCTCACGCCGCAACATCGGCCAGCTGGAGCGCAGGTGGTCGGACCTGCAACGGCGAACGCCCCGCTTGCTGGCATGCTTTCGCATGCAGATTTCAGAAAGTAAGTTTTATGTATTTTGTTTTTCATGTTTGTCTTTTTGGCCCAAACTGCGTGTGCATGTTTTCATGTCTGTCCTATTTATTCATTCTCCTCATATTTGCCTGGCCATGTTTTCCCTCTATTTCATAATTATTCATTCTACTCATATTTGCATGGCCATGTTTTCCCTCTATTTCATAATTATTCATTCTACTCATATTTGCATGGCCATGTTTTCCCTCTATTTCATAATTATTCATTCTACTCATATTTGCATGGCCATGTTTTCCCTCTATTTCATAATTATTCATTCTACTCATATTTGCATGGCCATGTTTTCCCTCTATTTCATAATTATTCATTCTACTCATATTTGCATGTTTTTTGTTGGTGGGGGTGATTTTAAATTGTTTTTTGGCCAGGATTTGTGCTGAAACTAACCACAATTTGTTTGACATCTTTTAGGGGAACAGCCAAGACTACGCCGTCACCGTCCGGCCAGACGGCGGTCACGCCCACTCTCCCCAACCCCCAGCCAACACTCCACCCCCAATAATTACCCTATTCCCCACTCCTCCCCAGCCTTCCAAGACCCTCTCCCGGAAATGTCGGGCCTCCTTCCCCTCCGTCCCACTTCCCCCTCTCCTCCAACCACCCCTCTTCCAATTACCCCCTCCCCGGAGTCCGTAATAACCCCGCCCCGATCTTTGGGGAATGGAGGGTCCACCGAGGAGGACGATGGTGGGACTTCCGGAGCTGCCGTTTTGTCAACCGGTATGTTTTTCTTCCGCCTTTTCTTTAAGCACAAACTGTTTGTATGTAATCATGTGTCGTTCCTTTATTCAGGGTTTTTGGGTCTACTTTTGTGGATTTAGCAGATTGCGTTTACCTGTTCCTGCTGATTTCAACATACACATATCATACCTGGGGGAATTTGTACATAGGCCTTGTATTTTTTGCAGCCCCCAATTTTTTTTTTGGGGGGGGGGTGTTTTTTTTGGGGAGTGATTTCGTTGTATTTTAAAATTTCTAATGTGGTTTCCCTATTGTTGTATTAATCCACACACTTTTCTCACCCACAGAGGAACAGAGGCGTCGTCAAGAAGTACAAGACTGTGTGGCCCAGATGCGCCAACATATAATTGGGGTGCTCGTGGCCCTTGACTGTCTGTTTTTTTTCAAATTAAATTGTATTTTTCAAACATACGTTCCGGCTAATTCGTTTTTTGAAACCCAAAGATTGTTTACCCTGACATAAGTAGACTGTTCCTGCAAGGATTTCCATTTTTTTAAAGTAAGATTGTGTTTTGTATTTGTATGTAAAACAGCCACAAGAAACACATAACAGTAACAATGTCATTTCCCTTTTTGGGTGTAGTGTCAATTAGATATTTCTACATTTTACAGGTTCCTAGTTGGTGTGCAAGCTGCTTAGGCCAATCTTACAAAGCCAAATGATTGGACAGGCTTCCTTTTGGTGTGGGTTTTGAACCTGAAAACATATTTCATTTTAGCTCAACTGGCGACAGTACTGGATTACCCCTTAGTCAAATGTACCGTGTGTGAACCTGGTTACACTTGCTGGTAATGTCCAAAAAAAGGAAGAACATTTCACTCTACAAACATTTATGCACAACATAACTGATAAATCAAAGTGGTCACTCACAAAAAAAACACACAGTGATAATCTCAAATACAACACATACCAAACAAAAACAAACCAAAAACAACAAATCAAGAACTGGTTGACGAAGGACCATGCCAACATGATTCCACAAACATGGCGTTGCGATATGGGTTCCATAATATATTCCCAAAATGTCCAGATCCAGGTTTGGTAAGGGTAGCAGGAAGTAGTGAGCGTTGGAGTGCCAAAGATTATGTGAACAAACAGAAGATGGTGAAAAAAACAACAAAAAATTAGAGGTTCGCAAACAAACCCAAACACATTAGGTATAAACACTGTTGTTTTGTAAAAACTTACCTAAAAAATCTGGCCACCACATCATCGCGTATGGCCCCCCCACATACTGACCTCCGACCAACCTCGGGGGGGCCATCCTCAGGTAAGGCATCCTCTGGCTGCATTGGGACACCACTCCTTATGGCGATGTTGTGAAATATCCCACACAGGACCACAATTTTCGACACCATATCCGGCAAATACATGAGCTCGCCACCAGAGCGGTGGAGGCATCTGAATCGGCCTTTTAAAAGGCCGATACAGTGCTCCACCACTTGCCTGGTGGCTGTAAGTGCGGAATTATACGCACTTTGTGGGCCTGGTGTGGGAGCCAAATAAAGAGTGAGCAGCCAGGACATGCAATGATATCCACTGTCTCCTGTGAAAAAGAATAGACAACATCAGGAACACTGTGTATCAAGCTTAACATTGTTATGTACTAAAGGTCTCCACTTACCCAGAAGCCACGCATCACCAGCTTGTAGGTTGTTTAATTTGTGCCATATCCCTGATTGCCGGATGATGAAGGAGTCATGTGCACTTCCGGGTAATTTAGCATTCAGGGACAGGATCTGGAGGGAGGCATCACATACCACCATTACATTCAGGGAGTGATAGTGTTTCCTGTTTCGAAATATGGCCTCCAGCCGTGCGGGAGGCTGAAGTGGTATGTGAGTACCATCCACAACCCCTATGATGTGTGGGAAGCTAGCTATTTGGTAAAAATTGGCCTTGGCCACACTAAGGGCACCCATATCCAAAGGCATTTGAATAAAATGATGGAGGTGCTTGAAAAGTGCCTCCATCACTGCCCTCAGGATCCAGGAAATGGAGGATTGGGAGATGCCTGCCACTATTCCCACCGTTGTTTGAAACGATCCTGAGGCACAGAAATGTAACACCGCCATAAATTGCGTAAGTGGTGGTATTGCTGTTGGACTGTCAATTTGCCGCTCAAGATCACTTTCTATTAATGAGAGAGTGTCTATGATGATTTTGGGAGGTAGACGGTAGCTTCTTAAAACCTCATCATCGGGCATTCCAAAAAGGGTGACACGTGTTCGAAATATCTGGGGCCTTGCATGCCTACGATGCCTACGCCTGGGACGAGATTGAGGTTGGTCGGCTTCCGGGAGCATGGCCAGAACAATCCGCCCCAGATCTACCTGAAATTCAAAGATTTCAATGTAAGGCTTTTGACCCACCCCAAAAGTAAATTAAAACAACTTAGCTTGATGATACCATCCATTGCTGCTTACATGCCGGGGTATTGTCATGATACGTCCAAACTGAAATTAAACACAAAAATTATTTGACACATTTCACTCTGTGCATTTTTGTTTCTAAATTTTGTGCTAGACCAAACTTAAAATATGCGAAACACACATTTTGCAAAACAGCAAAACGACATTTCACACAGTACATCAAAATGGGTTGAAATGTTTGCACAAAAAAAGCGAAAGGGAAACCTCAAAAAAGATAAAATGATTATTAAGCATTTAAAAATGCGCTAATTAGTTCGCAAATACAAGTCACAAGAGTAAGTAGTAAAAATGCGCTAATTAGTTCGCAAATACAAGTCACAAGAGTAAGTAGTAAAAATGCGCTAATTAGTTCGCAAATACAAGTCACAAGAGTAAGTAGTAAAAATGCGCTAATTAGTTCGCAAATACAAGTCACAAGAGTAAGTAGTAAAAATGCGCTAATTAGTTCGCAAATACAAGATAAAAAATGGACTTACCAAGAGCAAATATATAAGAGTCCAAATCAAAAGGTCTTTTGGTTCGAAAATATTCAAAAACTAAAATAGAAGAAATTATGGATCCAAAATTAAAAAAAAAGAAGAAACACAATGAAACAACAATTGATCAAAAGTTAGACTTCACAAAACTTACCAAATCAAGAAACGAGGTCCCAAAAATATAAACCAACAAAGAGAACGGAAAATAAAAACGCAAATCTAACCAACAAAAGAATCTCCAACCGCCAACTCCTTTATACGCAATCAATAAACTCCAGCCAAGGTAACCTCCAACAATCCAAAAACGCCACCTCGACTAGAGACACACCAAGCCATAAATAGTGTTTCGTTTCCCGCACAAATTAAGGAGGGATCATAGGGACGCACAATCAATGATGCGGCTGCAAAATAAGGACGCATGTATAAATACGTCACGAAAACACATTAAAATTCTGGTGTATTTCTTGTTTGGACTTCAGACATGGCGACAGACCAGGGAAACAATGCCCAAGAGTCAGGCGGTAAGTCTTTCATGCATTTTGTATCAATGATTAATTTGAAACATAAGATTGGGCAAGTTGTGATTTTGTGAATTGTGAAAATTTACACAAATAGGTGAGGAGGATGACATGGAAGAGGCTGCTGGGCCCAGTATTCCGGCCAAAGCGGCCAAAAAAAAAGGCAGCCACATTTCACAAGAAAGGAGATGGAGGTTTTGATACAGAAGTGTGTGGACATCCTGCCACAGGCAGACAGGAATATGAGTCTAAGCCAGAAGTGGAGAATGTGGGAAGAGGTAGCCGTTGCTGTCAATAGGGTGGGTGATTATGTCCGTCTAGCCCGGGATGTCAAACGGCGGTAAGTAAACCCTTGCCCCCCCTAAAAACAAACACCATTTTAAACCAAAGGATAATGGCTTCCATTTTTTCCCACAGATGGGGCGACTTCAAATATCGCCTAAAGCAAAAACTTGCGGACAGGGCTAGGCATGCAAGGGGGACAGGTGGGGGTCCCACCCCTGTGTCATTGGAGGTGACGGATTTAGAAGAGCTGGCACAGGGGTGTGTGCAGCCTGTGGAGGTGTTTGGCGTGTCCAACATGGATACGGACATGCCAGACTTTGCGGCTCCTCATGTTGGCCCAGGTAAATCTTTTGATGTCATCAACTCAGAAATGTTAGTGTGCCAATATGTAGATTTTAATGTGAGGCATTTCTCTTTTTTCCTAACAGAGACACAGGCGGATGAGTCTGCTCCAGAGGGGAGCCTTGGCCGCCGAATTTCTGCTGGCTCGGCAGGGGAGGAACCAGTACATCCGGCTGAGGACCCTGCAGAAGCCAGTCCAGGGAAATCCCCCTCGCAGGCAGTGGCCCTCCTCACAGAACTCAATTTCAAATCGGATTTCAATACGGAGATTCTGCAGAGGATGGGCGCCAGTCTGCAACGGGTGGCTGAGGCCCTGGAGCAAAATGCTGCGGCCAACATGACCATTGGTCAGGCCCTGGCGGAAAATACCAGGGCCAACATCCGCATCGCCATTGCCCTGGAGCAGCTCGTTCGCCAGCACATGGTGGAGCCGACCTCCCTTCCTGCTGGAACATCAGGATCCTCCACCTGGTACAACATCAGCCAATCCTCCAAATGTGCCTAGCCCTGTGCCTAGTCCAGAGGCCACAACATCTGCCTCTGGACAGGCCAGCCCGATGACATCCCGGACCCGGTCTGGCGCCCTCCCTCCCCCATCCAAACGGGTGAAAAAACGGTGACAGCAATGGTGACTTTTCCCACAATCCTTCTGTGCTTGGCTCATATTCCTTTCTGGTCAAAACTTCCCTCTCCTTTCTTGTGAAATGTTTTTATTTTTTTGTTGTATGTTTATGTCAACAGTTATGTTGGGCCAATTTGTTTCATTTTGGAACATATCTTTGGCCAAAAAAGATGTCCCCAATATTTTATTTTTTAATTTTTTGTTTGAGCAATAAATTGAAACAAAAAATCTGACATTGGATTGTGAAATTCTTGTACAAATGGGTTACATTTAATCCTGGACCAAAAGGCAAAAACTGGCCCAAAAAAAAAAAAAAAATGGGCTCTTTAAGGAACGTTTAAAAATTCATATAATTCGGCAAATTCAAGAGGCACAAATAAAATGGTACGAAAATTAAAACATGATGACATTATTGTTACAATAGGCCCTAACCACCAAATTGAGGGCAAAATAAACCCCCACAAATGTACGCAAATTGATTGTGTCATCCTGACATTAGCAGCTCTGAGTTCCACCTGCGTACGGTTTTGTGCTATCCCAAAAAACTGATTTCAAAACACATACCAAGCCGGTTTTCAATCCAACACTAATTGCTTTTCTTCCCTCCCGCGATTAATCGCAGCACCATCGTTGAGTCCCGGGACGGAGGAGAAGGCCATCGCCAATGTGGTCGAGTAATCCAGACCCTAAGCTGTGCGAGCATTTTGAAGTGAAAGAGGATCATCCAGTGCCGTATGAGTCGGTCCGAACACATTTTACGCTCGCATCTGCTAATGTATGTACGCCCCAAAAACGCCTCGCCACGCCTGCGTTTTTCCATCTCCACCCCCGTCAACACCCTAAAACGCCCTGTTCTGTCAATCACATTTGACATGTCACTTCCTGTACGCTATTTTAGGAACGAGTCAAAAAAAGCTCGCAATCTGCCGTACGCACATGCGCAGTGTAACACCGACGCATGCGCGGTTAGTCAACATCGGTACGCAACGAGCGTACTGCTGTTAACGAGCGGCTCTGAATGAGGGCCATTGTTCCTTGTTGTGTGAATAAATGGACACACAGTAATAGTGTCTGCAAGTAGAGGACAAAGCTGGTGCTTTTTACTCATCAAGGTGTCAGTTCAGATTTTTTCCTTATATGTGCACATATATTGTTATTGTACTATTATTGTACTATTAATTTTGTCATTTTATATGATTATTTTATAAGATATCTGTTAACTCAGGAAAATGAAATATTATTATAATTATTTGGATCGTGTGTCTGTTTTGGTCCGGGACAGACACTGTGGCGCTATCTTTTATCTATCCTACATGTTTCAGAATTTGAATTAGGGTGTTGGGAGACCCCTAGGAGAGCTGCCTGTCATATTGGACCGTCGATGGGTGGGCGCCCATATAAAACAGATCTTACTAACTGCTTTGGGGCTCATTTACATTTGGATGTAAGTCAGTTTATGACCCGCCTCTCAGATTACCGCTGCGCTCATGGGTGCTGTTTCCCCAATCTCACTGAAATGAGTTTTCAAAAGTAGGGAGTAGGAAGTAGGGAGTATGACTTGAGGCCTCCTGTTCCCATGGTGTGTTCACCTGTTACTTATGTACTATTATTTATGTGTACACCAGCAGCAGAGCCCCTACATGGAATGTTGCTGGTAGTATCAGTATTAGGGCCTGGCGCATCCCTGTAACGCAATACACAAATAAACACTGGTGATTAAAAATAAGGACAGTTCTGTAATAATCATTCCTAAATAGTGTTTTATTATCCTGTGGGGATGGGGGTTTTTACTTTTTTGGTAAGAAATAATCATTCCAATTCACTTCTGTTTAACCCTTTGTGCGAGCCGTGTCTCATCAGTAGTTCCCATTTATTATAATACCCAGACTGGGGCCTATAAAATGGAATTAAAAAATTTCCAAGATGATCGTAAGCTGGACCATCAGTTTTATTGCGTCTATATGGCAGGTACTAGGACACACAATCCAGCCATTTAAAATATTAAAAAGAAGGAAAATCCCCCGGTCCGCGCTGAAAAAGCGATTCTGCTAATTGCACCTTATTACAGTTCCTGAGATGTTTTCATCATTTTTAATTTCTTAAATAATGAGACGTGTGATTGCTGGGGACACAGGAGGGCACTAAGGTTGAAATGAGCTAAGGTTGCTGATACTGCAGGACTGAACGGAAAAACAAAAATTCATCTATGGCGTCAGCACGACACCTTTCTGCAATCTGGGTCATGTGATGAAGCAAAAGGTTGTCCTGGATATTAAGGTCCCCACATCAGTTCGGCCACTTGCTCACCACCCAGATTTCAGATGGAAGTTCGCTACGGAGATATCATTCTGTCTTGGCAATAAAAAATGAAATAAATGCGCTTGGTGCCTACACGCAGTGGCAGCCATTTTGTGCGCTGTGCCATAGTTCATGTCATTATCACTGTGACTGTGACAGGATTACACAGCTCCTAATTATTCTTGAGCCAGTACGGGTTTGGTTGAGCGGATTGTGGCGAGGTTTCCGTGGATCACAGAAAGACTTTTTGTGGATGGGAACGGGGCTTAGCGGCACTCTAATCGCTAGGGGGTACGTCACCGCGGACCTTGTGCATCACTTTATAATGATGTCATTAGTTAGAGAAGATAAATAACAAGCCGCACTGTAATGAACATTGCTCTAGTTGTCCCCGTGTATGAATAGGGAGCAGCTGGGGCCCGGAGCCTATACCCCAAGGTCTCTCTCATTCACAGCTGTGCAGTCAGGGGCTATAGGAAGTCTATCTGGCCCCGTGACTAGGAAGCAAGGATGAAGTGTGTGAGGGCACGGCAATATCCTATGGGGAGCCCCTGGGGCCCTCTGTACATACTGCGCCACCCACTGATAGGATAGGTGATGTTGTGTGGTGTGATGGGATATATGTTGTAATCAAAAGTACAAGAACCACCAATCGCACAGGTCATACAGTGTGTATATATATATATATATATATATTTATTATCAACATCAAGTTCTAGAAATATCCCGTTGCAATATTTTAAGTATCCATATACAAAGCTAGGGGGCGCTAATACTTCACAAACTTATTATGGTACAAACAGTGGATACAGGTTGTTTGGTGCAAATGTACCTATTCATTTTAATATGTCGAATTTAATTGTGAATATCTGATACAATCTTGGTTACAATAAATATAAACCTTCTTTTATGTGTAACAGATTTGTTACCTGTGGTATACCTTATGTAATAACATTAAGACACCGGACACATTGTTGGTTATAGTGTTATTTAATGTTTATTGTACACACGGCAACGGCATTCCTGCACACAGTGATTTTATTCACTATCTCTGACTTCTGACAAACTTTATCTATCTTTTATATTATCTCGTAGTTTTTAACGTTTATATTTTAATAAGTGTAATAAATGTAATTTTTTATTTATACTTTTTCTCTTTGTGCACCACAATATGTGAGGTAATGAAATGTGATATTACATGATGAGATATGTGTGATGTGTTATGTGATGTAATGAAATGTGATATTACATGATGAGATATGTGTGATGTGTTATGTGAGGTAATGAAATGTGATATTACATGATGAGATATGTTATGTGAGGTAATGAAATGTGATATTACATGATGAGATATGTGTGATGTGTTATGTGATGTAATGAAATGTGATATTACATGATGAAATGTGTGATGTGTTATGTGATGTAATGAAATGTGATATTACATGATGAGATATGTGTAATGTGTTATGTGATGTAATGAAATGTGATATTACATTATGAGATATGTGTGATGTGATGTGTTATGTGATGTAATGAAATGTGATATTACATGATGAGATATGTGTGATGTGATATGTGTTATGTGATGTAATGAAATGTGATATTACATGATAAGATATGTGTAATGTTATGTGATGTCATGAAATGTGATATTACATGATGAGATATGTGTGATGTGATGTGTGTTATGTGAGGTAATGAAATGTGATATTACATGATGAGATATGTGTGATGTGTTATGTGAGGTAATGAAATGTGATATTACATGATGAGATATGTGTGATGTGATGTGTGTTATGTGAGGTAATGAAATGTGATATTACATGATGAGATATGTGTTATGTGAGGTAATGAAATGTGATTACATGATGAGATATGTGTGATGTGTTATGTGATGTAATGAAATGTGATATTACATGATGAGATATGTGTGATGTGATGTGTTATGTGAGGTAATGAAATGTGATATTACATGATGATATGTGTTATGTGATGTAATGAAATGTGATTTTACATGATGAAATATGTGTTATGTGATGTAATGAAATGTGATATTACATGATGAGATATGTGTGATGTGATGTGTTATGTGAGGTAATGAAATGTGATATTACATGATGATATGTGTTATTATGTGATGTCATGAAATGTGATATTACATGATGAGATATGTGTTATGTGATGTAATGAAATGTGATATTACATGATGAGATATGTGTGATGTGATGTGTTATGTGATGTAATGAAATTTGATATTACATGATGAGATATGTGTGATATGTTATGTGATGTAATGAAATGTGATGGGGACTTGGGGTTAGGCAGCCCCCCAGGAGGGTTGGGCTAGGGGAAGGGAAGCTAGGGTTATGCACCCCCAGGGGGAGGTTAGAGTCAGGCACTCCCCCGGGAGACTTAGGTTTAGGCAGCAGGGAAGGGCTTAGGTTTAGGCACTTAGAGGGGGCTTAGGGTTAGGAAGTTGGGGGGGGGAGGTTAGGGTTAGGCACCCCTAAGGGAGGGTTAGGGTTAGGGGGGGTTAAATTAGTTTGTACTTACCTAACTGCTGTCAGAATCTTCACCTCTGCCGGGCTTTCGCTGTCAGGATTTGAACCATGCGGCCAGCGGTAAATCATACTGATCCCTTCACAGTCCACACATTGTCCCTCACACATTGTCCCTCACACATTGTCCCTCACACATTGTCCCTCACACATAACCTCACACATTGTCCCTCACACATAACCTCACACATTGTCCCTCACACATAACCTCACACATTGTCCCTCACACATTGTCCCTCACACATAACCTCACACATAACCTCACACATTGTCCCTCACACATTGTCCCTCACACATAACCTCACACATTGTCCCTCACACATAACCTCACACATAACCTCACACATAACCTCACACATAACCTCACACATTGTCCCTCACACATAACCTCACACATTGTCCCTCACACATAACCTCACACATTGTCTCTCACATAACCTCACACATAACCTCACACATTGTCCCTCACACATAACCTCACACATAACCTCACACATAACCTCACACATAACCTCACACATTGTCCCTCACACATTGTCCCTCACACATAACCTCACACATAACCTCACACATTGTCCCTCACACATAACCTCACACATAACCTCACACACATAACCTCTCACACATAACCTCACACATCCTCCTGGTATTCGGCCGACATTCCTGTGAGACTGGATCATGCAGCCACCAAGAAACTCTGCATTCTGGCTGGACCAAAATGCAATATATAGCACCTATCCTTGTGTATCAATGCCTATTTCCCTATAGATTGTAAGCTTGCGAGCAGGGCCCTCCTACCTATATATCTGTCTATTATTACCCAGTTTTGTTCTATTTATGTTTCTAATTGTAAAGCGCAACGGAATATGTTGCGCTATATAAGAAACTGTTAATACATAAATAA
Source organism: Taudactylus pleione (assembly GCA_031769625.1). Lineage (NCBI taxonomy): Eukaryota > Metazoa > Chordata > Amphibia > Anura > Myobatrachidae > Taudactylus > Taudactylus pleione. The sequence goes on from JAUIMM010001607.1 coordinate 87,363, forward strand.
AATCCTGATGCCTATTTTTAGCCGCACGACGAAATCATGACGCCCAGCACCCTGTACAAAGGTAAGCCGTGGTTTTCTAGCTGTTAGCCATGGGGTAGGGGGGCGGGGGGGGGGGCTTTAGGCACCCACGGGGGGATTTAGGGTTAGGCAGCCTCTGGGAGGGTTAGGCTAGAGGAAGGGGGGGTTAGGATTAGGTAGCTCTGTGGGGAGGTTAGGGTTAGGTGGTATTGGGTTCTATTCACCATCGGGGGCCCTCGATAATTAAGTATCCATCTCGCTAATTTGGATGGCACTCCTGGGCAGTGGCTAACAGTGGCAGGTGTTTGGGGCGTGTAGGTGTCAGGACCTGCATCTAATCACACAGTTCCACTGACCCTTCGTTCATAGACCCAGTAACATTCTGCCCATGCCATAGGCAATATCCGATAGTGCGGCCAATGGAACCACTAATAATGCGTCTTTGTACGCACATTGGGGGATTCACGCCCTTCGGCCACAGCATTACCGTTTAGTCGTAGTAGCCGTACACTCCCCGTCACCACCCAGAAACAACAACCACTGACTCTCTCTTCATCTAAATGTATTCCGCAGCTTATGGGTGTTACCATTTACTTAGCGTTCACTCTGAATTAGGTCCGTGATGTTATATTATATTATGTGATGTGACGCGATGTTATATTATATTATATTATGTGATGTTACGTGATGTTATATTATATTATATTATGTGATGTGACGTTATATTATATTATGTGATGTGATGTAACGTGATGTGATGTTATATTATATTATGTGATGTGATGTTACGTGATGTGATGTTATATTATATTATGTGATGTGAGGTTATATTATATTATGTGATGTGACTTGATATTATATTATGTGATGTAACGTGATGTGATGTTATATTATATTATGTGATGTGATGTTACGTGATGTTATATTATGTGATGTGATATTATGTGATATTAAATTATGTGATGTGATATTATGTTATGTGATATAATATGTGATGTTACATGATGTGATATTAAATTATGTGATGTGATATTAAATTATGTGATGTGATATTATGTGATATAATATTATGTGATATTATATTATGTGATATTATATTATGTGATGTGATATTATGTGATATTATATTATGTGATATTATGTTATGTGATATAATATTATGTGATATGTTACATGATATTATGTTATGTGATATAATATGTGATGTGATGTTACATGATGTGATATTATGTTATGGGATATTATATTATGTGATGTTACATATTGGGATATTAGGTTATGTGATGTTATATGATATTGGGCTGCACAGACGGTGTAAGGGTAGCATTACGGCCTCACAGCACTGAGGTCGTTGGTTCGATACCCACTACGGCCCTAACTGTGTGGAGTTCGTGTATTCTCCCTGTGCTTGCGTGGGTTTCCTCCAGGTGCTCCGGTTTCTTCCCACACTCCAAAAATATACTGGTAGGTTAATTGGCTCCTAACATAAATTACCCCTAGTGTGTATGTGTGTGTGCATGTTGTAGGGAATATAGATTGTTACTACCACTGGGGGCAGGGAGTGATGTGAATGGGCGAATATTCTCTGTAAAGCGCTGCGGAATATGAGCGCGCTATATAAATAACTGGTAATAAATAAATAATACAGTATCATATTACATTATTAAACTGTATCTGCCAATTTTGTGCCATTTGTATCAGTAATGTTTCTTTAGAATGAAGATTGCTGTCCCCAAACCATTTCATTCTGAGTCAGCCAGTTGTGGATAATCCCCAGCCAATTCCCCCCATGTCTCTCCAGCCCCCTTCTGTCCCTCAAACCCCAGACCCCTTTTGTCTCTCCAGCTCCCTTCTGTTTCTCTAGTTCTAGCCTACTTCTGTCTCTCCATCTAAAGATCCTTCTTTCTCTCCAGCCCCCACAGTGTCCAGCAAGCCCCCAGTGTACCCCTAGCCTCCAGTGTCTCCAGCCCCCACAATGTCCCCCCCAGCCCCCATAGTGTGCCTATAGTCCTGTATCTCTAATCCTGAGTGTCCCTTTCAGCCCCCATTGTATCTCCAGTCCCCACAGTGTTCCTCCAGCTCCCAGTGTATCTCCAATCCTCAGTGTCCCTCCAGCCCCCAGTATATCTCCAGTCCTGTATCTCCAGTCCTCGGTGTCCCTCCAGCCCCAGTATATCTCCAGTCCTGAGTGTCCCTTTCAGCCCCCATTGTATCTACAGTCCCCAGTGTCCCTCCAGCTCTCAGTGTATCTTCAGACCTGTATCTCCAGTACTCAGTGTCTCACCAGCTCCCAGTGTGTCTCCAGTCCTGTATCTCCAGTCCTCGGTGTCCCTCCAGCTCCCAGTGTATCTCCCATCCTGTATCTCCAGTCTTCTAATTCCCTCCAGCCCCCACAGTGTTCTTCCTGCCCCCATTGTATCTCCAGTCCCCACACTTACCTTTTTTTAAGTCTTCTGCAGTTATGGTTGCCCACTGCATCTCCTCTATTTCAGCTACATGATGCTGCAATAATAAAAAAAATGTAATAAAAAACGTTATTGCATTGGCCACTGCTGGTGCAATAAAGCAGCACTACAGCCACAGCAGCACCCCACATGGATCCAGCTGCCTGTGCTCTGCTGATCACTGCAGCAGCGCATGCAGCGGTGAGATATATGAATCTGTGGGCTTCTTTGGGGCCCTCTAGAACCTAGAGGCCTGGTACAGCTGTGCCCCTAATCCCCCCATGTCATTGGGCCTGTACGTGATGAAGGGATACGGAGAGAGGGGATGAAGTGAGTACTAATTACCCAGGCTTGTTGGGGTATGATGCCGCCCCCCGTCCCTCTTACCTGTTAGCAGCCCAGCACACGCCGCTGTGTACTGGGCTGCAGTGGGAGACTCCTCTTCTCTGCCTAAGGGGGTGTGTCCACACCTCCCACAATTAGGCCACACCTCTTCCATGGGCCTGTTATCTACGGCCCTGACGTGATGTAATGTTTCATGAACTAATTTTACTCAATGTTATGTGATATTATGTTATGTTGCGTGATGTGATCTTACGTACTGTTATGTAATATTACGTTATATGATGTTATGAGATGTGGTATTATATAATGTTATGTGATATAATGTAATGTTATGTGATGGCATGTGATAATATGTACTGTCATGTGATGTGATATGATGTAATATAATGTGATGTTATGGCATGTGATAATATGTGCTGTCATGTTATGTGATATGTTATGTAATGTTACGTGATGTGATATCTTACGTTATGTTATGTAATATTATGTTATATGATATGCTATGTGGTATTATGTAATGGAATGCAATATTATGTAATGTTATGTTATATGATGTAATGTAATGTGATATTATGTGATAATATGTGATGTGATATTATGTAATGTTATGTCATATGATGTAATATATTGTGATGTTATGGCATGTGATACTATGTGCTGTCATGTCATGTGATATGTTATGTGATGTTATGTGATGTGTGATCTTACGTGATGTTATGTAATATTACATTATATGATGTTATGCAATGTGGTATGTAATGTTATAATATGTGATAATAATATGAGCTGTCAAGTGATGTGATATTATGTAATGTTATGTGATATGATGTAATATAATGTGATGTTATGGCATGTGATATGTGCTCTCATGTGATGCGATATTATGTGATGATACGTTGAAGTGGCGTAAATTTATCCCAGACACCCGGAGGCAAATTATAATTTGGTGCACCCCCCTCGTCACAGCCGTTGACACTGTAATGTAGCAATGTGCATGCAGATAGGCTATAGATATACGGAGGCAGCAGCTGATGGTCTGACATGGAGCTCTCCACTAGTGGATGGTGGCTTCTCAGGTGCCGGGAAGGGGTGCCATGTATTGGGCGGCTGTGACTGTACACTCCGGGTACATACTGTAGTCACAGCACTAAGTGGGGTGAATATGTTGTGGACAATGGAGAAGGTGCCCCTTCAGTGCTGGAGCCCGGCGGCAGGCGCCTCCATTGTCTCCCATAGTTCTGCCCCTGGATATGTTATGTAATGTTACGTGATGTGATGTGATATGTGATCTTACGTGATGTTATGTAATATTACGTTATATGATGTTATGCAATGTGGTATTACAGTATGTTATGTGATATGATGTAATGTGATAATATGTGCTGTCAAGTGATGTGATATTATGTAATTTGATGTAATAGAATGTGATGTTATGTCATGTGATGTGATGTGATATAATGTGATGTTATGTCCTGTGATGTGATGTAATAGAATGTGATGTTATGTCCTGTGATGTGATGTAATAGAATGTGATGTTATTTGATGTGATGTAATATAATGTGATGTTATGTCCTGTGATGTAATAGAATGTGATGTTATGTCCTGTGATATGATGTAATAGAATCTGATGTTATGTCCTGTGATGTGATGTAATAGAATGTGATGTTATGTCCTGTGATGTGATGTAATAGAGTGTGATGTTATGTCATGTGATATGATGTCATGTGATGTTATGTCATGTGATGTAATAGAATGTGATGTTATGTCCTGTGATGTGATGTAATAGAACGTGATGTTATGTCATGTGATGTAATAGAGTGTGATGTTATGTCCTGTGATGTGATGTAATAGAATGTGATGTTATGTCCTGTGATGTAATAGAATGTGATGTTATGTCCTGTGATGTAATAGAATGTGATGTTATGTCCTGTGATGTGATGTAATAGAATGTGATGTTATGTCAAGTGATGTAATAGAATGTGATGTTATGTCCTGTGATGTGATGTAATAGAATGTGATGTTATGTCCTGTGATGTAATAGAATGTGATGTTATGTCCTGTGATGTAATAGAATGTGATGTTATGTCCTGTGATGTGATGTAATAGAATGTGATGTTATGTCCTGTGATGTGATGTAATAGAATGTGATGTTATGTCCTGTGATGTGATGTAATAGAATGTGATGTTATGTCCTGTGATGTGATGTAATATAATGTGATGTTATGTCATGTGATGTAATGTGATGTTATGTCATGTGATGTAATAGAAAGTGATGTTATGTCCTATGATGTGATGCAATAGAATGTGATGTTATGTCATGTGATGTGATGTTATGTCATGTGATGTAATGTGATGTTATGTCATGTGATGTAATAGAATGTGATGTTATGTCATGTGATGTGATAGAATGTGATGTTATGTCACGTGATGTAATAGAATGTGATGTTATGTCCTGTGATGTGAAGTAATATAATGTGATGTTATGTCCTGTGATGTGATGTAATATAATGTGATGTTATGTCATGTGATGTGATGTAATAGAATGTGATGTTAGGTCATGTGATGTGATGTAATAGAATGTGATGTTATGTCACGTGATGTAATAGAATGTGATGTTATGTCCTGTCATGTGATGTAAATGAATGTGATGTTATGTCATGTGATGTGAGGTAATGTGATGTTATGTCATGTGATGTGATGTTATGTCCTGTGATGTGATGTAATATAATGTGATGTTATGTCCTGTGATGTGATGTAAAAAGTGTGATGTGATGTCATGTGATGTGATGTCATGTGATGTCATGTCATGTGATGTTATGTCATGTGATGTAATAGAATGTGATGTTATGTCCTGTAATGTGATGTAATAGAATGTGATGTTATGTCCAGTAATGTGATGTAATAGAATGTGATGTTATGTCATGTGATGTGATATAATGTGAAGTTATGTCATGTGATGTTATGTCATGTGATGTAATATAATGTGATGTTATGTCATGTGATGTAATAGAATGTGATGTTATGTCCTGTAATGTGATGTAATAGAGTGTGATGTTATGTCCTGTAATGTGATGTAATAGAATGTGATGTTATGTCCTGTGATGTGATGTAATGTGATGTTATGTCATGTGATGTACGGTAATAGAATGTGATGTTATGTCCTGTGATGTGATGTGATGTAATGTGATGTTATGTCATGTGATGTACGGTAATAGAATGTGATGTTATGTCCTGTGATGTGATGTAATGTGATGTTATATCATGTGATGTACGGTAATAGAATGTGATGTTATGTCATGTGATTTAAGAGAATGTGATGTTATGTGATGTGATGTAATAGAATGTGATGTTATGTCCTGTGATGTGATGTAATGTGATGTTATGTGATGTGATGTAATAGAATATGATGTTATGTTCTGTGATATGATGTAATATAATGTTATGGCATGTGATGTAATATGATGTGATGTAATGTAATATAATGTTATGTCATGTGATGTAATATGATGTGATGTAATATAATGTGATGTAATGTCATGTCACGTGATGTAATAGAATGTGATTTTATGTCCTGTGATGTAACAGAATGTGATGTTATGTCCTGTGATGTGATGTAATAGAATGTGATGTTATGTCCTGTGATGTAACAGAATGTGATGTTATGTCCTGTGATGTGATGTAATAGAATGTGATGTTATGTGATGTGATGTAATAGAATGTGATGTTATGTCCTGTGATGTGATGTAATAGAGTGTGATGTTATGTCATGTGATATGATGTCATGTGATGTTATGTCATGTGATGTAATAGAATGTGATGTTATGTCCTGTGATGTGATGTAATAGAACGTGATGTTATGTCATGTGATGTAATAGAGTGTGATGTTATGTCCTGTGATGTGATGTAATAGAATGTGATGTTATGTCCTGTGATGTAATAGAATGTGATGTTATGTCCTGTGATGTAATAGAATGTGATGTTATGTCCTGTGATGTGATGTAATAGAATGTGATGTTATATCAAGTGATGTAATAGAATGTGATGTTATGTCCTGTGATGTGATGTAATAGAATGTGATGTTATGTCCTGTGATGTGATGTAATAGAATGTGATGTTATGTCCTGTGATGTGATGTAATAGAATGTGATGTTATGTCCTGTGATGTGATGTAATATAAAGTGATGTTATGTCATGTGATGTAATGTGATGTTATGTCATGTGATGTAATAGAATGTGATGTTATGTCCTATGATGTGATGTTATGTCATGTGATGTAATGTGATGTTATGTCATGTGATGTAATAGAATGTGATGTTATGTCATGTGATGTGATAGAATGTGATGTTATGTCACGTGATGTAATAGAATGTGATGTTATGTCCTGTGATGTGAAGTAATATAATGTGATGTTATGTCCTGTGATGTGATGTAATATAATGTGATGTTATGTCCTGTGATGTGATGTAATAGAATGTGATGTTAGGTCATGTGATGTGATGTAATAGAATGTGATGTTATGTCACGTGATGTAATAGAATGTGATGTTATGTCCTGTCATGTGATGTAAATGAATGTGATGTTATGTCATGTGATGTGAGGTAATGTGATGTTATGTCATGTGATGTGATGTGATGTTATGTCCTGTGATGTGATGTAATATAATGTGATGTTATGTCCTGTGATGTGATGTAAAAAGTGTGATGTGATGTCATGTGATGTGATGTCATGTGATGTCATGTCATGTCATGTGATGTTATGTCATGTGATGTAATAGAATGTGATGTTAAGTCCTGTAATGTGATGTAATAGAATGTGATGTTATGTCCAGTAATGTGATGTAATAGAATGTGATGTTATGTCATGTGATGTGATATAATGTGAAGTTATGTCATGTGATGTTATGTCATGTGATGTAATATAATGTGATGTTATGTCATGTGATGTAATAGAATGTGATGTTATGTCCTGTAATGTGATGTAATAGAGTGTGATGTTATGTCCTGTAATGTGATGTAATAGAATGTGATGTTATGTCCTGTGATGTGATGTAATGTGATGTTATGTCATGTGATGTACGGTAATAGAATGTGATGTTATGTCCTGTGATGTGATGTAATGTGATGTTATATCATGTGATGTACGGTAATAGAATGTGATGTTATGTCATGTGATTTAAGAGAATGTGATGTTATGTGATGTGATGTAATAGAATGTGATGTTATGTCCTGTGATGTGATGTAATGTGATGTTATGTGATGTGATGTAATAGAATATGATGTTATGTTCTGTGATATGATGTAATATAATGTTATGGCATGTGATGTGATGTAATGTAATATAATGTTATGTCATGTGATGTAATATGATGTGATGTAATATAATGTGATGTAATGTCATGTCACGTGATGTAATAGAATGTGATTTTATGTCCTGTGATGTGATGTAATAGAAAGTGATGTTATATCCTGTGATGTAACAGAATGTGATGTTATGTCCTGTGATGTGATGTAATAGAATGTGATGTTATGTGATGTGATGTAATAGAATGTGATGTTATGGCATGTGATGTGATGTAATAGAATGTGATGTTATATCCTGTGATGTGATGTAATAGAATGTGATGTTATGTCCTGTGATGTGATGTAATAGAATGTGATGTTATGGCATGTGATGTAATAGAATGTGATGTTATGTCCTGTGATGTGATGTAATAGAGTGTGATGTTATGTAATAGAATGTGATGTTATGTCCTGTGATGTGATGTAATATAATGTTATGTCATGTGATGTAATAGAACGTGATGTTATGTCATGTGATGTAATAGAATGTGATTTTATGTCCTGTGATGTGATGTAATATAATGTTATGGCATGTGATGTGATGTAATATAATGTTATGTCATGTGATGTAATATAATGTGATGTGATGTAATATAATGTTATGTCATGTGATGTAATATAATGTTATGTCATGTGATGTAATAGAATGTGATGTGATGTAATATAATGTTATGTCATGTGATGTAATATAATGTTATGTCATGTGATGTAATAGAATGTGATGTTATGTCCTGTGATGTAATAGAATGTGATGTTATGTCCTGTGATGTGATGTAATGTGATGTTATGTCCTGTGATGTGATGTAATGTGATGTTATGTCCTGTGATGTAATGTGATGTAATATAATGTTATGTGATGTTATATGATGTAATATAATGTGATGTTATGTCCTGTGATGTAATAGAATGTGATGTTATGTCCTGTGATGTTATGGCATGTGATGTGATGTAATAGAATGTGATGTTATGTCCTGTGATGTGATGTAATAGAATGTGATGTGATGTAATGTGATGTGATGTAATAGAATGTGATGTTATGTCCTGTGATGTGATGTAATAGAATGTGATGTTATGTCCTGTGATGTGATGTAATAGAATGTGATGTTATGTCCTGTGATGTGATGTAATAGAATGTGATGTTATGTCCTGTGATGTGATGTAATAGAATGTGATGTTATGTCATGTGATGTGATGTTATGGCATGTGATGTGATGTGATGTAATATAATGTTATGTGATGTGATGTAATATAATGTGATGTTATTTGATGTGATGTAATATAATGTGATGTTATGTCCTGTGATGTAATAGAATGTGATGTTATGTCCTGTGATGTAATATAATGTGATGTTATGTGATGTGATGTAATAGAATGTGATGTTATGTCCTGTGATGTGATGTAATAGAATGTGACGTGATGTAATAGAATGTGATGTTATGTCCTGTGATGTGATGTTATGTCCTGTGATGTGATGTAATAGAATGTGATGTTATGTCCTGTGATGTGATGTAATAGAATGTGATGTTATGTCCTGTGATGTGATGTAATAGAATGTGATGTTATGTCCTGTGATGTGATGTAATAGAATGTGATGTTATGTCCTGTCATGTGATGTAATAGAATGTGATGTTATGTCCTGTGATGTGATGTAATATAATGTGATGTTATGTCCAGTGATGTAATAGAATGTGATGTTATGTCCTGTGATGTGATGTAATAGAATGTGATGTTATGTCCTGTGATGTGATGTAATAGAATGTGATGTTATGTCCTGTGATGTGATGTAATAGAATGTGATGTTATGTCCTGTGATGTGATGTAATAGAATGTGATGTTATGTCCTGTGATGTGATGTAATGTGATGTTATGTCATGTGATGTAATAGAATGTGATCTTATATCATGTAATATAATGTGATGTTATGTGATGTGATGTAATAGAATATGATGTTATGTTCTGTGATATGAAGTAATATAATGTTATGGCATGTGATGTGATGTAATGTAATATAATGTTATGGCATGGGATGTGATGTAATGTAATATAATGTTATGTCATGTGATGTAATATGATGTTATGTAATATAATGTGATGTAATGTCATGTCATGTGATGTAATAGAATGTGATTTTATGTCCTGTGATGTGATGTAATAGAATGTGATGTTATGTCCTGTGATGTGATGTAATAGAATGTGATGTTATGTCCTGTGATGTGATGTAATAGAATGTGATGCGATGTAATAGAATGTGATGTTATGTCCTGTGATGTGATGTAATAGAGTGTGATGTTATGTAATAGAATGTGATGTTATGTCCTGTGATGTGATGTAATATAATGTTATGTTATGTCATGTAATAGAATGTGATTTTATGTCCTGTGATGTGATGTAATATAATGTTATGTCATGTGATGTGATGTAATATAATGTGATGTTATGTCCTGTGATGTGATGTAATAGAATGTGATGTTATGTCCTGTGATGTGATGTAATGTGATGTTATGTCCTGTGATGTAATAGAATGTGATCTTATATCATGTAATATAATGTGATGTTATGTGATGTGATGTAATAGAATATGATGTTATGTTCTGTGATATGAAGTAATATAATGTTATGGTATGTGATGTGATGTAATGTAATATAATGTTATGGCATGTGATGTGATGTAATGTAATATAATGTTATGTCATGTGATGTAATATAATGTGATGTAATGTCATGTCATGTGATGTAATAGAATGTGATTTTATGTCCTGTGATGTGATGTAATAGAATGTGATGTTATGTCCTGTGATGTGATGTAATAGAATGTGATGTTATGTCCTGTGATGTGATAGAATGTGATGTTATGTCCTGTGATGTGATGTAATATAGTGTGATGTTATGTAATAGAATGTGATGTTATGTCCTGTGATGTAATAGAATGTGATGTGATGTAATAGAATGTGATGTGATGTAATAGAATGTTATGTTATGTCCTGTGATGTGATGTAATAGAGTGTGATGTTATGTAATAGAATGTGATGTTATGTCCTGTGATGTGATGTAATATAATGTTATGTCATGTGATGTAATAGAACGTGATGTTATGTCATGTCATGTAATAGAATGTGATTTTATGTCCTGTGATGTGATGTAATATAATGTTATGGCATGTGATGTGATGTAATATAATGTTATGTCATGTGATGTAATATAATGTGATGTGATGTAATATAATGTGATGTTATGTCCTGTGATGTGATGTAATAGAATGTGATGTTATGTCCTGTGATGTAATAGAATGTGATGTTATGTCCTGTGATGTAATAGAATGTGATGTTATGTCCTGTGATGTAATAGAATGTGATGTTATGTCCTGTGATGTGATGTTATGTCCTGTGATGTGATGTTATGGCATGTGATGTGATGTAATAGAATGTGATGTGATGTGATGTAATAGAATGTGATGTGATGTGATGTTATGTCCTGTGATGTAATAGAATGTGATGTTATGTCCTGTGATGTAATAGAATGTGATGTTATGTCCTGTGATGTCATGTAATAGAATGTGATGTTATGTCCTGTGATGTGATGTAATAGAATGTGATGTTATGTCCTGTGATGTGATGTAATGTAATAGAATGTGATGTTATGTCCTGTGATGTGATAGAATGTGATGTGATGTAATGTGATGTGATGTAATAGAATGTGATGTTATGTCCTGTGATGTGATGTAATAGAATGTGATGTTATGTCCTGTGATGTGATGTAATAGAATGTGATGTTATGTCCTGTGATGTGATGTAATAGAATGTGATGTTATGTCATGTGATGTGTTTTTTTATTTGATGTGATGTAATAGAATGTGATGTTATGTCCTGTGATGAGATGTAATAGAATGTGATGTTATGTCCTGTGATGTGATGTAATAGAATGTGATGTTATGTCATGTGATGTAATAGAATGTGATGTTATGTCATGTGATGTGATGTAATAGAATGTGATGTTATGTCCTGTGATGTGATGTAATAGAATGTGATGTTATATCATGTGATGTGATGACATGTGATGTGATGTCATGTGATGTCATGTGATGTTATGTCATGTGATGTAATAGAATGTGATGTTATGTCCTGTGATGTGATGTAATAAAATGTGATGTTATGTCCTGTGATGTGATGTAATAGAATGTGATGTTATGTCCTGTGATGTGATGTAATGTAATAGAATGTGATGTTATGTCCTGTGATGTGATAGAATGTGATGTGATGTAATGTGATGTTATGGCATGTGATGTAATAGAATGTGATGTAATAGAATGTGATGTTATGTCCTGTGATGTGATGTAATAGAATGTGATGTTATGTCCTGTGATGTGATGTAATAGAATGTGATGTTATTTGATGTGATGTAATATAATGTGATGTTATGTCCTGTGATGTAATAGAATGTGATGTTATGTCCTGTGATGTGATGTAATAGAATGTGATGTTATGTCCTGTGATGTGATGTAATAGAATGTGATGTTATGTCCTGTGATGTGATGTAATAGAATGTGATGTTATGTCCTGTGATGTGATGTAATAGAGTGTGATGTTATGTCCTGTGATGTGATGTAATAGAGTGTGATGTTATGTCCTGTGATGTGATGTAATGTGATGTAATGTGATGTTATGGCATGTGATGTGATAGAATGTGATGTGATGTGATAGAATGTGATGTGATGTGATGTGATGTTATGTAATAGAATGTGATGTTATGTCATGTGATGTAATAGAATGTGATGTTATGTCCTGAGATGTGATGTAATAGAATGTGATGTTATGTCATGTGATGTAATAGAATGTGATGTTATGTCCTATGATGTGATGTAATAGAATGTGATGTTATGTCCTGAGATGTGATGTAATAGAATGTGATGTTATGTCCTGTGATGTTATGTAATAGAATGTGATGTTATGTCCTGAGATGTGATGTAATAGAATGTGATGTTATGTCCTATGATGTGATGTAATAGAATGTGATGTTATGTCCTATGATGTGATGTAATAGAATGTGATGTTATGTTCTGAGATGTGATGTAATAGAATGTGATGTTATGTCCTGTGATGTAATATAATGTGATGTTATGGCCTGTGATGTGATGTAATATAATGTGATGTAATGTGATGTAATAGAATGTGATGTTATGTCCTGTGATGTGATGTAATAGAATGTGATGTTATGTCCTGTGATGTGATGTAATAGAATGTGATGTGATGTAATAGAATGTGATGTTATGTCATGTGATGTGATGTAATAGAATGTGATGTTATGTCCTGTGATGTGATGTAATAGAATGTGATGTTATATCATGTGATGTGATGTCATCTGATGTGATGTCATGTGATGTCATGTGATGTTATGTCATGTGATGTAATAGAATGTGATGTTATGTCCTGTGATGTGATGTAATAAAATGTGATGTTATGTCCTGTGATGTGATGTAATAGAATGTGATGTTATGTCCTGTGATGTGATGTCATGTGATGTGATGTCATGTGATGTCATGTGATGTTATGTCATGTGATGTAATAGAATGTGATGTTATGTCCTGTAATGTGATGTAATAGAATGTGATGTTATGTCCTGTAATGTGATGTAATATAATGTGATGTTATGTCATGTGATGTACGGTAATAGAATGTGATGTTATGTCCTGTGATGTAATATAATGTGATGTTATGTCATGTGATGTAATAGAATTTGATGTTATGTCCTGTGATGTGATGTAATAGAATGTGATGTTATGTCCTGTGATGTGATGTTATGTCATGTGATGTAATAGAATATGATGTTATGTCCTGTGATGTGATGTAATAGAGTGTGATGTTATGTAATAGAATGTGATGTTATGTCCTGTGATGTGATGTAATAGAGTGTGATGTTATGTAATAGAATGTGATGTTATGTTCTGTGATATGATGTGATGTAATGTTATGGCATGTGATGTGATGTAATGTAATATAATGTTATGTCATGTGATGTAATATGATGTGATGTAATATAATTTGATGTAATGTCAAGTCATGTGATGTAATAGAATGCGATTTTATGTCCTGTGATGTGATGTAATAGAATGTGATGTTATGTCATGTGATGTAATAGAATGTGATGTTATGTCCTGTGATGTGATGTAACAGAATGTGATGTTATGTCCTGTGATGTAATGTAATAGAATGTGATGTTATGTGATGTGATGTAATAGAATGTGATGTTATGGCATGTGATGTGATGTAATAGAATGTGATGTTATGGCATGTGATGTAATAGAATGTGATGTTATGTCCTGTGATGTGATGTAATAGAGTGTGGTGTTATGTAATAGAATGTGATGTTATGTCATGTGATGTAATAGAATGTGATGTTATGTCATGTGATGTGATGTAATAGAATGTGATGTTATGTCCTGTGATGTGATGTAATATAATGTTATGGCATGTGATGTGATGTAATATAATGTTATGTCATGTGATGTAATATAATGTAATGTGATGTAATATAATGTGATGTTATGTCCTGTGATGTGATGTAATAGAATGTGATGTTATGTCCTGTGATGTAATAGAATGTGATGTTATGTCCTGTGATGTGATGTAATGTGATGTTATGTCCTGTGATGTGATGTAATAGAATGTGATTTTATGTCCTGTGATGTGATGTAATAGAATGTGATGTTATGTCCTGTGATGTGATGTAATAGAATGTGATGCTATGTCCTGTGATGTAATATAATGTGATGTTATGTCCTGTGATGTGATGTAATAGAATGTGATGTTTATGTCCTGTGATGTAATAGAATGTGATGTTATGTCCTGTGATGTAATAGAATGTGATGTTATGTCCTGTGATGTGATGTAATGTGATGTTATGGCATGTGATGTGATGTAATAGAATGTGATGTTATGTCCTGTGATGTGATGTAATAGAATGTGATGTTATGTCCTGTGATGTGATGTAATAGAATGTGATGTTATGTCCTGTGATGTGATGTAATAGAATGTGATGTTATGTCCTGTGATGTGATGTAATAGAATGTGATGTTATGTCCTGTGATGTGATGTTATGGCAAGTGATGTGATGTAATATAATGTTATGTGATGTGATGTAATATAATGTGATGTTATTTGATGTGATGTAATAGAATGTGATGTTATGTCCTGTGATGTAATAGAAAGTGATGTTATGTCCTGTGATGTAATAGAATGTGATGTTATGTCCTGTGATGTAATAGAATGTGATGTTATGTCCTGTGATGTGATGTAATAGAATGTGATGTATGTGATGTGATGTAATATAATGTTATGTGATGTAATAGAATGTGATGTTATGTCCTGTGATGTGATGTGATGTAATATAATGTTATGTGATGTGATGTAATATAATGTGATGTTATTTGATGTGATGTAATAGAATATGATGTTATGTCCTGTGATGTGATGTAATGTGATGTTATGTCCTGTGATGTGATGTAATGTGATGTAATGTGATGTTATGTGATGTGATAGAATGTGATGTGATGTGGTAGAATGTGATGTGATGTGATGTGATGTGATGTAATAGAATGTGATGTAATAGAATGTGATGTTATGTCCTGTGATGTGATGTAATAGAATGTGATGTTATGTCCTGTGATGTGATGTAATAGAATGTGATGTTATGTCCTGTGATGTGATAGAATGTGATGTGATGTAATGTGATGTTATGGCATGAGGATGTAATATAATGTTATGGCATGTGATGTAATCTAATGTGATGTTATGTCATGTCATGTGATGTAATATAATTGTGAGGTTCTGAATTTGTTGTGGACCCGGGGTGGTGATTGGAGCAGACACAGAAGCAGACTTAAGTGAAAAAGTGGAGTTTTTAATAAGTGATTTAGAAGACATGGGAATGGCAAATGAAAAAGTTCAGGTATAGACTAAAGTGCACTTGATAACTGTAGTGGGGTTAATGAGAAAATGTCCAGATAATGACAGGCGGGAACAGTCCAGTATACAAGTATGGTGAGCTGTAACAGACTGCAGGTATGATGAGCTGTAACAGAATGCAGGTATGGTGAGCTGTAACTGAATGCAGGTATGGTGAGGTGTAACAGAATGCAGGTATGATGAGCTGTAACAGAATGCAGGTATGATGAGCTGTAATTGAATGCAGGTATGATGAGCTGTAACAGAATGCAGGTATGGTGAGCTGTAACTGAATGCAGGTATGGTGAGCTGTAACTGAATGCAGGTATGGTGAGCTGTAACAGAATGCAGGTATGGTGAGCTGTAACTGAATGCAGGTATGGTGAGCTGTAACAGAATGCAGGTATGGTGAGCTGTAACTGAATGCAGGTATGGTGAGGTGTAACTGAATGCAGGTATGGTGAGCTGAAAACAGAATGCAGGTATGGTGAGGTGTAACAGAATGCAGGTATGGTGAGGTGTAACTGAATGCAGGTATGGTGAGGTGTAACAGAATGCAGGTATGGTGAGGTGTAACAGAATGCAGGTATGGTGAGGTGTAACAGAATGCAGGTATGGTGAGCTGTAACAGAATGCAGGTATGGTGAGGTGTAACAGAATGCAGGTATGGTGAGGTGTAACAGAATGCAGGTATGGTGAGCTGTAACTGAATGCAGGTATGGTGAGGTGTAACTGAATGCAGGTATTGTGAGCTGTAACAGAATGCAGGTGTGGTGAGCTGTAACAGAATGCAGGTGTGGTGAGCTGTAACAGAATGCAGGTGTGGTGAGCTGTAACTGAATGCAGGTGTGGTGACGTGGAACAGAATGCAGGTGTGGTGACGTGGAACAGAATGCAGGTATGGTGAGCTGTAACTGAATGCAGGTATGGTGAGCTGTAACTGAATGCAGGTATGGTGAGCTGTAACAGAATGCAGGTATGATGAGCTGTAACTGAATGCAGGTGTGGTGACGTGGAACAGAATGCAGGTATGGTGACGTGGAACAGAATGCAGGTATGGTGAGCTGTAACTGAATGCAGGTATGGTGAGCTGTAACTGAATGCAGGTATGGTGAGCTGTAACAGAATGCAGGTGTGGTGAGCTGTAACTGAATGCAGGTGTGGTGACGTGGAACAGAATGCAGGTATGGTGACGTGGAACAGAATGCAGGTATGGTGAGCTGTAACTGAATGCAGGTATGGTGAGCTGTAACTGAATGCAGGTATGGTGAGCTGTAACAGAATGCAGGTATGATGAGCTGTAACTGAAAGCAGGTATGGTGAGGTGTAACTGAATGCAGGTATGATGAGCTGTAACTGAAAGCAGCTATGATGAGCTGTAACTGAATC
This sequence comes from Taudactylus pleione, assembly GCA_031769625.1. Classification (NCBI taxonomy): domain Eukaryota; kingdom Metazoa; phylum Chordata; class Amphibia; order Anura; family Myobatrachidae; genus Taudactylus; species Taudactylus pleione. The sequence goes on from JAUIMM010001607.1 coordinate 104,835, forward strand.
CAGGTATGGTGAGCTGTAACTGAATGCAGGTATGGTGAGCTGTAACTGAATCCAGGTATGGTGAGCTGTAACTGAATCCAGGTATGGTGAGGTGTAACTGAATGCAGGTATGGTGAGGTGTAACAGAATGCAGGTATGATGAGCTGTAACGTGAATGCAGGAATGATGAGCTGTAACGTGAATGCAGGTATGATGAGCTGTAACAGAATGCAGGTATGGTGAGCTGTAACTGAATGCAGGTATGATGAGCTGTAACGTGAATGCAGGAATGATGAGCTGTAACGTGAATGCAGGCATGATGAGCTGTAACAGAATGCAGGCTTGATGAGCTGTAACTGAAAGCAGGTATGGTGAGCTATAACTGAATGCAGGTATGATGAGGTGTAACTGAATGCAGGTATGGTGAGCTGTAACTGATGCAGGCAGAGGTAGTGAAGTCCAGCTGGAAGTGAAATGAAGCAAGGTGCAGGGAAATAGCAGGTTCTACTCAGGCAGGTGGGAAGGTATATGGAGGGTGCAGGGTAAGTCCAGCAGGTTGGAGCAGGCAAGGTTCAGGCTAGAAGCGTATTACAAGCAGGCAGGTAAGGCACAGGTACTCTCTCTCAGCCGCAGCTGAGAAACACGTTGCACTGGCAAAGGAGGGAAGGCTCTGGACCTTCCTAAATACTTAGTGCCACGCTGTGACTGGCTGGAATGAGCACATGACCTACCAGGATTGGACAGCTGGAATCACATGGTCGCAGGCAAGATGGCGGCGCCCATGCCAACGGAACAGAAACACCGCCAGGCCTCACCAGGCCTAGTGATAGTGTGCCCGCACAGAACCATGTGCCACCATTGCCCTTCACCAAACACCAGCACCGCTGCCAGAGACCTCCCGCCATAACGACATCATAGGTAATAACCGGTGACCACCATGCCGAGAAACCCTGGCCGTGACTATAATGTTATGTGATGTGATATGATGTGACGTTATGTGATGTGATGTAATATAATGTGATGTGATGTAATATAATGTGATGTCATGTGATGTGAAGTTTAGTAACTTTTACTGGTCCGTAGGTTATTTATTTAATTTTACTAATGGACAAATATTTGTTATATCTTAATAAAAGTCAGTAAATTTACTGACAGTTGACAACAATTTCATTCAGTGTAGAGAGGATACAGAATGTGTGTATGGCCGAGATTTAATTTTTCAGGAGAACATGAATTAAATGGTATGAGTGGCAAAAGATTACTTGGAGAGCCGGGGTCCGTACAGTCCCAGCATTTTCCTGCTCATGTCACATTATCCGCGGTATCTGCGCTATGAGTCTTGTGCGCATTTTGTATCGCTTCTCTTTTTAGTCCATTCATTAAGAACCTTTAATCAGTAACTTTCTCTCAGACGGAGGCCAGCAGGGCAGGGAGGCATTAGCGGGTATTACAGAGCTGTGAAGTGTCAGCGAGGGTACCAGGGGGCCTGGGGAGGCTGCTCTGCTCTGCACATGTTCTGTGGAAGAAGCTTGGGAACAGGAAGTGGCGGAGATTGGGCCAAAACCTTTCATTCATGTGGCTTTTCTAATCCTTTGGATTAAATTTCAGAAAATTTCACAGTTCGAGCCATAAAAAAGAAAAGTTTCCTTTAATGTTCGCGTTTTAAAGCAAAAAAGCTATGAGTGGGAACAGATGTGCTTCCCGGGATCCAGATGTGGCGCGTGTGAGGGAGCGCGGAGAGCGAAAAACAGCGGAAAACCAGTAGCAAGAGGAACATGTGCAGCCTTCAGCGCTGCCCACATCCAATCCACCAGAGGTTAATGGAGGACAGATGGCGATAATCAGCTCCATGTAGATGCTGGTAAACAGGAGAATAGTTACAGAGGCTGGCGTGGGAGATTCTCAGAGGATGTTAGATGAACAGTAGTGACATACAGAACGTAGCGTATATACTGGTCCCATGATGTGCTTAGGGCGCTGTGTATCTCCTGTTAGATGTACAGTAGTGACATACAGAACGTAACGTATATACTGGTCCCATGACGTGCTTAGGGCGCTGTGTGTCTCCTGTTGTTAGATGTACAGTAGTGACATACAGAATGTAACGTATATACTGGTCCCATGACGTGCTTAGGGGGCTGTGTATCTCCTGTTGTTAGATGTACAGTAGTGACATACAGAATGTAACGTATATACTGGTCCCATGATGTGCTTAGGGGGCTGTGTATCTCCTGTTAGATGTACAGTAGAGACAAACAGAATGTAACGTATATACTGGTCCCATGATGTGCTTAGGGGGCTGTGTATCTCCTGTTGTTAGATGTACAGTAGTGACATACAGAATGTAACGTATATACTGGTCCCATGATGTGCTTAGGGCGCTGTGTATCTCCTGTTAGATGTACAGTAGTGACATACAGAACGTAACGTATATACTGGTCCCATGACGTGCTTAGGGCGCTGTGTGTCTCCTGTTGTTAGATGTACAGTAGTGACATACAGAACGTAACGTATATACTGGTCCCATGATGTGCTTAGGGCGCTGTGTATCTCCTGTTGTTAGATGAACAGTAGTGACATACAGAATGTAACGTATATACTGGTCCCATGACGTGCTTAGGGGGCTGTGTATCTCCTGTTGTTAGATGTACAGTAGTGACATACAGAATGTAACGTATATACTGGTCCCATGATGTGCTTAGGGGGCTGTGTATCTCCTGTTGTTAGATGTACAGTAGTGACATACAGAATGTAACGTATATACTGGTCCCATGATGTGCTTAGGGCGCTGTGTATCTCCTGTTGTTAGATGTACAGTAGTGACATACAGAATGTAACGTATATACTGGTCCCATGATGTGCTTAGGGCGCTGTGTATCTCCTGTTAGATGTACAGTAGTGACATACAGAACGTAATGTATATACTGGTCCCATGATGTGCTTAGGGGGCTGTGTATCTCCTGTTAGATGTACAGTAGTGACATACAGAACGTAACGTATATACTGGTCCCATGATGTGCTTAGGGGCCTGTGTATCTCCTGTTAGATGTACAGTAGTGACATACAGAACGTAACGTATATACTGGTCCCATGATGTGCTTAGGGCGCTGTGTATCTCCTGTTAGATGTACAGTAGTGACATACAGAACGTAATGTATATACTGGTCCCATGATGTGCTTAGGGGGCTGTGTATCTCCTGTTAGATGTACAGTAGTGACATACAGAACGTAACGTATATACTGGTCCCATGATGTGCTTAGGGGCCTGTGTATCTCCTGTTAGATGTACAGTAGTGACATACAGAACGTAGCGTACATACTGGTCCCATGATGTGCTTAGGGGGCTGTGTATCTCCTGATGTTAGATGTACAGTAGTGACATACAGAATGTAACGTATATACTGGTCCCATGACGTGCTTAGGGCGCTGTGTATCTCCTGTTGTTAGATGTACAGTAGAGACATACAGAATGTAACGTATATACTGGTCCCATGATGTGCTTAGGGGGCTGTGTATCTCCTGTTGTTAGATGTACAGTAGTGACATACAGAATGTAACGTATATACTGGTCCCATGATGTGCTTAGGGCGCTGTGTATCTCCTGTTGTTAGATGTACAGTAGTGACATACAGAATGTAACGTATACCCTAGTCCCATGACGTGCTTAGGGGGCTGTGTATCTCCTGTTGTTAGATGTACAGTAGTGACATAAAGAATGTAACGTATATACTGGTCCCATGTCGTGCTAAGGGCGCTGTGTATCTCCTGTTGTTAGATGTACAGTAGTGACATACAGAATGTAACGTATATACTGGTCCCATGACGTGCTTAGGGGGCTGTGTATCTCCTGTTGTTAGATGTACAGTAGTGACATACAGAATGTAATGTATATACTGGTCCCATGATGTGCTTAGGGGGCTGTGTATCTCCTGTTGTTAGATGTACAGTAGTGACATACAGAACGTAACGTATATACTGGTCCCATGATGTGCTTAGGGGGCTGTGTGTCTCCTGTTGTTAGATGTACAGTAGTGACATACAGAATGTAACGTATATACTGGTCCCATGATGTGCTTAGGGCGCTGTATATCTCCTGTTAGATGTACAGTAGTGACATACAGAATGTAACGTATATACTGGTCCCATGATGTGCTTAGGGGGCTGTGTATCTCCTGTTGTTAGATGAACAGTAGTGACATACAGAATGTAACGTATATACTGGTCCCATGATGTGCTTAGGGTGCTGTGTATCTCCTGTTGTTAGATGTACAGTAGTGACATACAGAATGTAACGTATATACTGGTCCCATGATGTGCTTAGGGCGCTGTGTATCTCCTGTTAGATGTACAGTAGTGACATACAGAATGTAACGTATATACTGGTCCCATGATGTGCTTAGGGGGCTGTGTATCTCCTGTTGTTAGATGTACAGTAGTGACATACAGAACGTAACGTATATACTGGTCCCATGATGTGCTTAGGGGGCTGTGTATCTCCTGATGTTAGATGTACAGTAGTGACATACAGAATGTAACGTATATACTGGTCCCATGATGTGCTTAGGGCGCTGTGTATCTCCTGTTGTTAGATGTACAGTAGTGACATACAGAACGTAACGTATATACTGGTCCCATGATGTGCTTAGGGCGCTGTGTATCTCCTGTTGTTAGATGTACAGTAGTGACATACAGAACGTAACGTATATACTGGTCCCATGATGTGCTTAGGGCGCTGTGTATCTCCTGTTGTTAGATGTACAGTAGTGACATACAGAACGTAACGTATATACTGGTCCCATGATGTGCTTAGGGGGCTGTGTATCTCCTGTTGTTAGATGTAGAGTAGTGACATACAGAATGTAACGTATATACTGGTCCCATGATGTGCTTAGGGGGCTGTGTATCTCCTGATGTTAGATGTACAGTAGTGACATACAGAATGTAACGTATATACTGGTCCCATGATGTGCTTAGGGGGCTGTGTATCTCCTGTTGTTAGATGTAGAGTAGTGACATACAGAATGTAACGTATATACTGGTCCCATGATGTGCTTAGGGCGCTGTGTATCTCCTGATGTTAGATGTACAGTAGTGACATACAGAATGTAACGTATATACTGGTCCCATGATGTGCTTAGGGCGCTGTGTATCTCCTGTTGTTAGATGTACAGTAGTGACATACAGAACGTAACGTATATACTGGTCCCATGATGTGCTTAGGGTGCTGTGTATCTCCTGTTGTTAGATGTACAGTAGTGACATACAGAACGTAATGTATATACTGGTCCCATGACGTGCTTAGGGCGCTGTGTATCTCCTGTTGTTAGATGTACAGTAGTGACATACAGAACGTAACGTATATACTGGTCCCATGATGTGCTTAGGGCGCTGTGTATCCCCTGTTGTTAGATGTACAGTAGTGACATACAGAATGTAACGTATATACTGGTCCCATGTCGTGCTTAGGGCGCTGTGTATCTCCTGTTGTTAGATGTACAGTAGTGACATACAGAACGTAACGTATATACTGGTCCCATGACGTGCTTAGGGGGCTGTGTATCTCCTGTTGTTAGATGTACAGTAGTGACATACAGAACGTAACGTATATACTGGTCCCATGATGTGCTTAGGGGGCTGTGTATCTCCTGTTGTTAGATGTACAGTAGTGGCATACAGAATGTAACGTATATACTGGTCCCATGATGTGCTTAGGGGGCTGTGTATCTCCTGTTAGATGTACAGTAGTGACATACAGAATGTAACGTATATACTGGTCCCATGACGTGCTTAGGGGGCTGTGTATCTCCTGTTGTTAGATGTACAGTAGTGACATACAGAATGTAACGTATATACTGGTCCCATGACGTGCTTAGGGGGCTGTGTATCTCCTGTTGTTAGATGTACAGTAGTGACATACAGAATGTAACGTATATACTGGTCCCATGATGTGCTTAGGGCGCTGTGTATCTCCTGATCTTAGATGTACAGTAGTGACATACAGAATGTAACGTATATACTGGTCCCATGATGTGCTTAGGGGGCTGTGTATCTCCTGTTGTTAGATGTACAGTAGTGACATACAGAATGTAACGTATATACTGGTCCCATGATGTGCTTAGGGCGCTGTGTATCTCCTGTTGTTAGATGTACAGTAGTGACATACAGAATGTAACGTATATACTGGTCCCATGATGTGCTTAGGGCGCTGTGTATCTCCTGTTGTTAGATGTACAGTAGTGACATACAGAACGTAACGTATATACTGGTCCCATGATGTGCTTAGGGCGCTGTGTGTCTCCTGTTGTTAGATGTACAGTAGTGACATACAGAATGTAACGTATATACTGGTCCCATGATGTGCTTAGGGGGCTGTGTATCTCCTGTTGTTAGATGTACAGTAGTGACATACAGAATGTAACGTATATACTGGTCCCATGATGTGCTTAGGGGGCTGTGTATCTCCTGTTGTTAGATGTACAGTAGTGACATACAGAATGTAACGTATATACTGATCCCATGATGTGCTTAGGGCGCTGTGTATCTCCTGTTGTTAGATGTACAGTAGTGACATACAGAATGAAACGTATATACTGGTCCCATGATGTGCTTAGGGCGCTGTGTATCTCCTGTTGTTAGATGAACAGTAGTGACATACAGAATGTAACGTATATACTGGTCCCATGACGTGCTTAGGGGGCTGTGTATCTCCTGATGTTAGATGTACAGTAGTGACATACAGAATGTTACGTATATACTGGTCCCATGATGTGCTTAGGGCGCTGTGTATCTCCTGTTGTTAGATGTACAGTAGTGACATACAGAACGTAACGTATATACTGGTCCCATGATGTGCTTAGGGCGCTGTGTATCTCCTGTTGTTAGATGTACAGTAGTGACATACAGAATGTAACGTATATACTGGTCCCATGATGTGCTTAGGGCGCTGTGTATCTCCTGTTGTTAGATGTACAGTAGTGACATACAGAACGTAACGTATATACTGGTCCCATGACGTGCTTAGGGCGCTGTGTATCTCCTGTTAGATGTACAGTAGAGACATACAGAATGTAACGTATATACTGGTCCCATGATGTGCTTAGGGCGCTGTGTATCTCCTGTTAGATGTACAGTAGTGACATACAGAATGAAACGTATATACTGGTCCCATGATGTGCTTAGGGCGCTGTGTATCTCCTGTTAGATGTACAGTAGTGACATACAGAATGTAACGTATATACTGGTCCCATGATGTGCTTAGGGCGCTGTGTATCTCCTGTTAGATGTACAGTAGTGACATACAGAATGTAATGTATATACTGGTCCCATGATGTGCTTAGGGCGCTGTGTATCTCCTGTTGTTAGATGTACAGTAGTGACATACAGAATGTAACGTATATACTGGTCCCATGATGTGCTTAGGGCGCTGTGTATCTCCTGTTAGATGTACAGTAGTGACATACAGAATGTAACGTATATACTGGTCCCATGACGTGCTTAGGGCGCTGTGTGTCTCCTGTTGTTAGATGTACAGTAGTGACATACAGAATGTATCGTATATACTGGTCCCATGACGTGCTTAGGGGGCTGTGTATCTCCTGTTGTTAGATGTACAGTAGTGATATACAGAATGTAACGTATATACTGGTCCCATGATGTGCTTAGGGGGCTGTGTATCTCCTGTTGTTAGATGTACAGTAGTGACATACAGAACGTAACGTATATACTGGTCCCATGATGTGCTTAGGGCGCTGTGTATCTCCTGTTAGATGTACAGTAGTGACATACAGAACGTAACGTATATACTGGTCCCATGACGTGCTTAGGGCGCTGTGTATCTCCTGTTAGATGTACAGTAGTGACATACAGAACGTAACGTATATACTGGTCCCATGATGTGCTTAGGGCGCTGTGTATCTCCTGTTAGATGTACAGTAGTGACATACAGAATGTAACGTATATACTGGTCCCATGATGTGCTTAGGGCGCTGTGTATCTCCTGTTAGATGTACAGTAGTGACATACAGAACGTAGCGTACATACTGGTCCCATGATGTGCTTAGGGCGCTGTGTGTCTCCTGTTGTTAGATGTACAGTAGTGGCATACAGAATGTAACGTATATACTGGTCCCATGATGTGCTTAGGGGGCTGTGTATCTCCTGATGTTAGATGTACAGTAGTGACATACAAAATGTAACGTATATACTGGTCCCATGATGTGCTTAGGGCGCTGTGTATCTCCTGTTGTTAGATGTACAGTAGTGACATACAGAATGTAACGTATATACTGGTCCCATGATGTGCTTAGGGGGCTGTGTATCTCCTGTTGTTAGATGTACAGTAGTGACATAAAGAATGTAACGTATATACTGGTCCCATGATGTGCTTAGGGCGCTGTGTATCTCCTGTTGTTAGATGTACAGTAGAGACAAACAGAATGTAACGTATATACTGGTCCCATGATGTGCTTAGGGGGCTGTGTATCTCCTGTTGTTAGATGTACAGTAGTGACATACAGAACGTAACGTATATACTGGTCCCATGATGTGCTTAGGGCGCTGTGTATCTCCTGTTGTTAGATGTACAGTAGTGACATACAGAATGTAACGTATATACTGGTCCCATGACGTGCTTAGGGCGCTGTGTATCTCCTGTTGTTAGATGTACAGTAGAAACAAACAGAACGTAACGTATATACTGGTCCCATGATGTGCTTAGGGCGCTGTATATCTCCTGTTAGATGTACAGTAGTGACATACAGAATGTAACGTATATACTGGTCCCATGATGTGCTTAGGGGGCTGTGTATCTCCTGTTGTTAGATGTACAGTAGTGACATACAGAATGTAACGTATATACTGGTCCCATGATGTCCTTAGGGGGCTGTGTATCTCCTGTTGTTAGATGTACAGTAGTGACATACAGAATGTAACGTATATACTGGTCCCATGATGTGCTTAGGGCGCTGTGTGTCTCCTGTTAGATGTACAGTAGTGACATACAGAATGTAACGTATTTACTGGTCCCATGATGTGCTTAGGGCGCTGTGTATCTCCTGTTAGATGTACAGTAGAGACAAACAGAATGTAACGTATATACTGGTCCCATGATGTGCTTAGGGCGCTGTGTATCTCCTGTTGTTAGATGTACAGTAGTGACATACAGAACGTAACGTATATACTGGTCCCATGATGTGCTTAGGGCGCTGTGTATCTCCTGTTGTTAGATGTACAGTAGTGACATACAGAATGAAACGTATATACTGGTCCCATGATGTGCTTAGGGCGCTGTGTATCTCCTGTTGTTAGATGAACAGTAGTGACATACAGAATGTAACGTATATACTGGTCCCATGACGTGCTTAGGGCGCTGTGTATCTCCTGTTAGATGTACAGTAGTGACATACAGAATGTAACGTATATACTGGTCCCATGACGTGCTTAGGGGGCTGTGTATCTCCTGATCTTAGATGTACAGTAGTGACATACAGAATGTAACGTAAATACTGGTCCCATGATGTGCTTAGGGCGCTGTGTATCTCCTGTTAGATGTACAGTAGTGACATACAGAACGTAACGTATATACTGGTCCCATGACGTGCTTAGGGCGCTGTGTGTCTCCTGTTGTTAGATGTACAGTAGTGACATACAGAATGTATCGTATATACTGGTCCCATGACGTGCTTAGGGGGCTGTGTATCTCCTGTTGTTAGATGTACAGTAGTGACATACAGAATGTAACGTATATACTGGTCCCATGATGTGCTTAGGGGGCTGTGTATCTCCTGTTGTTAGATGTACAGTAGTGACATACAGAATGTAATGCATATACTGGTCCCATGATGTGCTTAGGGCGCTGTGTATCTCCTGTTGTTAGATGTACAGTAGTGACATACAGAACGTAACGTATATACTGGTCCCATGATGTGCTTAGGGCGCTGTGTATCTCCTGTTAGATGTACAGTAGTGACATACAGAACGTAACGTATATACTGGTCCCATGACGTGCTTAGGGCGCTGTGTATCTCCTGTTAGATGTACAGTAGTGACATACAGAACGTAACGTATATACTGGTCCCATGATGTGCTTAGGGCGCTGTGTATCTCCTGTTAGATGTACAGTAGTGACATACAGAACGTAACATATATACTGGTCCCATGATGTGCTTAGGGCGCTGTGTATCTCCTGTTAGATGTACAGTAGTGACATACAGAACGTAGCGTACATACTGGTCCCATGATGTGCTTAGGGGGCTGTGTATCTCCTGATGTTAGATGTACAGTAGTGACATACAGAATGTAACGTATATACTGGTCCCATGACGTGCTTAGGGCGCTGTGTATCTCCTGTTGTTAGATGTACAGTAGAGACAAACAGAATGTAACGTATATACTAGGGGTGTGCACCGGCCACTTTTCGTGTTTTGGTTTTGGATCTGGATCTTTCTTCGTGTTTTGGATCTGGATTGGTTTTGCCAAAACCACCCTTCCGTGTTTTGGGTTCTGGGTTTTGTGTTTTGGATCTGTATTTTTTTAAAAAAAAGCATAAAAACAGCTAAAATCACAGAATTTGTTGGTTTCTCTGCTCCTATGCTATTATTAACCTCAATAACCTTAATTTCCACTCATTTCCAGTCTATTCTGAACACCTCACACCTCACAATAGTGTTTTTATGTCCAAAAGGTTGCACCGAGGTAGCTGGATGACTATGCTAAGCGACACGAGTGGGCGGCACAAACACGTGACCCATCTAGGAGTGACACTGCAGTGGCAGACAGGATGGCAGTTTGAAAAACTAGGCCCCAAACAGTACATAATGCAAAGAAAAAAAAGAAGTGCAAGATGGAATTGTCCTTGGGCCCTCCCACCCACCCTTATGTTGTATAAACAGGACATGCACACTTTAACAAATCAATCATTTCAGCGCCAGGGTCTGCCACACAACTGTGGCTGAAATGATTGGTTCGTTTGGGCCCCCACAAAACAAGCTGGCAATTAATGTGTCCCTGCACAAACTGGCTCTACGGAGGCAAGATGTCATCCTCATCCTCCTCATCCACCGATTCCTCACCCTCTTCAGTGTGTACATCCTCATCCTCACAGAGTATTAATTCGTCCCTGCTGGAACCACAGGTCCCTCTGTACGTTCTGGAGGCTGGTCTCCCTGGAAGAGTTGATAATTCATTTTATGAACATCATCTTCTCCACATTTTGTGGAAGCAACCTCCTACGCCTTTCGCTGACAAGGTTCCCGGCTGCACTAAACACTCTTTCGGAGTACACACTGGAGGGGGGGCAACTCAGGTAAAATAGAGCCAGTTTGTACAGGGACCTCCAAATTGCTTCTTTTTCCTGCCAGTACAGGTACGGACTGTCTGACATGCCTACTTGGATGCTGTCACCGATGTAATCCTTTAACAGACAGACGCACGCTTGTCGCTGCTGCTTTGAGGATTCAAGTGCGGCTACAGCCCACACAATTCACAAAGACAGAAAAAAAAAAAGAATATTTTTATTGTTTGTGGAGCACACTTTGAGGGTTACACCACCCTTTAACAGACAGACGCACGCTTGTCGCTGCTGCTTTGAGGATGCAAGTGCGGCTACAGCCCACACAATTCACAAAGACAGAAATAAGAAGAAGAATATTTTAATTGTTTGTGTAGAACACTTTGAGGTGTCACCACCCTTTAACAGACAGACGCACGCTTGTCGCTGCTGCTTTAAGGATGCAGGTGCGGCTACAGCCCACACATTTCACAAAGACCGAAAAAAAAAAGAACAATATTTTAATTGTTTGTGTAGAACACTTTGAGGTGTCATCACCCTTTAACAGACAGACGCACGCTTGTCGCTGCTGCTTTAAGGATGCAGGTGCGGCTACAGACCACACAATTCACATAGACAGAAAAAAAAAGAACAATATTTTAATTGTTTCTGTAGCACACTTTGAGGGTGTCACCACCCTTTAACAGACAGACGCACGCTTGTCGCTGCTGCTTTGAGGATGCAAGTGTGGCTACATCGCACACAAGTCACAAACACATTAAAAAAATAGTTTTTTATTTTTTGGAACACTTTGAGAGTTACACCACCCTTTAACAGACAGACGCACGCTTGTCGCTGCTGCTTTAAGGATGCAGGTGCGGCTACAGCCCACACATTTCACAAAGACCGAAAAAAAAGAACAATATTTTAATTGTTTGTGTAGAACACTTTGAGGGTGTCACCACCCTTTAACAGACAGACGCACGCTTGTCGCTGCTGCTTTAAGGATGCAGGTGCGGCTACAGCCCACACATTTCACAAAGACCAAAAAAAAAAGAACAATATTTTAATTGTTTGTGTAGCACACTTTGAGGGTGTCACCACCCTTTAACAGACAGACGCACGCTTGTCGCTGCTGCTTTAAGGATGCAGGTGCGGCTACAGCCCACACAATTCACAAAGACAGAAAAAAGAACAATATTTTAATTGTTTGTGTAGCACACTTTGAGGGTGTCACCACCCTTTAACAGACAGACGCACGCTTGTCGCTGCTGCTTTAAGGATGCAGGTGCGGCTACAGCCCACACAATTCACAAAGACAGAAAAAAGAACAATATTTTAATTGTTTGTGTAGCACACTTTGAGGGTGTCACCACCCTTTAACAGACAGACGCACGCTTGTCGCTGCTGCTTTAAGGATGCAGGTGTGGCTACAGCCCACACATTTCACAAAGACCAAAAAAAAAAGAACAATATTTTAATTGTTTGTGTAGCACACTTTGAGGGTGTCACCACCCTTTAACAGACAGACACACGCTTGTCGCTGCTGCTTTGAGGATGCAAGTGTGGCTACATCGCACACAAGTCACAAACACATTAAAAAAATAGTTTTTTATTTTTTGGAACACTTTGAGAGTTACACCACCCTTTAACAGACAGACGCACGCTTGTCGCTGCTGCTTTAAGGATGCAGGTGAGGCTACAGCCCACACATTTCACAAAGACCGAAAAAAAAAGAACAATATTTTAATTGTTTGTGTAGAACACTTTGAGGGTGTCACCACCCTTTAACAGACAGACGCACGCTTGTCGCTGCTGCTTTGAGGATGCAGGTGGAATCTAGACGGGATTTGGAACCGAGGACACACTACCTCCATCAATTGTCTAATCCACTGCACTAATGTCGGATACCGGACGCACATCTAACACCAACATAGCAGTCAAGGCCTCAGTTATACGTTTTGCTTCAGGATGACTGCTGTCGTACTTCATCCTCATCGCTAGGGACTGTTGGAGGGTCAATTGTTTAGTAAAAGTAGTGATGTTCCTACTTCCTCTCTGGGATGATGAACAACTCCCAGCAGCAGCAACAGCACTAGGAGGAAGAGGTTCTTGATCTTTCCCTATTTTATTTTTATCGGAGAAAGTTTGGTCCTCCATTTATGTTATATTGATATATATACGTGCGGCTAAAGCGCACACAAACACAGAAAATATTATTTTATTTTTGCTGGAGAGTAGTGCACTTTGTGGGTTACACCACCCTTTAAGAAATGAGCCAGCCGGCTCTTTACTTATGGGACACAGGCGCATGCTTGGTGCTGCTCCTTTGTTGATGCACGTGCAGCCACAGTGCACACAATTCACAAACACAGAAAATAATTTTTTTTTTGGTTTGGACTGGAGTGTACTTTCGGGGGTTACAGCACCCTTAACGGTCAAGCCAGCCGGCCCTTTACTTATGACACAGGCGCACGCTTGGCACTACTTTGTTGATGCACGTGCGGCTACTGCGCACACAATTCACAAACACAGAAAATAATTTTTTTTTTGGTTTGGACTGGAGTGTACTTTCGGGGGTTACAGCACCCTTAACGGTCAAGCCAGCCGGCCCTTTACTTATGACACAGGCGCACGCTTGGCACTACTTTGTTGATGCACGTGCGGCTACTGCGCACACAATTCACAAACACAGAAAATAATTTTTTTTTTGGTTTGGACTGGAGTGTACTTTCGGGGGTTACAGCACCCTTAACGGTCAAGCCAGCCGGCCCTTTACTTATGACACAGGCGCACGCTTGGCACTACTTTGTTGATGCACGTGCGGCTACTGCGCACACAATTCACAAACACAGAAAATATTTTTTTTTTTGGTTTGGACTGGAGTGTACTTTCGGGGGTTACAGCACCCTTAACGGTCAAGCCAGCCGGCCCTTTACTTATGACACAGGCGCACGCTTGGCACTACTTTGTTGATGCACGTGCGGCTACTGCGCACACAATTCACAAACACAGAAAATAATTTTTTTTTAGGTTTGGACTGGAGTGTACTTTCGGGGGTTACAGCACCCTTAACGGTCAAGCCAGCCGGCCCTTTACTTATGACACAGGCGCACGCTTGGCACTACTTTGTTGATGCACGTGCGGCTACTGCGCACACAATTCACAAACACAGAAAATAATTTTTTTTTTGGTTTGGACTGGAGTGTACTTTCGGGGGTTACAGCACCCTTAACGGTCAAGCCAGCCGGCCCTTTACTTATGACACAGGCGCACGCTTGGCACTACTTTGTTGATGCACGTGCGGCTACTGCGCACACAATTCACAAACACAGAAAATAATTTTTTTTTTGGTTTGGACTGGAGTGTACTTTCGGGGGTTACAGCACCCTTAACGGTCAAGCCAGCCGGCCCTTTACTTATGACACAGGCGCACGCTTGGCACTACTTTGTTGATGCACGTGCGGCTACTGCGCACACAATTCACAAACACAGAAAATAATTTTTTTTTTGGTTTGGACTGGAGTGTACTTTCGGGGGTTACAGCACCCTTAACGGTCAAGCCAGCCGGCCCTTTACTTATGACACAGGCGCACGCTTGGCACTACTTTGTTGATGCACGTGCGGCTACTGCGCACACAATTCACAAACACAGAAAATAATTTTTTTTTTGGTTTGGACTGGAGTGTACTTTCGGGGGTTACAGCACCCTTAACGGTCAAGCCAGCCGGCCCTTTACTTATGACACAGGTGCACGCTTGGCACTACTTTGTTGATGCACGTGCGGCTACTGCGCACACAATTCACAAACACAGAAAATAATTTTTTTTTTGGTTTGGACTGGAGTGTACTTTCGGGGGTTACAGCACCCTTAACGGTCAAGCCAGTCGGCCCTTTACTTATGACACAGGCGCACGCTTGGCACTACTTTGTTGATGCACGTGCGGCTACTGCGCACACAATTCACAAACACAGAAAATAATTTTTTTTTTGGTTTGGACTGGAGTGTACTTTCGGGGGTTACAGCACCCTTAACGGTCAAGCCAGCCGGCCCTTTACTTATGACACAGGCGCACGCTTGGCACTACTTTGTTGATGCACGTGCGGCTACTGCGCACACAATTCACAAACACAGAAAATAATTTTTTTTTTGGTTTGGACTGGAGTGTACTTTGGGGGTTACAGCACCCTTTAACGGTCAAGCCAGCCGGCCCTTTACTTATGACACAGGCGCACGCTTGGCACTACTTTGTTGATGCACGTGCGGCTACTGCGCACACAATTCACAAACACAGAAAATAATTTTTTTTTTGGTTTGGACTGGAGTGTACTTTCGGGGGT
The DNA here is from genome assembly GCA_031769625.1 of Taudactylus pleione. Taxonomy (NCBI): domain Eukaryota; kingdom Metazoa; phylum Chordata; class Amphibia; order Anura; family Myobatrachidae; genus Taudactylus; species Taudactylus pleione. Next base: position 120,421 of record JAUIMM010001607.1, read on the forward strand.
TACAGCACCCTTAACGGTCAAGCCAGCCGGCCCTTTACTTATGACACAGGCGCACGCTTGGCACTACTTTGTTGATGCACGTGCGGCTACTGCGCACACAATTCACAAACACAGAAAATAATTTTTTTTTTGGTTTGGACTGGAGTGTACTTTCGGGGGTTACAGCACCCTTAACGGTCAAGCCAGCCGGCCCTTTACTTATGACACAGGCGCACGCTTGGCACTACTTTGTTGATGCACGTGCGGCTACTGCGCACACAATTCACAAACACAGAAAATAATTTTTTTTTGGTTTGGACTGGAGTGTACTTTCGGGGGTTACAGCACCCTTAACGGTCAAGCCAGCCGGCCCTTTACTTATGACACAGGCGCACGCTTGGCACTACTTTGTTGATGCACGTGCGGCTACTGCGCACACAATTCACAAACACAGAAAATAATTTTTTTTTTGGTTTGGACTGGAGTGTACTTTCGGGGGTTACAGCACCCTTAACGGTCAAGCCAGCCAGCCCTTTACTTATGACACAGGTGCACGCTTGGCACTACTTTGTTGATGCACGTGCGGCTACTGCGCACACAATTCACAAACACAGAAAATAATTTTTTTTTTGGTTTGGACTGGAGTGTACTTTCGGGGGTTACAGCACCCTTAACGGTCAAGCCAGTCGGCCCTTTACTTATGACACAGGCGCACGCTTGGCACTACTTTGTTGATGCACGTGCGGCTACTGCGCACACAATTCACAAACACAGAAAATAATTTTTTTTTTGGTTTGGACTGGAGTGTACTTTCGGGGGTTACAGCACCCTTAACGGTCAAGCCAGCCGGCCCTTTACTTATGACACAGGCGCACGCTTGGCACTACTTTGTTGATGCACGTGCGGCTACTGCTCACACAATTCACAAACACAGAAAATAATTTTTTTTTGGTTTGGACTGGAGTGTACTTTCGGGGGTTACAGCACCCTTTAACGGTCAAGCCAGCCGGCCCTTTACTTATGACACAGGCGCACGCTTGGCACTACTTTGTTGATGCACGTGCGGCTACTGCGCACACAATTCACAAACACAGAAAATAATTTTTTTTTTGGTTTGGACTGGAGTGTACTTTCGGGGGTTACAGCACCCTTAACGGTCAAGCCAGCCGGCCCTTTACTTATGACACAGGCGCACGCTTGGCACTACTTTGTTGATGCACGTGCGGCTACTGCGCACACAATTCACAAACACAGAAAATAATTTTTTTTTTGGTTTGGACTGGAGTGTACTTTCGGGGGTTACAGCACCCTTAACGGTCAAGCCAGCCGGCCCTTTACTTATGACACAGGCGCACGCTTGGCACTACTTTGTTGATGCACGTGCGGCTACTGCGCACACAATTCACAAACACAGAAAATAATTTTTTTTTTGGTTTGGACTGGAGTGTACTTTCGGGGGTTACAGCACCCTTAACGGTCAAGCCAGCCGGCCCTTTACTTATGACACAGGCGCACGCTTGGCACTACTTTGTTGATGCACGTGCGGCTACTGCGCACACAATTCACAAACACAGAAAATAATTTTTTTTTGGTTTGGACTGGAGTGTACTTTCGGGGGTTACAGCACCCTTTAACGGTCAAGCCAGCCGGCCCTTTACTTATGACACAGGCGCACGCTTGGCACTACTTTGTTGATGCACGTGCGGCTACTGCGCACACAATTCACAAACACAGAAAATAATTTTTTTTTTGGTTTGGACTGGAGTGTACTTTCGGGGGTTACAGCACCCTTAACGGTCAAGCCAGCCGGCCCTTTACTTATGACACAGGCGCACGCTTGGCACTACTTTGTTGATGCACGTGCGGCTACTGCGCACACAATTCACAAACACAGAAAATAATTTTTTTTTTGGTTTGGACTGGAGTGTACTTTCGGGGGTTACAGCACCCTTAACGGTCAAGCCAGCCGGCCCTTTACTTATGACACAGGCGCACGCTTGGCACTACTTTGTTGATGCACGTGCGGCTACTGCGCACACAATTCACAAACACAGAAAATAATTTTTTTTTTGGTTTGGACTGGAGTGTACTTTCGGGGGTTACAGCACCCTTAACGGTCAAGCCAGCCGGCCCTTTACTTATGACACAGGCGCACGCTTGGCACTACTTTGTTGATGCACGTGCGGCTACTGCGCACACAATTCACAAACACAGAAAATAATTTTTTTTTTGGTTTGGACTGGAGTGTACTTTCGGGGGTTACAGCACCCTTAACGGTCAAGCCAGCCGGCCCTTTACTTATGACACAGGTGCACGCTTGGCACTACTTTGTTGATGCACGTGCGGCTACTGCGCACACAATTCACAAACACAGAAAATAATTTTTTTTTTGGTTTGGACTGGAGTGTACTTTCGGGGGTTACAGCACCCTTAACGGTCAAGCCAGTCGGCCCTTTACTTATGACACAGGCGCACGCTTGGCACTACTTTGTTGATGCACGTGCGGCTACTGCGCACACAATTCACAAACACAGAAAATAATTTTTTTTTTGGTTTGGACTGGAGTGTACTTTCGGGGGTTACAGCACCCTTAACGGTCAAGCCAGCCGGCCCTTTACTTATGACACAGGCGCACGCTTGGCACTACTTTGTTGATGCACGTGCGGCTACTGCGCACACAATTCACAAACACAGAAAATAATTTTTTTTTTGGTTTGGACTGGAGTGTACTTTGGGGGTTACAGCACCCTTTAACGGTCAAGCCAGCCGGCCCTTTACTTATGACACAGGCGCACGCTTGGCACTACTTTGTTGATGCACGTGCGGCTACTGCGCACACAATTCACAAACACAGAAAATAATTTTTTTTTTGGTTTGGACTGGAGTGTACTTTCGGGGGTTACAGCACCCTTAACGGTCAAGCCAGCCGGCCCTTTACTTATGACACAGGCGCACGCTTGGCACTACTTTGTTGATGCACGTGCGGCTACTGCGCACACAATTCACAAACACAGAAAATAATTTTTTTTTTGGTTTGGACTGGAGTGTACTTTCGGGGGTTACAGCACCCTTAACGGTCAAGCCAGCCGGCCCTTTACTTATGACACAGGCGCACGCTTGGCACTACTTTGTTGATGCACGTGCGGCTACTGCGCACACAATTCACAAACACAGAAAATAATTTTTTTTTGGTTTGGACTGGAGTGTACTTTCGGGGGTTACAGCACCCTTAACGGTCAAGCCAGCCGGCCCTTTACTTATGACACAGGCGCACGCTTGGCACTACTTTGTTGATGCACGTGCGGCTACTGCGCACACAATTCACAAACACAGAAAATAATTTTTTTTTTGGTTTGGACTGGAGTGTACTTTCGGGGGTTACAGCACCCTTAACGGTCAAGCCAGCCAGCCCTTTACTTATGACACAGGTGCACGCTTGGCACTACTTTGTTGATGCACGTGCGGCTACTGCGCACACAATTCACAAACACAGAAAATAATTTTTTTTTTGGTTTGGACTGGAGTGTACTTTCGGGGGTTACAGCACCCTTAACGGTCAAGCCAGTCGGCCCTTTACTTATGACACAGGCGCACGCTTGGCACTACTTTGTTGATGCACGTGCGGCTACTGCGCACACAATTCACAAACACAGAAAATAATTTTTTTTTTGGTTTGGACTGGAGTGTACTTTCGGGGGTTACAGCACCCTTAACGGTCAAGCCAGCCGGCCCTTTACTTATGACACAGGCGCACGCTTGGCACTACTTTGTTGATGCACGTGCGGCTACTGCGCACACAAGTCACAAACACAGAAAATAATTTTTTTTTGGTTTGGACTGGAGTGTACTTTCGGGGGTTACAGCACCCTTTAACGGTCAAGCCAGCCGGCCCTTTACTTATGACACAGGCGCACGCTTGGCACTACTTTGTTGATGCACGTGCGGCTACTGCGCACACAATTCACAAACACAGAAAATATATTATTTTTTTAGCACTTGGGGGGAGCACCCCTGATGGACAGAGCACCCCCTGGACAACACTACAGCACTCCTTTAGGACTGGGACACTGCACAGGACTTTGGAGTGGACACAGCCCCTATGGAGAACTGACTGCACAACACAGTCCAGCCAGCCCCTATGGACTTTGAAGTAGTGGACACAGCCCCTATTAACAACAGCAGCACAGCACAACACAGCCAGCCCCTATGGACTTTGAAGTAGTGGACAACAGCAGCACTACACTACACTACACTACACTACACTACACTACACTACACAGCCCTAACTCCCACCCGCCCTCTTCACTGTCCACAGCCGAGTGAGAAAATGGCGCCGACGCGGGTACCTTATATAGGATCCAAAACCCGCGAGACTCGGAAGGCGGGATGATGACGTTTTGCCTCGATTTCAGATCCGAATCAGGCGGGAAAAGTCGAGCCTGACTCGGATCGGACTCGGATCGGGGGGGCTCGGGGGGGTTCGGATTTCAGAAATCCGAACCCGCTCACCCCTAGTATATACTGGTCCCATGATGTGCTTAGGGCGCTGTGTATCTCCTGTTGTTAGATGTACAGTAGAGACAAACAGAATGTAACGTATATACTGGTCCCATGATGTGCTTAGGGGGCTGTGTATCTCCTGTTGTTAGATGTACAGTAGTGACATACAGAATGTAACGTATATACTGGTCCCATGATGTGCTTAGGGGGCTGTGTATCTCCTGTTGTTAGATGTACAGTAGTGACATACAGAATGTAACGTATATACTGGTCCCATGTCGTGCTTAGGGCGCTGTGTATCTCCTGTTGTTAGATGTACAGTAGTGACATACAGAACGTAACGTATATACTGGTCCCATGATGTGCTTAGGGGGCTGTGTATTTCCTGTTGTTTAAGGTACAGTAGTGACATACAGAATGTAACGTATATACTGGTCCCATGATGTGCTTAGGGGGCTGTGTATCTCCTGTTGTTAGATGTACAGTAGTGACATACAGAACGTAACGTATATACTGGTCCCATGACGTGCTTAGGGCGCTGTGTATCTCCTGTTAGATGTACAGTAGTGACATACAGAATGTAACGTATATACTGGTCCCATGATGTGCTTAGGGCGCTGTGTATCTCCTGTTAGATGTACAGTAGTGACATACAGAATGTAACGTATATACTGGTCCCATGATGTGCTTAGGGCGCTGTGTATCTCCTGTTAGATGTACAGTAGTGACATACAGAACGTAGCGTACATACTGGTCCCATGATGTGCTTAGGGCGCTGTGTGTCTCCTGTTGTTAGATGTACAGTAGTGACATACAGAATGTAACGTATATACTGGTCCCATGACGTGCTTAGGGCGCTGTGTATCTCCTGTTGTTAGATGTACAGTAGAGACAAACAGAATGTAACGTATATACTGGTCCCATGATGTGCTTAGGGCGCTGTGTATCTCCTGTTGTTAGATGTACAGTAGTGACATACAGAACGTAACGTATATACTGGTCCCATGATGTGCTTAGGGCGCTGTGTATCTCCTGTTGTTAGATGTACAGTAGTGACATACAGAACGTAACGTATATACTGGTCCCATGATGTGCTTAGGGGGCTGTGTATCTCCTGTTGTTAGATGTACAGTATTGACATACAGAATGTAACGTATATACTGGTCCCATGATGTGCTTAGGGGGCTGTGTATCTCCTGTTGTTAGATGTACAGTAGTGACATACAGAACGTAACGTATATACTGGTCCCATGATGTGCTTAGGGCGCTGTGTATCTCCTGTTGTTAGATGTACAGTAGTGACATACAGAATGTAACGTATATACTGGTCCCATGACGTGCTTAGGGCGCTGTGTATCTCCTGTTGTTAGATGTACAGTAGAGACAAACAGAACGTAACGTATATACTGGTCCCATGATGTGCTTAGGGGGCTGTGTATCTCCTGTTGTTAGATGTACAGTAGTGACATACAGAATGAAACGTATATACTGGTCCCATGACGTGCTTAGGGGGCTGTGTATCTCCTGTTGGATGTACAGTAGTGACATACAGAATGTAACGTATATACTGGTCCCATGATGTGCTTAGGGCGCTGTGTATCTCCTGTTAGATGTACAGTAGAGACAAACAGAATGTAACGTATATACTGGTCCCATGATGTGCTTAGGGCGCTGTGTATCTCCTGTTGTTAGATGTACAGTAGTGACATACAGAATGTAACGTATATACTGGTCCCATGACGTGCTTAGGGCGCTGTGTATCTCCTGTTGTTAGATGTACAGTAGAGACAAACAGAACGTAACGTATATACTGGTCCCATGACGTGCTTAGGGCGCTGTATATCTCCTGTTAGATGTACAGTAGTGACATACAGAATGTAACGTATATACTGGTCCCATGATGTGCTTAGGGCGCTGTGTATCTCCTGTTAGATGTACAGTAGTGACATACAGAATGTAACGTATATACTGGTCCCATGATGTGCTTAGGGCGCTGTGTATCTCCTGTTAGATGTACAGTAGAGACAAACAGAATGTAACGTATATACTGGTCCCATGATGTGCTTAGGGCGCTGTGTATCTCCTGTTGTTAGATGTACAGTAGTGACATACAGAACGTAACGTATATACTGGTCCCATGACGTGCTTAGGGCGCTGTGTATCTCCTGTTGTTAGATGTACAGTAGAGACAAACAGAATGTAACGTATATACTGGTCCCATGATGTGCTTAGGGGGCTGTGTATCTCCTGTTGTTAGATGTACAGTAGTGACATACAGAATGTAACGTATATACTGGTCCCATGATGTGCTTAGGGCGCAGTGTATCTCCTGTTGTTAGATGTACAGTAGTGACATACAGAATGTAACGTATATACTGGTCCCATGATGTGCTTAGGGCGCAGTGTATCTCCTGTTGTTAGATGTACAGTAGTGACATACAGAATGTAACGTATATACTGGTCCCATGATGTGCTTAGGGGGCTGTGTATCTCCTGTTGTTAGATGTACAGTAGTGACATACAGAATGAAACGTATATACTGGTCCCATGATGTGCTTAGGGCGCTGTGTATCTCCTGTTAGATGTACAGTAGTGACATACAGAATGTAACGTATATACTGGTCCCATGACGTGCTTAGGGGGCTGTGTATCTCCTGATCTTAGATGTACAGTAGTGACATACAGAATGTAACGTATATACTGGTCCCATGATGTGCTTAGGGCGCTGTGTATCTCCTGTTAGATGTACAGTAGTGACATACAGAATGTAACGTATATACTGGTCCCATGACGTGCTTAGGGCGCTGTGTGTCTCCTGTTGTTAGATGTACAGTAGTGACATACAGAATGTAACGTATATACTGGTCCCATGATGTGCTTAGGGGGCTGTGTATCTCCTGTTGTTAGATGTACAGTAGTGACATACAGAATGTAACGTATATACTGGTCCCATGATGTGCTTAGGGCGCTGTGTGTCTCCTGTTGTTAGATGTACAGTAGTGACATACAGAATGTAACGTATATACTGGTCCCATGATGTGCTTAGGGGGCTGTGTATCTCCTGTTGTTAGATGTACAGTAGTGACATACAGAATGTAACGTATATACTGGTCCCATGATGTGCTTAGGGCGCTGTGTATCTCCTGTTGTTAGATGTACAGTAGTGACATACAGAACGTAACGTATATACTGGTCCCATGATGTGCTTAGGGCGCTGTGTATCTCCTGTTAGATGTACAGTAGTGACATACAGAACGTAACGTATATACTGGTCCCATGACGTGCTTAGGGCGCTGTGTATCTCCTGTTAGATGTACAGTAGTGACATACAGAACGTAACGTATATACTGGTCCCATGATGTGCTTAGGGCGCTGTGTATCTCCTGTTAGATGTACAGTAGTGACATACAGAACGTAACGTATATACTGGTCCCATGATGTGCTTAGGGCGCTGTGTATCTCCTGTTAGATGTACAGTAGTGACATACAGAACGTAACGTATATACTGGTCCCATGATGTGCTTAGGGCGCTGTTTATCTCCTGTTAGATGTACAGTAGTGACATACAGAACGTAGCGTACATACTGGTCCCATGATGTGCTTAGGGGGCTGTGTATCTCCTGTTGTTAGATGTACAGTAGTGACATACAGAATGTAACGTATATACTGGTCCCATGATGTGCTTAGGGGGCTGTGTATCTCCTGTTGTTAGATGTACAGTAGTGACATACAGAATGTAACGTATATACTGGTCCCATGATGTGCTTAGGGGGCTGTGTATCTCCTGTTGTTAGATGTACAGTAGAGACAAACAGAATGTAACGTATATACTGGTCCCATGATGTGCTTAGGGGGCTGTGTATCTCCTGTTGTTAGATGTACAGTAGTGACATACAGAATGTAACGTATACCCTGGTCCCATGACGTGCTTAGGGGGCTGTGTATCTCCTGTTGTTAGATGTACAGTAGTGACATACAGAATGTATCGTATATACTGGTCCCATGATGTGCTTAGGGGGCTGTGTATCTCCTGTTGTTAGATGTACAGTAGTGACATACAGAATGTAACGTATATACTGGTCCCATGTCGTGCTTAGGGCGCTGTGTATCTCCTGTTGTTAGATGTACAGTAGTGACATACAGAACGTAACGTATATACTGGTCCCATGATGTGCTTAGGGGGCTGTGTATTTCCTGTTGTTTAAGGTACAGTAGTGACATACAGAATGTAACGTATATACTGGTCCAATGATGTGCTTAGGGGGCTGTGTATCTCCTGTTGTTAGATGTACAGTAGTGACATACAGAACGTAACGTATATACTGGTCCCATGACGTGCTTAGGGCGCTGTGTATCTCCTGTTAGATGTACAGTAGTGACATACAGAATGTAACGTATATACTGGTCCCATGATGTGCTTAGGGCGCTGTGTATCTCCTGTTAGATGTACAGTAGTGACATACAGAATGTAACGTATATACTGGTCCCATGATGTGCTTAGGGCGCTGTGTATCTCCTGTTAGATGTACAGTAGTGACATACAGAACGTAGCGTACATACTGGTCCCATGATGTGCTTAGGGCGCTGTGTATCTCCTGTTAGATGTACAGTAGTGACATACAGAACGTAGCGTACATACTGGTCCCATGATGTGCTTAGGGCGCTGTGTATCTCCTGTTGTTAGATGTACAGTAGTGACATACAGAATGTAACGTATATACTGGTCCCATGATGTGCTTAGGGGGCTGTGTATCTCCTGATGTTAGATGTACAGTAGTGACATACAGAATGTAACGTATATACTGGTCCCATGACGTGCTTAGGGGGCTGTGTATCTCCTGTTGTTAGATGTACAGTAGTGACATACAGAACGTAACGTATATACTGGTCCCATGATGTGCTTAGGGCGCTGTATATCTCCTGTTGTTAGATGTACAGTAGTGACATACAGAATGTAACGTATATACTGGTCCCATGATGTGCTTAGGGGGCTGTGTATCTCCTGTTGTTAGATGTACAGTAGTGACATACAGAACGTAACGTATATACTGGTCCCATGATGTGCTTAGGGCGCTGTGTATCTCCTGTTAGATGTACAGTAGTGACATACAGAACGTAACGTATATACTGGTCCCATGACGTGCTTAGGGCGCTGTGTATCTCCTGTTAGATGTACAGTAGTGACATACAGAACGTAACGTATATACTGGTCCCATGATGTGCTTAGGGCGCTGTGTATCTCCTGTTAGATGTACAGTAGTGACATACAGAATGTAACGTATATACTGGTCCCATGATGTGCTTAGGGCGCTGTGTATCTCCTGTTAGATGTACAGTAGTGACATACAGAACGTAGCGTACATACTGGTCCCATGATGTGCTTAGGGGGCTGTGTATCTCCTGATGTTAGATGTACAGTAGTGACATACAGAATGTAACGTATATACTGGTCCCATGACGTGCTTAGGGGGCTGTGTATCTCCTGTTGTTAGATGTACAGTAGTGACATACAGAACGTAACGTATATACTGGTCCCATGATGTGCTTAGGGGGCTGTGTATCTCCTGTTGTTAGATGTACAGTAGTGACATACAGAATGTAACGTATACCCTGGTCCCATGACGTGCTTAGGGGGCTGTGTATCTCCTGTTGTTAGATGTACAGTAGTGACATAAAGAATGTAACGTATATACTGGTCCCATGTCGTGCTTAGGGCGCTGTGTATCTCCTGTTGTTAGATGTACAGTAGTGACATACAGAACGTAACATATATACTGGTCCCATGATGTGCTTAGGGGGCTGTGTATTTCCTGTTGTTTAAGGTACAGTAGTGACATACAGAATGTAACGTATATACTGGTCCCATGATGTGCTTAGGGGGCTGTGTATCTCCTGTTGTTAGATGTACAGTAGTGACATACAGAACGTAACGTATATACTGGTCCCATGATGTGCTTAGGGCGCTGTATATCTCCTGTTAGATGTACAGTAGTGACATACAGAATGTAACGTATATACTGGTCCCATGACGTGCTTAGGGGGCTGTGTATCTCCTGTTGTTAGATGAACAGTAGTGACATACAGAATGTAACGTATATACTGGTCCCATGATGTGCTTAGGGCGCTGTGTATCTCCTGTTGTTAGATGTACAGTAGTGACATACAGAATGTAACGTATATACTGGTCCCATGATGTGCTTAGGGGGCTGTGTATCTCCTGTTGTTAGATGTACAGTAGTGACATACAGAACGTAACGTATATACTGGTCCCATGATGTGCTTAGGGGGCTGTGTATCTCCTGTTGTTAGATGTACAGTAGTGACATACAGAATGTAACGTATATACTGGTCCCATGATGTGCTTAGGGCGCTGTGTATCTCCTGTTGTTAGATGTACAGTAGTGACATACAGAACGTAACGTATATACTAGGGGTGAGCGGGTTCGGATTTCTGAAATCCGAACCCCCCCGAGCCCCCCCGATCCGAGTCCGATCCGAGTCAGGCTCGACTTTTCCCGCCTGACTCGGATCTGAAATCGAGGCAAAACGTCATCATCCCGCCTTCCGAGTCTCGCGGGTTTTGGATCCTATATAAGGTACCCGCGTCGGCGCCATTTTCTCACTCGGCTGTGGACAGTGAAGAGGGAGGGTGGGAGTTAGGGCTGTGTAGTGTAGTGTAGTGTAGTGCTGCTGTTGGCCACTACTTCAAAGTCCATAGGGGCTGGCTGTGTTGTGCTGTGCTGCTGTTGTTAATAGGGGCTGTGTCCACTACTTCAAAGTCCATAGGGGCTGGCTGGACTGTGTTGTGCAGTCAGTTCTCCATAGGGGCTGTGTCCACTCCAAAGTCCTGTGCAGTGTCCCAGTCCTAATGGAGTGCTGTAGTGTTGTCCAGGGGGTGCTCTGTCCATCAGGGGTGCTCCCCCGAAGTGCTAAAAAAATAATATATTTTCTGTGTTTGTGAATTGTGTGCGCAGTAGCCGCACGTGCATCAACAAAGTAGTGCCAAGCGTGCGCCTGTGTCATAAGTAAAGGGCCGGCTGGCTTGACCGTTAAGGGTGCTGTAACCCCCGAAAGTACACTCCAGTCCAAACCAAAAAAAAAATTATTTTCTGTGTTTGTGAATTGTGTGCGCAGTAGCCGCACGTGCATCAACAAAGTAGTGCCAAGCGTGCGCCTGTGTCATAAGTAAAGGGCCGGCTGGCTTGACCGTTAAGGGTGCTGTAACCCCCGAAAGTACACTCCAGTCCAAACCAATAAAAAAATTATTTTCTGTGTTTGTGAATTGTGTGCGCAGTAGCCGCACGTGCATCAACAAAGTAGTGCCAAGCGTGCGCCTGTGTCATAAGTAAAGGGCCGGCTGGCTTGACCGTTAAGGGTGCTGTAACCCCCGAAAGTACACTCCAGTCCAAACCAAAAAAAAAATTATTTTCTGTGTTTGTGAATTGTGTGCGCAGTAGCCGCACGTGCATCAACAAAGTAGTGCCAAGCGTGCACCTGTGTCATAAGTAAAGGGCCGGCTGGCTTGACCGTTAAGGGTGCTGTAACCCCCGAAAGTACACTCCAGTCCAAACCAAAAAAAAAATTATTTTCTGTGTTTGTGAATTGTGTGCGCAGTAGCCGCACGTGCATCAACAAAGTAGTGCCAAGCGTGCGCCTGTGTCATAAGTAAAGGGCCGGCTGGCTTGACCGTTAAGGGTGCTGTAACCCCCGAAAGTACACTCCAGTCCAAACCAAAAAAAAAATTATTTTCTGTGTTTGTGAATTGTGTGCGCAGTAGCCGCACGTGCATCAACAAAGTAGTGCCAAGCGTGCACCTGTGTCATAAGTAAAGGGCCGGCTGGCTTGACCGTTAAGGGTGCTGTAACCCCCGAAAGTACACTCCAGTCCAAACCAAAAAAAAAATTATTTTCTGTGTTTGTGAATTGTGTGCGCAGTAGCCGCACGTGCATCAACAAAGTAGTGCCAAGCGTGCGCCTGTGTCATAAGTAAAGGGCCGGCTGGCTTGACCGTTAAAGGGTGCTGTAACCCCCAAAGTACACTCCAGTCCAAACCAAAAAAAAAATTATTTTCTGTGTTTGTGAATTGTGTGCGCAGTAGCCGGACGTGCATCAACAAAGTAGTGCCAAGCGTGCGCCTGTGTCATAAGTAAAGGGCCGGCTGGCTTGACCGTTAAAGGGTGCTGTAACCCCCAAAGTACACTCCAGTCCAAACCAAAAAAAAAATTATTTTCTGTGTTTGTGAATTGTGTGCGCAGTAGCCACACGTGCATCAACAAAGTAGTGCCAAGCGTGCGCCTGTGTCATAAGTAAAGGGCCGGCTGGCTTGACCGTTAAAGGGTGCTGTAACCCCCAAAGTACACTCCAGTCCAAACCAAAAAAAAAATTATTTTCTGTGTTTGTGAATTGTGTGCGCAGTAGCCGCACGTGCATCAACAAAGTAGTGCCAAGCGTGCGCCTGTGTCATAAGTAAAGGGCCGGCTGGCTTGACCGTTAAAGGGTGGTGTAACCCCCAAAGTACACTCCAGTCCAAACCAAAAAAAAAATTATTTTCTGTGTTTGTGAATTGTGTGCGCAGTAGCCGCACGTGCATCAACAAAGTAGTGCCAAGCGTGCGCCTGTGTCATAAGTAAAGGGCCGGCTGGCTTGACCGTTAAAGGGTGCTGTAACCCCCAAAGTACACTCCAGTCCAAACCAAAAAAAAAATTATTTTCTGTGTTTGTGAATTGTGTGCGCAGTAGCCGCACGTGCATCAACAAAGTAGTGCCAAGAGTGCGCCTGTGTCATAAGTAAAGGGCCGGCTGGCTTGACCGTTAAAGGGTGCTGTAACCCACAAAGTACACTCCAGTCCAAACCAAAAAAAAAATTATTTTCTGTGTTTAGCCGCACGTATATATCAAATCGATATAACATAAATGGAGGACCAAACTTTCTCCGATAAAAATAAAATAGAGAAAGATCAAGAACCACTTCCTCCTAGTGCTGAAGCTGCTGCCACTAGTCATGACATAGACGATAACATGCCATCAACGTCGTCTGCCAAGGCCGATGCCCAATGTCATAGTAGAGGGCACATACAATCCCAAATGGCAAAGTTCAGGAAAATGACCTTGAAAAAGACATTTAAATCAGCTGAAGAGAAACGTAAACTTGCCAATATGCCATTTACGACACGGAGTGGCAAGGAACGGTTAAGGTCGATCCCTAGTATGTTCATGACTAGTGGTTCAGCTTCACATGACGATGGAAGCCCTCCTCCCACTAAAAAAATCAAAAGAGTTAAGCTGGCAAAAGCACAGCGAAGAACTGTGCTTTCTAAGAAGATATCACAAATCCCCAAGGAGAGTCCAAGTGTGGTGGTGGTTGCGATGCCTGACCTTCCCAGCACTGGACGGGAAGAGGTGGCTCTTTCCACCATTTGCACGCCCCCTGCAAGTGCTGAAAGGAGCACCCACAGTCCACTTGCTGATATGCAAATTGAAGATGTCACTGTTGAAGTACAACAGGATGAGGATACTGGTGTAGCTGGCGCTGAGGAGGAAGTTGGCGAGGAGGATTCTGATGGTGATGTGGTTTGTTTAAATCAGGCTCCGGGGGAGACAGTTGTTGTCCGTGGGATGAAAAAGCCCATCACGGTCATGCCTGGGCAGAAGACCAAACATTCCACCTCTTTGGTCTGGCAATATTTCTATCCAAATCCGGACAACAACTGTCTTGCCATATGTACCATATGTAAAGGTGAAATAAGTAGGGGTAGGGACGTCAACCACCTAGGAACATCCTCCCTTATACGGCACCTGCAGCGCGTTCATAAAAAGTTACTGTCAAGTTCAGAAACTTTGGCTAAGACCGTAAGCAGTCCAGGGACACCTAAATCCCGTTGTCCTGTTGTATCCAAGCGCCTGCAAACCACACCGTCAACTCCCTCCTCGTCAATTTCCTCCTTAGTCAGGATCGGAAGTAGTCCTGCAGGCCATGTCACTGGCATGACTGACTCTCCTATCCGGGATTCCTCTGGAGGATCCTGCATTGCTACGCCTACTGCTGCCGCTGCTGCTGTTGCTGCTGCTGGGAGTCGTTCATCATCCCAGAGAGGAAGTAGGAACACCACTACTTTTACTAAACAATTGACCCTCCAACAGTCCTTAGCGAGGAGGATGAAGTACGACAGCAGTCATCCTGAAGCAAAACGTATAACTGAGGCCTTGACTGCTATGTTGGTGTTAGACGTGCGTCCGGTATCCGCCATTAGTGCAGTGGGATTTAGACAATTGATGGAGGTAGTGTGTCCCCGGTTCCAAATCCCGTCTAGATTCCACTTCACTAGGCAGGCGATACCGAGACTGTACAGAAACGTCAGAAAAAGTGTCCTCAGTGTCCTGAAAAATGCCGTTGTACACAATGTCCACTTAACCACGGACATGTGGACAAGTGGAACAGGGCAGACTAAGGACTATATGACTGTGACAGCCCACTGGGTAGATGTATCACCTTACGCAGCAACAGCAGCAGCGTCACCAGTAGCAGCATCTCAGAAACGCCAGCTCGTTACAAGGCAGGCTACGCTGTGTATCACCGGTTTCAGTAAGAGGCACACCGCCGACAACCTCTTAGAGAAACTGAGGGAAATCATCGCCCAGTGGCTTACCCCACTTAGACTCTCCTGGGGATTTGTGATATCTGACAACGCCACCAATATTGTGCGGGCATTACATCTGGGCAAATTCCAGCACGTCCCATGTTTTGCTCACACAATAAACTTGGTGGTGCAGAATTTTCTGAAAAGCGACAGGGGCGTGCAGGAGACGCTTTGGGTGGGCCGAAAAATTTCTGGCCACTTTCGCCATTCAGCGACTGCGTGCCGAAGACTGGAGCGCCAGCAAACACTCTTGAACCTGCCCCGCCATCACCTGAAGCAAGAGGTTGTGACGCGGTGGAACTCAACCCTCTAATGCTTCAGAGGATGGAGGAGCAGCAAAAGGCCATACAAGCCTATACATCCACCTATGACATAGGCAAAGGAGGGGGTATGCACCTGACTCAAGCGCAGTGGAGAATGATTTCCGTGTTGTGCAAGGTTCTCCAGCCCTTCGAACTTGCCACACGTGAAGTCAGTTCAGACACAGCCAGCTTGAGTCAGGTCATTCCCCTCATCAGGCTTTTGCAGAAGCAGCTGGAGAAAGTGAAGGAGGAGCTAAGACGGAGCGATTCCGCTCGGCATGTGGGACTTGTGGATGAAGCCCTTCATTCGCTTTGCCAGGATTCCAGGGTGGTCAATCTGTTGAAATCAGACCACTACATTTTGGCCACCGTGCTTGATCCTAGGTTTAAAGCCTATGTGGTGTCTCTCTTTCCGGCCGACACAAGCCTGCAGAGGTGCAAAGACCTGCTGGTGAACACACTGTCAGCTGAAGCGGAACGTGACACGTCAACGGCTCCTTCTTCATTTTCTCCCGCAACTGGGGCTGCCAGGAAAAAACTTAGGTATCCTAAGCAACCCGCTGGCGGTGATGCAGGGCAGGCAGGACCAAGTTTGGACATCTGGTCCGGACTGAAGGACCTGGCAACAATTTCTGACATGTCTACTGTCACTGCATATGATACTGTCACCATTGACAGAATGGTGGAGGATTACATCGGTGACAGCATCCAAGTAGGCATGTCAGACAGTCCATACCTGTACTGGCAGGAAAAAGAGGCAATTTGGAGGCCCCTGTACAAGCTGGCTCTATTTTACCTGAGTTGCCCCCCCTCCAGTGTGTACTCCGAAAGAGTGTTTAGTGCAGCCGGGAACCTTGTCAGCGAAAGGCGTAGGAGGTTGCTTCCACAGAATGTGGAGAAGATGATGTTCATCAAAATGAATTATCAGCTCTTCCAGGGAGACCAGCCTCCAGAAGGTACAGAGGGACCTGTGGTGGTGGATTCAAGTGGGGACGAGTTAATACTTTGTGAGGATGAGGATGTACACACTGAAGAGGGTGAGGAATCGGTGGATGAGGAGGATGAGGATGACATCTTGCCTCCGTAGAGCCAGTTTGTGCAGGGACACATTAATTGCCAGCTTGTTTTGTGGGGGCCCAAACGAACCAATCATTTCAGCCACAGTTGTGTGGCAGACCCTGGCGCTGAAATGATTGATTTGTTAAAGTGTGCATGTCCTGTTTATACAACATAAGGGTGGGTGGGAGGGCCCAAAGACAATTCCATCTTGCACTTCTTTTTTTTCTTTGCATTATGTACAGTTTGGGGCCTAGTTTTTCTAACTGCCATCCTGTCTGCCACTGCAGTGTCACTCCTAGATGGGTCACGTGTTTGTGCCGCCCACTCGTGTCGCTTAGCATAGTCATCCAGCTACCTCGGTGCAACCTTTTGGACATGAAAACACTATTGTGAGGTGTGAGGTGTTCAGAATAGACTGGAAATGAGTGGAAATTAAGGTTATTGAGGTTAATAATAGCATAGGAGCAGAGAAACCAACAAATTCTGTGATTTTAGCTGTTTTTATGCTTTTTAAAAAAAAAATACAGATCCAAAACACAAAACCCAGAACCCAAAACACGGAAGGGTGGTTTTGGCAAAACCAATCCAGATCCAAAACACGAAGAAAGATCCAGATCCAAAACCAAAACACAAAACACGAAAAGTGGCCGGTGCACACCCCTAGTATATACTGGTCCCATGATGTGCTTAGGGCGCTGTGTATCTCCTGTTGTTAGATGTACAGTAGTGACATACAGAACGTAACGTATATACTGGTCCCATGATGTGCTTAGAGGGCTGTGTATCTCCTGTTGTTAGATGTAGAGTAGTGACATACAGAACGTAACGTATATACTGGTCCCATGATGTGCTTAGGGCGCTGTGTATCTCCTGTTGTTAGATGTACAGTAGTGACACCCAGAACGTAATGTATATAATATACACTGCGTTATAGTCACGGTTACCCAGTAGGTAAATATGTATAAAGAGGTTTCTATACACAGCTGGTTTGATATATAAATGATTTTACTAAAAAAATTAACACACACAAATAACTTATATATAAAAACAATCAAGCAAAGTTACTCTTCGCAGGGATTCACAACTGAATCATTCAAGAAATAAAAATGTGAATACAATGTTACTAATTGGAAAGAGCAGCTGGATATATATTCAGTTCAAGTCTATAGTATAGTCATGGAGAGGGGGAGAGGGGGAGAGGGAGAGAGAGAGAGAGAGAGAGATATGAATATACTTAGTTCTTAATATATGATATCAAGTGTGATTATAAATAAGTACACGCCATGGATCCGTGTAAAATGAATGAATGTCGCCTCCTTTTGATCGGTACCTGTTAAGTAGGTGAATCCTGTTATCTGTGCTGGCGTCCCAGGACAGATAGCGTGCTCCGTTATGCCGCACTTAGGAATAACAGTAGCGGGACCACCGAGTAGGTTTCCGGGTATTCCCGTAGGTGTATGAACTCACCGGAGCTGGAAATAGCAGTTGGACTAGTGGCGATCTTCTCTTGTTTTGCGGATGTTGTTACAAGGAGTGTCGCCAAGGCAGGTAGCTGGTAGAGTGGCAGTTGTACGGTCAGTCGGGCCTGTCCGCAATAGTCCATGTGTCATTGTTACCTAAACGTATAAGCTCTTTATCTATTGCCGACTTCCACTCTTGCCAGTCGCTACTTGATTCTGCTTGTTGGAGGGTCTGAGGTTTACAGCAGACAGAGATTGCTTGCCTGATTCAGCAGCGATCACAACTGCGATTACGCACGCAATCGGATGATTATTGCGTTCTGCGTATGCATCACAGTGCACGTGTGGGAACACTCCACTGCGATTGGGACTGCGATCACAGTGACTACGCAGACCCATAGCCGAGTGACTGACAAGAAGTACCATTTGGAGGTGGTCGGGGTGTGAACGCCATTACAGGGGCGTGCATAAATTATCCCCTGCAATGCCATACGCAGCCTGAGGTCTCATAGCGTGCACTGAGGTTAGTAATTCCTGAGGAAGGTCAGAGCTTGTGCAAGTGTGCGATGGTACTCACTGTTACCGATGGTTTCTCAGTCTTGCTAAGTATTACAGATGTGTGTATGGTAAAGTGGGCATCCTTATGTTATAGCGATCGCAGTGGATTAGCATATCTTCGCAGTGAGACTGAGAGAGTAATCGCTATTGCAATCACAGTTGCGATCCTTACTGTATCAGGCCCTATATCTTCCAGGAGGTTATTTATAATTGCTTTTCACGGAACTCCTGCTCCTAGATTGATCAGTTATTGTTTTAGTCTCAGAAGCGCTTCCAGCTGCACATCTAACATCACATATCTTTGTGATGTTACAATATCTTGTCTGTCTCTAGCGGAGGTGATCTCGTGAAGCACTACGTCGATTTTAGAAGCTTTTTGCTTCTGATGTCCCACAATCTGTAACCTTTGCTCTGCTGGCAGTATCCTAGCATGATACATGTGGTGATTTGGCATCCAACTTGCATCTTCTTTCTTTAGGAATGTGGGCATATGCTCTGCACCCAAATACATGTAGATGGTTGATATGTGGCCTCTTCTTGGACCACGCCTATAATGACTGCCACTGTAGGTGCTTAATTCTTGAGGTAAATAGCTGTTTGTACTACTTCTGCCCAGAATCTTTTATCTAGACCTGCATCATTTAATATAGCTCATGCTCTCTCAATTATTGTTCTATTCGCCCTCTCAAGCCGTTCTGCTCTGGTGTGTAGGCGATTGTTAGTTGGTTCTGTATGACGCTTCGCTTGAGATAGATGGCTCGGTTTTTACTTTCATTTTCTCCACCATTGTCAGATCCCAATACTTATATTTTCAGGCCTGTCTGATTCTCTGACGAGACTTTTGTATTCTTTGCCTGTAACTTCACATTATTTTCTTGGGAAGTAAACTTGCATCATCCTTGTAGACTCATAGATGAGTGTCTTGAAGTATCGATTTCCACACTTAGGGGCTTATTCAATTGAGTGCGAGGTTTAGCGAGGATAAAACTTGTGCCCCTTGCGGACAATTTTGGATTACCGCAGGTATGTGCGCTCCTCATACCCACAGTATCCAATTTAAAAAAAAGTGGTCGCAGGGATTTTAGGTCGGAAAACCCGCACCACATACAAAAAGAATCGCACTTACATGCCCCGGGGTCTCCGCGGCGCCTGGTGGGCTCTCCTCCATCTTCTCACCGGGGAGGGGGCTGCTAGGAGTCCCGTGGGCTGCAGGTAGGCTCCAGGGGCTGCAGGGAGGCACAAGGGCTGCTGGGAGATGTAGTTCTCCCAGCATCCTTTACGGGGGCAACCATACACTTGGGGGGGTCACACACACACTCATACATACACACTTACAAACACTGACACACTCACCGCAGCTGCAGACCCGACGCTGCATGTAGAATACAGCGCTGCAGAAGGTAAGTAATTAAGGACTAATTAAGCAAATTGGAAACTTCCAATTGCTTAATTAGTCATTAGGAGGGGTGCCGTCGGGGTCCCAGAGCATTTCCCGACCTTTTTTACTAAATTTGTGGAGTTTAGGAAAAATTGGTCATGCTCTAGAGGTGCGCAATAAAATACCTCCCGGCGCTCAAAAAAAAATCAAAAACCCCTCTCCTAATTGAATATCAAAAATCCGGCACCTGCAGGAAAACCCAGCGGGTGCGGTATTTTCACTATTGTCGCCCCCAATTGAATATGACCCATAGATTCCACTTCCATTGGTCCACATTGGTCTATCTGCAGTAATTCCGATTGTTGAAACCATTAGCTCCGGATGGGAAAGGTGGAATGTGTTTATTTACCTCTCATGCAGCTGTCACACTCTGGTCTTCAGGATTGTTTACCGACAACCCTATTACCATGCATATAGAGGCTTCTGTATCTAGGTGACCTAGTCATTTGTACCACAGCTCAATTGACGAATTAGATGCTGCCATCGCACAACTGTTCAGTATCGGCACAGTGATCGCAGTTACAGTCATGGCACTGTGATGGCAGTTACAGTTACAATGATGGCATTGTGATGGCAGTTACATATGGAACAGTGATGGCTGTTACAGTGATCACAGTTACAGTCATGGCACAGTGATGGCAGTTACAGTGAAGCACAGTGATCACAGTTACAGTCATGGTACAGTGATCGCAGTTACAGTTATGGCACAGTGATGGCAGTTACAGTGAAGCACAGTGATGGCAGTTACAGTTACAATGATGGCAGTTACAGATGGAACAGTGATCGCAGTTACAGTTATGGCACAGTGATGGCAGTTACAGTGAAGCACAGAGATGGCAGTTACAGTAACAATGATGGCAGTTACAGATGGAACAGTGTTGGCTGTTACAGTGATCGCAGTTACAGTCATGGCACAGTGATAGCAGTTACAGTGAAGCACAGTGATGGCAGTTACAATCATGGTGCAGTGATGGCAGTTACAGTGAAGCACAGTGATGGCAGTTACAGTAACTATGATGGCAGTTACAGATGGAACAGTGATGGCTGTTACAGTGATCACAGTTACAGTCATGGCACAGTGATGGCAGTTACAGTGAAGCACAGTGATGGCAGTTACAGTCATGGTACAGTGATGGCAGTTACAGTGAAGCACAGTGATCGCAGTTACAGTCATGGCACAGTGATGGCAGTTACAGTGAAGCACAGTGATCGCAGTTACAGTCATGGTACAGTGATGGCAGTTACAGTCATGGTACAGTGATGGCAGTTACAGTGAAGCACAGTGATCGCAGTTACAGTCATGGTACAGTGATGGCAGTTACAGTGAAGCACAGTGATGGTAGTTACAGTAACAATGATGGCAGTTACAGATGGAACAGTGATGGCTGTTACAGTGATCGCAGATACAGTTATGGCATAGTGATGGCAGTTACAGTAACAATGATGGCAGTTACAGATGGAACAGTGATCGCAGTTACAGTCATGGTACAGTGATGGCAGTTACAGTGAAGCACAGTGATGGTAGTTACAGTAACAATGATGGCAGTTACAGATGGAACAGTGATGGCTGTTACAGTGATCGCAGTTCCAGTCATGGCACAGTGGGCCTGATTCAGAGGCGCTCGCAAAAAGCGAGCACTCGCTCTGAATCAGGGCGGGCGCTTGGTTTGTAAGTTGCGGCCTCTTGGGAGCTCGCATAGCTGTGGGTTACCACCCACAGCTTATGCGAGCGGCCATGATGATGGTCGCGATGGTCAAGACCATCGCAACCATTGGGCTTGCAACGGCACCCTTGTGGTGGGGTCTCATGGCCGCAAGGCCCAGAGCTCTTTCGGCTCTAACAGAGCCGGAAGCTCTCTCACTGACATCACTGGTGATGTAAGTGAGGCCGCCCACAAACGGCAGGTGTTCGCTTGGGAATGCCTCCATTTGTGAAGCCACCCCCGGCCACGCCTACAAAAGGGGTGGAGCTGTTGATCAACATCGACAACCGCCCCTTTTGTAGTGAGTCCCGGAGCGCACGCTTTTTGCGTTCTCTCCAGGGCTCGCGCACGCCATGCGTGCGCACTAGCCCACCATTGACCCGGTTGAGAGGGCACAACGCTTGCGACCAGGTCTGAATCAGGCCCATTGATTGCAGTTATAGTGATAGCACAGTGATTGCAGTTAAAGTCTTGGCATAGTGACGGCAGTTACAGTACAGTGATTGCAGTAGTTACAGTGACAGAACAGTAATAGCAGTTACAGTGATGGCACAATTATAGCAGTTTCAGTGTCAGTACAGTGATTGCAGTAGTGACAGTGATGGCACAATGATGGCAGTTTCAGTGTCAGTACAGTGATTGCAGTAGTTACAGTGATGGCACAATGATGGCAGTTACAGTGTCAGTACAGTGATTGCAGTTATAGTGTCAGTACAGTGATTGCAGTAGTTACAGTGATGGCACAATGATGGCAGTTACAGTGTCAGTACAGTGATTGCAGATATAGTGACAGTACACTGATTGCAGTAGTTACAGTGTCAGTACAGTGATTGCAGTTACAGTGTCAGTACAGTGATTGCAGTCATAGTGACAGTACAGTGATTGCAGTAGTTACAGTGATGGCACAGTGATGGCAGTTAGTGTCAGTACAGTGATTGCAGTTATAGTGACAGCGCAGTGATTGCAGTAGTTACAGTGATGGCACAGTGATGGCAGTTACAGTGTCAGTACAGTGATTGCAGTCATAGTGACAGTACAGTGATTGCAGTAGTTACAGTGATGGCACAGTGATGGCAGTTACAGTGTCAGTACAGTGAATGCAGTTATAGTGACAGCGCAGTGATTGCAGTAGTTACAGTGATGGCAGTTACAGTGTCAGTACAGTGATTGCATTTAGTTACAATGTTGGCACAATGATGGCAGTTACAGTGACAGTACAGTGATTGCATTTATAGTGACAGTACAGTGATTGCAGTTATAGTGACAGTACAGTGATTACAGTAGTTAGTGATGGCACAATGATGGCAGTTACAGTGACAGTACAGTGATTGCATTTATAGTGACAGTACAGTGATTGCAGTTATAGTGTCAGTACAGTGATTGCAGTTATAGTGACAGCGCAGTGATTGCAGTAGTTACAGTGATGGCACAGTGATGGCAGTTACAGTGTCAGTACAGTGATTGCAGTCATAGTGACAGTACAGTGATTGCAGTAGTTACAGTGATGGCACAGTGATGGCAGTTACAGTGTCAGTACAGTGAATGCAGTTATAGTGACAGCGCAGTGATTGCAGTAGTTACAGTGATGGCAGTTACAGTGTCAGTACAGTGATTGCATTTAGTTACAATGTTTGCACAATGATGGCAGTTACAGTGACAGTACAGTGATTGCATTTATAGTGACAGTACAGTGATAGTACAGTGATTACAGTAGTTAGTGATGGCACAATGATGGCAGTTAGTGACAGTACAGTGATTGCAGTTATAGTGTCAGTCAGGAGCTGGCTGCAACTTTCAGCCTGGGGGGCAAACCAGAGCAAGTGGCCCTGCTTTTCTACCGACGAGTGCAATTTTAAAAACGGGCATGACAGTAATGTTTGGGGTGTGTACCACAGTAAACTACTACTTGCCTGATTTTTTGAACCTATATGGTACACATCATAATTACCTTTATTTACTTCAATGACATTGAATATATTACACTATAAGGTGCTTGTTTTTCACCTTCTGACAAGAAAAAAAAAAAAAAATTATATATATTATATATATATACACACACATTGCTTGAAGTGTGCAGGTATGAAATGATATATCATGCCGTTACTTCACTTTGGCACCCGTCCGGCACTTGGACTGTCCCAGTGCCGGTCAACAAGCGGCTGCTCTCTGCTTGTTTAAAATTATTTCCGACAACAAATCAATCATGGCTCGCGGAGCAGCGGCCAATCAGGGGAGGCCGGGGCTGGGACTATCACTGTCTCAGCGCCGGTCACCAAGCAGCTGTATGTTTAAATTTGGCTCCGGCCATGAGCCAATCACGGTTAACGGACCAGCAGCCAATCAGGAGCGGGCACGTGGCCACCCAATTGGCTGACAGTCCGCGAGCTGTCATTTGCTCACAGCCGGCGCTGAATTAAAAATGCCAGTACCACTAAGGAGAAAGATTGGGGAAGGGCCCAGGGAAGGGAGCGCAGCGAACGCATTCACCAGAGCAGGGTGAGGTGGGCAGTGTGCTGTGGTGTGACGTATGCTATGAGCTATGGTGTGTGGTGTGCTGTGACTGTGAGAGAATGTGTGCGGTGTTTAATAGGACGTGGGGGTATTGAAATATCAGGGGGCTCAGGATTTGTAAAGTCAAATAGTAAAGACCTCTGATATTTCCATACACCCACTTCAAAATGTCCATGCACAGATTATATATATATATATATATATATATACACACACACACACACACAGTCACACTTAGCACACACACAGTCACACTTAGTCAGCACACACACACACAGTCACACTTAGCACACACACAGTCACACTTAACACACACACAGTCACACTTAATCAGCACACACACACAGTCACACTTAGCACACACACAGTCACACTTAGCACACACACAGTCACACTTAATCAGCACACACACACAGTCACACTTAATCAGCACACACACAGTCACACTTAATTAGCACACACACAGTCACACTTAATCAGCACACACACAGTCACACTTAGTCAGCACACACACACACACACACACACACACACACACACACACACACACACACAGTCACACTTAATCAGCACACACATGCACACACACACACAGTCACACTTAATCAGCACACAGTCACACTTAGTCAGCACACACACAGTCACACTTAGTCAGCACACACACACACACACACACACACACACACACACAGTCACACTTAATCAGCACACACATACACACACACACACAGTCACACTTAATCAGCACACAGTCACACTTAGTCAGCACACACACACACACATACAGTCACACTTAGTCAGCACACACACACACAGTCACACTTAATCAGCACACACACAGTCACACTTAATCAGCACACACACAGTCACACTTAGCACACACACAGTCACACTTAGCACACACACAGTCACACTTAGCACATACACAGTCACACTTAGCACACACACAGTCACACTTAATCAGCACACACAGTCACACTTAGTCAGCACACACACACAGTCACCCTTAGTCAGCACACACACAGTCACACTTAATCAGCACACACACACACAGTCACACTTAATCAGCACACACACACACAGTCACACTTAGTCAGCACACACACACACACACACAGTCACACTTAATCAGCACACACATACACACACAGTCACACTTAATCAGCACACAGTCACACTTAGTCAGCACACACACACACACACACATACAGTCACACTTAGTCAGCACACACACACACAGTCACACTTAGTCAGCACACACACAGTCACACTTAATCAGCACACACACACACACACAGTCACACTTAGCACACACACAGTCACACTTAGCACACACACAGTCACACTTAGCACACACACAGTCACACTTAATCAGCACACACACACAGTCACACTTAGCACACACACACAGTCACACTTAGCACACACACAGTCACACTTAGCACACACACAGTCACACTTAGCACACACACAGTCACACTTAATCAGCACACACACACACAGTCACACTTAGCACACACACAGTCACACTTAGCACATACACAGTCACACTTAGCACACACACAGTCACACTTAGTCAGCACACACACACAGTCACCCTTAGTCAGCACACACACAGTCACACTTAATCAGCACACACACACACAGTCACACTTAATCAGCACACACACACACACACAGTCACACTTAGTCAGCACACACACACACACACACAGTCACACTTAATCAGCACACACATACACACACACACAGTCACACTTAATCAGCACACAGTCACACACAGTCACACTTAATCAGCACACACACACACACAGTCACACTTAATCAGCACACACACAGTCACACTTAATCAGCACACAGTCACATTTAATCAGCACACACACACACACAGTCACACTTAATCAGCACACACACACAGTCACACTTGATCAGCACACACACAGTCACACTTAATCAGCACACACACACACAGTCACACTTAGTCAGCACACAGTCACACTTAATCAGCACACACACACAGTCACACTTAATCAGCACACACACACACAGTCACACTTAGTCAGCACACACACACAGTCACACTTAATCAGCACATACACACAGTCACACTTAGTCAGCACACAGTCACACTTAATCAGCACACACACACAGTCACACTTAATCAGCACACACACACACAGTCACACTTAATCAGCACACACACACACAGTCACACTTAGTCAGCACACACACACAGTCACACTTAATCAGCACACACACACAGTCACACTTAATCAGCACACAGTCACACTTAGTCAGCACACACATACACACAGTCACACTTAGTCAGCACACACACAGTCACACTTAGTCAGCACACACACACACACAGTAACACACACAGTCACACTTAGTCAGCAGACACACACAGACATACAGTCACACTTAGTCAGCAGACACACACACAGTCACACTTAGTCAGCACACACACAGTCACACTTACATACAGTCACACTTAGTCATCAGACACACACACAGTCACACTTAGTCAGCACACACACACAGTCACACTTACATACAGTCACACTTACATACAGTCACACTTAGTCAGCACACACACACAGTCACACTTACATACAGTCACACTTAGTCAGCAGACACACACACAGTCACACTTAGTCAGCAGACACACACAGACATACAGTCACACTTAGTCAGCAGACACACACACAGTCACACTTAGTCAGCACACACACACAGTCACACTTACATACAGTCACACTTACATACAGTCACACTTAGTCAGCACACACACACAGTCACACTTACATACAGTCACACTTAGTCAGCACACACACATTTTAAATAACAAAACAGCACAAAGTTTATGCCACTGTGACACCGTTCACTTACCTGGTATGGGTATAGAAGACAGGAAGCGGGCACTCCTCATCTCTGCAGCTCCTCTTTAGGCTCTTCCCACTCCCCCGATAGGCCACGCCCCCTTTTTAATTCTCCAGCCTCTTGGAATTGTGGGTAGGGAAACCTGGCTCCCCATTGGTCAACAACGGCCATCTTTTTTTAGCCTGATATGGGGGCAGCCATTTTGTGTAGCCCCTGTTACTTTAATCGTCTCTCTCTCTCTGGGCAGCAACACGGGAGCCGTAGCGTCGCATCCTTTGCATGCCGGCCCTGACACAACAGAATTGTACCGGCCCGGGGGGCAGATGGCAACCTGCCCCCCGGCCCAGCCCGCCACTGGTGTCAGTACAGTGATTGCATTTATAGTGACAGTACAGTGATTGCAGTTATAGTGACAGTACAGTCATTGCATTTATAGTGACAGTACAGTGATTGCATTTATAGTGACAGTACAGTCATTGCAGTAGTTACAGTGATGGCACAATGATGGCAGTTACAGTGACAGTACAGTCATTGCATTTATAGTGACAGTACAGTGATTGCATTTATAGTGACAGTACAGTGATTGCAGTTATAGTGACAGTACAGTGATTGCATTTATAGTGACAGTACAGTGATTGCAGTTATAGTGACAGTACAGTGATTGCAGTTATAGTGACAGTACAGTGATTGCAGTTATAGTGACAGTACAGTGATTGCAGTAGTTACAGTGTCAGTACAGTGATTGCAGTTATAGTGACAGTACAGTGATTGCAGTTATAGTGACAGTACAGTGATTGCAGTTATAGTGTCAGTACAGTGATTACAGTTATAGTGACAGTACAGTGATTGCAGTAGTTACAGTGATGGCACAATGATGCCAGTTACAGTTTCAGTACAGTGATTGCAGTTATAGTGACAGTACAGTGATTGCAGCAGTTACAGTGTCAGTACAGTGATTGCATTTATAGTGACAGTACAGTGATTGCATTTATAGTGACAGTACAGTCATTGCATTTATAGTGACAGTACAGTCATTGCAGTAGTTACAGTGATGGCACAATGATGGCAGTTACAGTGACAGTACAGTCATTGCATTTATAGTGACAGTACAGTGATTGCATTTATAGTGACAGTACAGTCATTGCATTTATAGTGACAGTACAGTCATTGCAGTAGTTACAGTGATGGCACAATGATGGCAGTTACAGTGACAGTACAGTCATTGCATTTATAGTGACAGTACAGTGATTGCAGTTATAGTGACAGTACAGTGATTGCAGTTATAGTGACAGTACAGTGATTGCAGTTATAGTGACAGTACAGTGATTGCATTTATAGTGACAGTACAGTGATTGCAGTTATAGTGACAGTACAGTGATTGCAGTTATAGTGACAGTACAGTCATTGCATTTATAGTGACAGTACAGTCATTGCAGTAGTTACAGTGATGGCACAATGATGGCAGTTACAGTGACAGTACAGTGATTGCAGTTATAGTGACAGTACAGTCATTGCATTTATAGTGACAGTACAGTCATTGCATTTATAGTGACAGTACAGTCATTGCAGTAGTTACAGTGATGGCACAATGATGGCAGTTACAGTGACAGTACAGTCATTGCATTTATAGTGACAGTACAGTGATTGCAGTTATAGTGACAGTACAGTGATTGCAGTTATAGTGACAGTACAGTGATTGCAGTTATAGTGACAGTACAGTGATTGCATTTATAGTGACAGTACAGTGATTGCAGTTATAGTGACAGTACAGTGATTGCAGTTATAGTGACAGTACAGTGATTGCAGTTATAGTGACAGTACAGTGATTGCAGTAGTTACAGTGTCAGTACAGTGATTGCAGTTATAGTGACAGTACAGTGATTGCAGTTATAGTGACAGTACAGTGATTGCAGTTATAGTGTCAGTACAGTGATTACAGTTATAGTGACAGTACAGTGATTGCAGTAGTTACAGTGATGGCACAATGATGCCAGTTACAGTTTCAGTACAGTGATTGCAGTTATAGTGACAGTACAGTGATTGCAGCAGTTACAGTGTCAGTACAGTGATTGCATTTATAGTGACAGTACAGTGATTGCATTTATAGTGACAGTACAGTCATTGCATTTATAGTGACAGTACAGTCATTGCAGTAGTTACAGTGATGGCACAATGATGGCAGTTACAGTGACAGTACAGTCATTGCATTTATAGTGACAGTACAGTGATTGCATTTATAGTGACAGTACAGTCATTGCATTTATAGTGACAGTACAGTCATTGCAGTAGTTACAGTGATGGCACAATGATGGCAGTTACAGTGACAGTACAGTCATTGCATTTATAGTGACAGTACAGTGATTGCAGTAGTTACAGTGATGGCACAATGATGCCAGTTGCAGTTTCAGTACAGTGATTGCAGTTATAGTGACAGTACAGTGATTGCAGTTATAGTGACAGTACAGTGATTGCAGTTATAGTGACAGTACAGTGATTGCAGTTATAGTGACAGTACAGTGATTGCAGTTATAGTGACAGTACAGTGATTGCAGTAGTTACAGTGTCAGTACAGTGATTGCAGTTATAGTGACAGTACAGTCATTGCATTTATAGTGACAGTACAGTGATTGCAGTAGTTACAGTGTCAGTACAGTGATTGCAGTTATAGTGACAGTACAGTGATTGCAGTTATAGTGACAGTACAGTGATTGCATTTATAGTGACAGTACAGTGATTGCAGTTATAGTGACAGTACAGTGATTGCAGTTATAGTGACAGTACAGTGATTGCAGTTATAGTGACAGTACAGTGATTGCAGTTATAGTGACAGTACAGTGATTGCAGTAGTTACAGTGTCAGTACAGTGATTGCAGTTATAGTGACAGTACAGTGATTGCAGTTATAGTGACAGTACAGTGATTGCAGTTATAGTGTCAGTACAGTGATTACAGTTATAGTGACAGTACAGTGATTGCAGTAGTTACAGTGATGGCACAATGATGCCAGTTACAGTTTCAGTACAGTGATTGCAGTTATAGTGACAGTACAGTGATTGCAGCAGTTACAGTGTCAGTACAGTGATTGCAGTTATAGTGACAGTACAGTGATTGCAGTTATAGTGACAGTACAGTCATTGCATTTATAGTGACAGTACAGTGATTGCATTTATAGTGACAGTACAGTCATTGCATTTATAGTGACAGTACAGTCATTGCAGTAGTTACAGTGATGGCACAATGATGGCAGTTACAGTGACAGTACAGTCATTGCATTTATAGTGACAGTACAGTGATTGCAGTTATAGTGACAGTACAGTGATTGCAGTAGTTACAGTGTCAGTACAGTGATTGCATTTATAGTGACAGTACAGTGATTGCAGTTATAGTGACAGTACAGTGATTGCAGTAGTTACAGTGTCAGTACAGTGATTACAGTAGTTAGTGATGGCACAATGATTGCAGTTATAGTGACAGTACAGTGATTGCATTTATAGTGACAGTACAGTGATTGCAGTTATAGTGACAGTACAGTGATTGCAGTTATAGTGACAGTACAGTGATTGCATTTATAGTGACAGTACAGTGATTGCATTTATAGTGACAGTACAGTGATTGCAGTTATAGTGACAGTACAGTGATTGCAGTAGTTACAGTGTCAGTACAGTGATTACAGTTATAGTGACAGTACAGTGATTGCAGTAGTTACAGTGATGGCACAATGATGCCAGTTACAGTTTCAGTACAGTGATTGCAGTTATAGTGACAGTACAGTGATTGCAGCAGTTACAGTGTCAGTACAGTGATTGCAGTTATAGTGACAGTACAGTGATTGCAGTTATAGTGACAGTACAGTCATTGCATTTATAGTGACAGTACAGTCATTGCATTTATAGTGACAGTACAGTCATTGCAGTAGTTACAGTGATGGCACAATGATGGCAGTTACAGTGACAGTACAGTCATTGCATTTATAGTGACAGTACAGTGATTGCAGTTATAGTGACAGTACAGTGATTGCAGTAGTTACAGTGTCAGTACAGTGATTGCATTTATAGTGACAGTACAGTGATTGCAGTTATAGTGACAGTACAGTGATTGCAGTAGTTACAGTGTCAGTACAGTGATTACAGTAGTTAGTGATGGCACAATGATTGCAGTTATAGTGACAGTACAGTGATTGCATTTATAGTGACAGTACAGTGATTGCAGTTATAGTGACAGTACAGTGATTGCAGTTATAGTGACAGTACAGTGATTGCATTTATAGTGACAGTACAGTGATTGCATTTATAGTGACAGTACAGTGATTGCATTTATAGTGACAGTACAGTCATTGCACTTATAGTGACAGTACAGTGATTGCAGTAGTTACAGTGATGGCACAATGATGGCAGTTACAGTGACAGTACAGTCATTGCATTTATAGTGACAGTACAGTGATTGCATTTATAGTGACAGTACAGTCAATGCATTTATAGTGACAGTACAGTGATTGCAGTAGTTACAGTGATGGCACAATGATGGCAGTTACAGTGACAGTACAGTCATTGCATTTATAGTGACAGTACAGTGATTGCAGTAGTTACAGTGATGGCACAATGATGGCAGTTACAGTGACAGTACAGTCATTGCATTTATAGTGACAGTACAGTGATTGCAGTAGTTACAGTGTCAGTACAGTGATTGCAGTTACAGTAACAATGTTGGCACAATGATGGCAGTTACAGTGACAGTACAGTGATTGCAGTTACAGTTGCAGAGATGGCACAATGATGGCAGTTATAGTGAAGTACAGTGATTGCAGTTATGACAGTACAGTGATTACAGTAGTTAGTGATGGCACAATGATGGCAGTTACAGTGTCAGTACAGTGATTGCATTTATAGTGACAGTACAGTGATTGCAGTTATAGTGACAGTACAGTGATTGCAGTTATAGTGACAGTACAGTCATTGCATTTATAGTGACAGTACAGTCATTGCAGTAGTTACAGTGATGGCACAATGATGGCAGTTACAGTGACAGTACAGTCATTGCATTTATAGTGACAGTACAGTGATTGCAGTTATAATGACAGTACAGTGATTGCAGTAGTTACAGTGATGGCACAATGATGGCAGTTACAGTGACAGTACAGTGATTGCATTTATAGTGACAGTACAGTGATTGCAGTAGTTACAGTGATGGCACAATGATGGCAGTTACAGTGTCAGTACAGTGATTGCATTTATAGTGACAGTACAGTGATTGCAGTTATAGTGACAGTACAGTGATTGCAGTTATAGTGACAGTACAGTGATTGCAGTTATAGTGACAGTACAGTCATTGCATTTATAGTGACAGTACAGTCATTGCATTTATAGTGACAGTACAGTCATTGCATTTATAGTGACAGTACAGTGATTGCAGTAGTTACAGTGATGGCACAATGATGGCAGTTACAGTGACAGTACAGTGATTGCAGTTATAGTGACAGTACAGTGATTGCAGTAGTTACAGTGATGGCACAATGATGCCAGTTACAGTTTCAGTACAGTGATTGCATTTATAGTGACAGTACAGTGATTGCAGCAGTTACAGTGTCAGTACAGTGATTGCAGTTACAGTTACAATGTTGGCACAATGATGGCAGTTACAGTGACAGTACAGTGATTGCAGTTACAGTTGCAGTGATGGCACAATGATGGCAGTTACAGTGACAGTACAGTGATTGCAGTTACAGTTGCAGAGATGGCACAATGATGGCAGTTATAGTGAAGTACAGTGATTGCAGTAGTTACAGTGATGGCACAATGATGGCAGTTACAGTGACAGTACAGTGATTGCAGTTATAATGACAGTACAGTGATTGCAGTAGTTACAGTGATGGCACAATGATGGCAGTTACAGTGACAGTACAGTGATTGCATTTATAGTAACAGTACAGTGATTGCAGTAGTTACAGTGATGGCACAATGATGGCAGTTACAGTGTCAGTACAGTGATTGCAGGAGTTACAGTGATGGCACAATGATGCTAGTTACAGTTTCAGAACAGTGATTGCATTTATAGTGACAGTACAGTGATTGCAGCAGTTACAGTGATGGCACAATGATGGCAGTTACAGTGTCAGTACAGTGATTGCAGTTATAGTGTCAGTACAGTGATTGCTGTAGTTACAGTGATGGCACAATGGTGGCAGTTATATTGACAGTACAGTGATTGCAGTAGTTACAGTGTCAGTACAGTGATCGCAGTTATAGTGACAGTACTGTGATAGCAGTAGTTACAGTGATGGCACAATGATGGCAGTTACAGTGTCAGTACAGTGATTGCAGTAGTTACACTGATGGCACAATGATGGCAGTTACAGAGTCAGTACAGTGATTGCATTTATAGTGACAGTACAGTGATTGCAGTAGTTACAGTGATGGCACAATGATGCCAGTTACAGTTTCAGTACAGTGATTGCATTTATAGTGACAGTACAGTGATTGCAGCAGTTACAGTGATGGCACAAAGATGGCAGTTACAGTGACAGTACAGTGATTGCAGTTATAGTGACAGTACAGTGATTGCAGTAGTTA
This sequence comes from Taudactylus pleione, assembly GCA_031769625.1. NCBI lineage: Eukaryota > Metazoa > Chordata > Amphibia > Anura > Myobatrachidae > Taudactylus > Taudactylus pleione. Next base: position 154,014 of record JAUIMM010001607.1, read on the forward strand.
CAGTGATGGCACAATGATGCCAGTTACAGTTTCAGTACAGTGATTGCATTTATAGTGCCAGTACAGTGATTGCAGCAGTTACAGTGTCAGTACAGTGATTGCAGTTACAGTTACAATGTTGGCTCAATGATGGCAGTTACAGTGACAGTACAGTGATTGCAGTTACAGTTGCAGTGATGGCACAATGATGGCAGTTACAGTGACAGTACAGTGATTGCAGTTACAGTTGCAGAGATGGCACAATGATGGCAGTTATAGTGAAGTACAGTGATTGCAGTAGTTACAGTGATGGCACAATGATGGCAGTTACAGTGACAGTACAGTGATTGCAGTTATAATGACAGTACAGTGATTGCAGTAGTTACAGTGATGGCACAATGATGGCAGTTACAGTGACAGTACAGTGATTGCATTTATAGTAACAGTACAGTGATTGCAGTAGTTACAGTGATGGCACAATGATGGCAGTTACAGTGTCAGTACAGTGATTGCAGTTACAGTTACAATGTTGGCACAATGATGGCAGTTACAGTGACAGTACAGTGATTGCAGTTACAGTTGCAGTGATGGCACAATGATGGCAGTTACAGTACAGTGATTGCAGTTACAGTTGCAGAGATGGCACAATGATGGCAGTGATAGTGAAGTACAGTGATTGCAGTAGTTACAGTGATGGCACAATGATGGCAGTTACAGTGACAGTACAGTGATTGCAGTTATAATGACAGTACAGTGATTGCAGTAGTTACAGTGATGGCACAATGATGGCAGTTACAGTGACAGTACAGTGATTGCAGGAGTTACAGTGATGGCACAATGATGCTAGTTACAGTTTCAGAACAGTGATTGCATTTATACTGACAGTACAGTGATTGCAGCAGTTACAGTGATGGCACAATGATGGCAGTTACAGTGTCAGTACAGTGATTGCAGTTATAGTGTCAGTACAGTGATTGCTGTAGTTACAGTGATGGCACAATGATGGCAGTTATATTGACAGTACAGTGATTGCAGTAGTTACAGTGTCAGTACAGTGATCGCAGTTATAGTGACAGTACAGTGATAGCAGTAGTTACAGTGATGGCACAATGATGGCAGTTACAGTGTCAGTACTGTGATTGCATTTACAGTTACAATGTTGGCACAATGATGGCAGTTACAGTGTCAGTACAGTGATTGCAGTAGTTACAGTGATGGCACAATGATGGCAGTTACAGAGTCAGTACAGTGATTGCATTTATAGTGACAGTACAGTGATTGCAGTAGTTACAGTGATGGCACAATGATGCCAGTTACAGTTTCAGTACAGTGATTGCATTTATAGTGACAGTACAGTGATTGCAGCAGTTACAGTGTCAGTACAGTGATTGCAGTTACAGTTACAATGTTGGCACAATGATGGCAGTTACAGTGACAGTACAGTGATTGCAGTTACAGTTGCAGTGATGGCACAATGATGGCAGTTACAGTGACAGTACAGTGATTGCAGTTACAGTTGCAGATATGGCACAATGATGGCAGTTATAGTGACAGTACAGTGATTGCAGTAGTTACAGTGATGGCACAATGATGGCAGTTACAGTGTCAGTACAGTGATTGCATTTACAGTTACAATGTTGGCACAATGATGGCAGTTACAGTGACAGTACAGTGATTGCAGTTATAGTGACAGCGCAGTGATTGCAGTTACAGTTTCAGTACAGTGATTACAGTTATAGTGACAGTACAGTGATTGCAGTAGTTACAGTGATGGCACAATGATGGCAGTTACAGTGTCAGTACAGTGATTGCAGTTATAGTGTCAGTACAGTGATTGCTGTAGTTACAGTGATGGCACAATGATGGCAGTTATATTGACAGTACAGTGATTTCAGTAGTTACAGTGTCAGTACAGTGATTGCAGTTATAGTGACAGTACAGTGATAGCAGTAGTTACAGTGATGGCACAATGATGGCAGTTACAGTGTCAGTACTGTGTTTGCAGTTAGTTACAATGTTGCACAATGATGGCAGTTACAGTGTCAGTACAGTGATTGCAGTAGTTACACTGATGGCACAATGATGGCAGTTACAGAGTCAGTACAGTGATTGCATTTATAGTGACAGTACAGTGATTGCAGTAGTTACAGTATCAGTACAGTGATTGCAGTTATAGTGACAGTACAGTGATTGCAGTAGTTACAGTGATGGCACAATGATGCCAGTTACAGTTTCAGTACAGTGATTGCAGTTATAGTGACAGTACAGTGATTGCAGTAGTTACAGTGTCAGTACAGTGATTGCATTTATAGTGACAGTACAGTGATTGCATTTATAGTGACAGTACAGTGATTGCATTTATAGTGACAGTACAGTGATTGCAGTTATAGTGACAGTACAGTGATTGCAGTTATAGTGACAGTACAGTCATTGCATTTATAGTGACAGTACAGTGATTGCATTTATAGTGACAGTACAGTGATTGCAATTATAGTGACAGTACAGTGATTGCAGTAGTTACAGTGTCAGTACAGTGATTGCAGTAATAGTGACAGTACAGTGATTGCAGTTATAGTGACAGTACAGTGATTGCAGTAGTTACAGTGTCAGTACAGTGATTGCATTTATAGTGACAGTACAGTGATTGCAGTTATAGTGACAGTACAGTGATTGCAGTAGTTACAGTGTCAGTACAGTGATTGCAGTTATAGTGACAGTACAGTGATTGCAGTTATAGTGGCAGTACAGTGATTGCAGTAGTTACAGTGTCAGTACAGTGATTGCATTTATAGTGACAGTACAGTGATTGCAGTTATAGTGATGTCACAATGATTGCAGTTATAGTGACAGTACAGTGACTGCATTTATAGTGACAGTACAGTGATTGCAGTTATAGTGACAGTACAGTGATTGCAGTTATAGTGACAGTACAGTCATTGCATTTATAGTGACAGTACAGTCATTGCATTTATAGTGACAGTACAGTGATTGCAGTAGTTACAGTCATGGCACAATGATGGCAGTTACAGTGACAGTACAGTCATTGCATTTATAGTGACAGTACAGTCATTGCATTTATAGTGACAGTACAGTCATTGCATTTATAGTGACAGTACAGTGATTGCAGTAGTTACAGTGATGGCACAATGATGGCAGTTACAGTGACAGTACAGTGATTGCATTTATAGTGACAGTACAGTGATTGCAGTAGTTACAGTGTCAGTACAGTGATTGCAGTTATAGTGACAGTACAGTGATTGCAGCAGTTACAGTGTCAGTACAGTGATTGCAGTTACAGTTACAATGTTGGCACAATGATGGCAGTTACAGTGACAGTACAGTGATTGCAGTTACAGTTGCAGAGATGGCACAATGATGGCAGTTATAGTGAAGTACAGTGATTGCAGTAGTTACAGTATCAGTACAGTGATTGCAGTTATAGTGACAGTACAGTGATTGCAGTTATAGTGACAGTACAGTGATTGCAGTAGTTACAGTGATGGCACAATGATGCCAGTTACAGTTTCAGTACAGTGATTGCAGTTATAGTGACAGTACAGTGATTGCAGTAGTTACAGTGTCAGTACAGTGATTGCATTTATAGTGACAGTACAGTGATTGCATTTATAGTGACAGTACAGTGATTGCATTTATAGTGACAGTACAGTGATTGCAGTTATAGTGACAGTACAGTGATTGCAGTTATAGTGACAGTACAGTCATTGCAGTTATAGTGACAGTACAGTGATTGCATTTATAGTGACAGTACAGTGATTGCATTTATAGTGACAGTACAGTGATTGCAGTAGTTACAGTGTCAGTACAGTGATTGCAGTAATAGTGACAGTACAGTGATTGCAGTTATAGTGACAGTACAGTGATTGCATTTATAGTGACAGTACAGTGATTGCAGTTATAGTGACAGTACAGTGATTGCAGTAGTTACAGTGTCAGTACAGTGATTGCATTTATAGTGACAGTACAGTGATTGCAGTTATAGTGACAGTACAGTGATTGCAGTAGTTACAGTGTCAGTACAGTGATTGCAGTTATAGTGACAGTACAGTGATTGCAGTTATAGTGGCAGTACAGTGATTGCAGTAGTTACAGTGTCAGTACAGTGATTGCATTTATAGTGACAGTACAGTGATTGCAGTTATAGTGATGTCACAATGATTGCAGTTATAGTGACAGTACAGTGATTGCATTTATAGTGACAGTACAGTGATTCCAGTTATAGTGACAGTACAGTGATTGCAGTTATAGTGACAGTACAGTCATTGCATTTATAGTGACAGTACAGTCATTGCATTTATAGTGACAGTACAGTGATTGCAGTAGTTACAGTGATGGCACAATGATGGCAGTTACAGTGACAGTACAGTCATTGCATTTATAGTGACAGTACAGTCATTGCATTTATAGTGACAGTACAGTCATTGCATTTATAGTGACAGTACAGTGATTGCAGTAGTTACAGTGATGGCACAATGATGGCAGTTACAGTGACAGTACAGTGATTGCATTTATAGTGACAGTACAGTGATTGCAGTAGTTACAGTGTCAGTACAGTGATTGCAGTTATAGTGACAGTACAGTGATTGCAGCAGTTACAGTGTCAGTACAGTGATTGCAGTTACAGTTACAATGTTGGCACAATGATGGCAGTTACAGTGACAGTACAGTGATTGCAGTTACAGTTGCAGAGATGGCACAATGATGGCAGTTATAGTGAAGTACAGTGATTGCAGTAGTTACAGTGATGGCACAATGATGGCAGTTACAGTGACAGTACAGTGATTGCAGTTATGACAGTACAGTGATTGCAGTAGTTACAGTGATGGCACAATGATGGCAGTTAGTGACAGTACAGTGATTGCATTTATAGTGACAGTACAGTGATTGCATTTATAGTGACAGTACAGTGATTGCAGTTATAGTGACAGTACAGTGATTGCATTTATAGTGACAGTACAGTCATTGCATTTATAGTGACAGTACAGTCATTGCATTTATAGTGACATTACAGTCATTGCATTTATAGTGACAGTACAGTGATTGCAGTAGTTACAGTGATGGCACAATGATGGCAGTTACAGTGACAGTACAGTCATTGCATTTATAGTGACAGTACAGTGATTGCAGCAGTAACAGTGTCAGTACAGTGATTGCAGTTACAGTTACAATGTTGGCAGTTACAGTGACAGTACAGTGATTGCAGTTACAGTTGCAGTGATGGCACAATGATGGCAGTTACAGTGACAGTACAGTGATTGCAGTTACAGTTGCAGAGATGGCACAATGATGGCAGTTATAGTGAAGTACAGTGATTGCAGTAGTTACAGTGATGGCACAATGATGGCAGTTACAGTGACAGTACAGTGATTGCAGTTATAATGACAGTACAGTGATTGCAGTAGTTACAGTGATGGCACAATGATGGCAGTTACAGTGACAGTACAGTGATTGCATTTATAATGACAGTACAGTGATTGCAGTAGTTACAGTGATGGCACAATGATGGCAGTTACAGTGTCAGTACAGTGATTGCAGTTACAGTTACAATGTTGGCACAATGATGGCAGTTACAGTGACAGTACAGTGATTGCAGTTATAGTGACAGTACAGTGATTGCAGTAGTTACAGTGATGGCACAATGATGGCAGTTACAGTGACAGTACAGTGATTGCAGTTACAGTTGCAGTGATGGCACAATGATGGCAGTTACAGTGACAGTACAGTGATTGCAGTTACAGTTGCAGAGATGGCACAATGATGGCAGATATAGTGAAGTACAGTGATTGCAGTAGTTACAGTGATGGCACAATGATGGCAGTTACAGTGACAGTACAGTGATTGCAGTTATAATGACAGTACAGTGATTGCAGTAGTTACAGTGATGGCACAATGATGGCAGTTACAGTGACAGTACAGTGATTGCATTTATAGTGACAGTACAGTGATTGCAGTAGTTACAGTGATGGCACAATGATGCCAGTTACAGTTTCAGTACAGTGATTGCATTTATAGTGACAGTACAGTGATTGCAGCAGTTACAGTGTCAGTTCAGTGATTGCAGTTACAGTTACAATGTTGGCACAATGATGGCAGTTACAGTGACAGTACAGTGATTGCAGTTACAGTTGCAGTGATGGCACAATGATGGCAGTTACAGTGACAGTACAGTGATTGCAGTTACAGTTGCAGAGATGGCACAATGATGGCAGTTATAGTGAAGTACAGTGATTGCAGTAGTTACAGTGATGGCACAATGATGGCAGTTACAGTGTCAGTACAGTGATTGCAGTTATAGTGTCAGTACAGTGATTGCTGTAGTTACAGTGATGGCACAATGATGGCAGTTATATTGACAGTACAGTGATTGCAGTAGTTACAGTGTCAGTACAGTGATCGCAGTTATAGTGACAGTACAGTGATAGCAATAGTTACAGTGATGGCACAATGATGGCAGTTACAGAGTCAGTACAGTGATTGCATTTATAGTGACAGTACAGTGATTGCAGTAGTTACAGTGATGGCACAATGATGCCAGTTACAGTTTCAGTACAGTGATTGCATTTATAGTGACAGTACAGTGATTGCAGTTACAGTTACAATGTTGGCACAATGATGGCAGTTACAGTGACAGTACAGTGATTGCAGTTACAGTTACAATGTTGGCACAATGATGGCAGTTACAGTGACAGTACAGTGATTGCAGTTACAGTTGCAGTGATGGCACAATGATGGCAGTGACAGTACAGTGATTGCAGTTACAGTTGCAGAGATGGCACAATGATGGCAGTTATATTGACAGTACAGTGATTGCAGTTATAGTGACAGCGCAGTGATTGCAGTTACAGTTTCAGTACAGTGATTACAGTTATAGTGACAGTACAGTGATTGCAGTAGTTACAGTGATGGCACAATGATGGCAGTTACAGTGTCAGTACAGTGATTGCAGTTATAGTGTCAGTACAGTGATTGCTGTAGTTACAGTGATGGCACAATGATGGCAGTTATATTGACAGTACAGTGATTGCAGTAGTTACAGTGTCAGCACAGTGATTGCAGTTATAGTGACAGTACAGTGATAGCAGTAGTTACAGTGATGGCACAATGATGGCAGTTACAGTGTCAGTACTGTGATTGCAGTTAGTTACAATGTTGGCACAATGATGGCAGTTACAGTGTCAGTACAGTGATTGCAGTAGTTACACTGATGGCACAATGATGGCAGTTACAGAGTCAGTACAGTGATTGCATTTATAGTGACAGTACAGTGATTGCAGTAGTTACAGTGATGGCACAATGATGGCAGTTATATTGACAGTACAGTGATTGCAGTAGTTACAGTGATGGCACAATGATGGCAGTTATATTGGCAGTACAGTGATTGCAGTAGTTACAGTGTCAGTACAGTGATTGCATTTATAGTGACAGTACAGTGATTGCAGTAGTTACAGTGATGGCACAATGATGGCAGTTACAGTCAGAACAGTGATTGCATGTATAGGGACAGTGAAATGATTGCATTTATAGTGACAGTACAGTCATTGCATTTATAGTGACAGTACAGTCATTGCATTTATAGTGACATTACAGTCATTGCATTTATAGTGACAGTACAGTGATTGCAGTAGTTACAGTGATGGCACAATGATGGCAGTTACAGTGACAGTACAGTCATTGCATTTATAGTGACAGTACAGTGATTGCAGCAGTAACAGTGTCAGTACAGTGATTGCAGTTACAGTTACAATGTTGGCAGTTACAGTGACAGTACAGTGATTGCAGTTACAGTTGCAGTGATGGCACAATGATGGCAGTTACAGTGACAGTACAGTGATTGCAGTTACAGTTGCAGAGATGGCACAATGATGGCAGTTATAGTGAAGTACAGTGATTGCAGTAGTTACAGTGATGGCACAATGATGGCAGTTACAGTGACAGTACAGTGATTGCAGTTATAATGACAGTACAGTGATTGCAGTAGTTACAGTGATGGCACAATGATGGCAGTTACAGTGACAGTACAGTGATTGCATTTATAATGACAGTACAGTGATTGCAGTAGTTACAGTGATGGCACAATGATGGCAGTTACAGTGTCAGTACAGTGATTGCAGTTACAGTTACAATGTTGGCACAATGATGGCAGTTACAGTGACAGTACAGTGATTGCAGTTATAGTGACAGTACAGTGATTGCAGTAGTTACAGTGATGGCACAATGATGGCAGTTACAGTGACAGTACAGTGATTGCAGTTACAGTTGCAGTGATGGCACAATGATGGCAGTTACAGTGACAGTACAGTGATTGCAGTTACAGTTGCAGAGATGGCACAATGATGGCAGTTATAGTGAAGTACAGTGATTGCAGTAGTTACAGTGATGGCACAATGATGGCAGTTACAGTGACAGTACAGTGATTGCAGTTATAATGACAGTACAGTGATTGCAGTAGTTACAGTGATGGCACAATGATGGCAGTTACAGTGACAGTACAGTGATTGCATTTATAGTGACAGTACAGTGATTGCAGTAGTTACAGTGATGGCACAATGATGCCAGTTACAGTTTCAGTACAGTGATTGCATTTATAGTGACAGTACAGTGATTGCAGCAGTTACAGTGTCAGTTCAGTGATTGCAGTTACAGTTACAATGTTGGCACAATGATGGCAGTTACAGTGACAGTACAGTGATTGCAGTTACAGTTGCAGTGATGGCACAATGATGGCAGTTACAGTGACAGTACAGTGATTGCAGTTACAGTTGCAGAGATGGCACAATGATGGCAGTTATAGTGAAGTACAGTGATTGCAGTAGTTACAGTGATGGCACAATGATGGCAGTTACAGTGTCAGTACAGTGATTGCAGTTATAGTGTCAGTACAGTGATTGCTGTAGTTACAGTGATGGCACAATGATGGCAGTTATATTGACAGTACAGTGATTGCAGTAGTTACAGTGTCAGTACAGTGATCGCAGTTATAGTGACAGTACAGTGATAGCAGTAGTTACAGTGATGGCACAATGATGGCAGTTACAGAGTCAGTACAGTGATTGCATTTATAGTGACAGTACAGTGATTGCAGTAGTTACAGTGATGGCACAATGATGCCAGTTACAGTTTCAGTACAGTGATTGCATTTATAGTGACAGTACAGTGATTGCAGTTACAGTTACAATGTTGGCACAATGATGGCAGTTACAGTGACAGTACAGTGATTGCAGTTACAGTTACAATGTTGGCACAATGATGGCAGTTACAGTGACAGTACAGTGATTGCAGTTACAGTTGCAGTGATGGCACAATGATGGCAGTGACAGTACAGTGATTGCAGTTACAGTTGCAGAGATGGCACAATGATGGCAGTTATATTGACAGTACAGTGATTGCAGTTATAGTGACAGCGCAGTGATTGCAGTTACAGTTTCAGTACAGTGATTACAGTTATAGTGACAGTACAGTGATTGCAGTAGTTACAGTGATGGCACAATGATGGCAGTTACAGTGTCAGTACAGTGATTGCAGTTATAGTGTCAGTACAGTGATTGCTGTAGTTACAGTGATGGCACAATGATGGCAGTTATATTGACAGTACAGTGATTGCAGTAGTTACAGTGTCAGCACAGTGATTGCAGTTATAGTGACAGTACAGTGATAGCAGTAGTTACAGTGATGGCACAATGATGGCAGTTACAGTGTCAGTACTGTGATTGCAGTTAGTTACAATGTTGGCACAATGATGGCAGTTACAGTGTCAGTACAGTGATTGCAGTAGTTACACTGATGGCACAATGATGGCAGTTACAGAGTCAGTACAGTGATTGCATTTATAGTGACAGTACAGTGATTGCAGTAGTTACAGTGATGGCACAATGATGGCAGTTATATTGACAGTACAGTGATTGCAGTAGTTACAGTGATGGCACAATGATGGCAGTTATATTGACAGTACAGTGATTGCAGTAGTTACAGTGTCAGTACAGTGATTGCATTTATAGTGACAGTACAGTGATTGCAGTAGTTACAGTGATGGCACAATGATGGCAGTTACAGTCAGAACAGTGATTGCATGTATAGGGACAGTGAAATGATTGCATTTATAGTGACAGTACAGTCATTGCATTTATAGTGACAGTACAGTCATTGCATTTATAGTGACATTACAGTCATTGCATTTATAGTGACAGTACAGTGATTGCAGTAGTTACAGTGATGGCACAATGATGGCAGTTACAGTGACAGTACAGTCATTGCATTTATAGTGACAGTACAGTGATTGCAGCAGTAACAGTGTCAGTACAGTGATTGCAGTTACAGTTACAATGTTGGCAGTTACAGTGACAGTACAGTGATTGCAGTTACAGTTGCAGTGATGGCACAATGATGGCAGTTACAGTGACAGTACAGTGATTGCAGTTACAGTTGCAGAGATGGCACAATGATGGCAGTTATAGTGAAGTACAGTGATTGCAGTAGTTACAGTGATGGCACAATGATGGCAGTTACAGTGACAGTACAGTGATTGCAGTTATAATGACAGTACAGTGATTGCAGTAGGTACAGTGATGGCACAATGATGGCAGTTACAGTGACAGTACAGTGATTGCATTTATAATGACAGTACAGTGATTGCAGTAGTTACAGTGATGGCACAATGATGGCAGTTACAGTGTCAGTACAGTGATTGCAGTTACAGTTACAATGTTGGCACAATGATGGCAGTTACAGTGACAGTACAGTGATTGCAGTTATAGTGACAGTACAGTGATTGCAGTAGTTACAGTGATGGCACAATGATGGCAGTTACAGTGACAGTACAGTGATTGCAGTTACAGTTGCAGTGATGGCACAATGATGGCAGTTACAGTGACAGTACAGTGATTGCAGTTACAGTTGCAGAGATGGCACAATGATGGCAGTTATAGTGAAGTACAGTGATTGCAGTAGTTACAGTGATGGCACAATGATGGCAGTTACAGTGACAGTACAGTGATTGCAGTTATAATGACAGTACAGTGATTGCAGTAGTTACAGTGATGGCACAATGATGGCAGTTACAGTGACAGTACAGTGATTGCATTTATAGTGACAGTACAGTGATTGCAGTAGTTACAGTGATGGCACAATGATGCCAGTTACAGTTTCAGTACAGTGATTGCATTTATAGTGACAGTACAGTGATTGCAGCAGTTACAGTGTCAGTTCAGTGATTGCAGTTACAGTTACAATGTTGGCACAATGATGGCAGTTACAGTGACAGTACAGTGATTGCAGTTACAGTTGCAGTGATGGCACAATGATGGCAGTTACAGTGACAGTACAGTGATTGCAGTTACAGTTGCAGAGATGGCACAATGATGGCAGTTATAGTGAAGTACAGTGATTGCAGTAGTTACAGTGATGGCACAATGATGGCAGTTACAGTGTCAGTACAGTGATTGCAGTTATAGTGTCAGTACAGTGATTGCTGTAGTTACAGTGATGGCACAATGATGGCAGTTATATTGACAGTACAGTGATTGCAGTAGTTACAGTGTCAGTACAGTGATCGCAGTTATAGTGACAGTACAGTGATAGCAGTAGTTACAGTGATGGCACAATGATGGCAGTTACAGAGTCAGTACAGTGATTGCATTTATAGTGACAGTACAGTGATTGCAGTAGTTACAGTGATGGCACAATGATGCCAGTTACAGTTTCAGTACAGTGATTGCATTTATAGTGACAGTACAGTGATTGCAGTTACAGTTACAATGTTGGCACAATGATGGCAGTTGCAGTGACAGTACAGTGATTGCAGTTACAGTTACAATGTTGGCACAATGATGGCAGTTACAGTGACAGTACAGTGATTGCAGTTACAGTTGCAGTGATGGCACAATGATGGCAGTGACAGTACAGTGATTGCAGTTACAGTTGCAGAGATGGCACAATGATGGCAGTTATATTGACAGTACAGTGATTGCAGTTATAGTGACAGCGCAGTGATTGCAGTTACAGTTTCAGTACAGTGATTACAGTTATAGTGACAGTACAGTGATTGCAGTAGTTACAGTGATGGCACAATGATGGCAGTTACAGTGTCAGTACAGTGATTGCAGTTATAGTGTCAGTACAGTGATTGCTGTAGTTACAGTGATGGCACAATGATGGCAGTTATATTGACAGTACAGTGATTGCAGTAGTTACAGTGTCAGCACAGTGATTGCAGTTATAGTGACAGTACAGTGATAGCAGTAGTTACAGTGATGGCACAATGATGGCAGTTACAGTGTCAGTACTGTGATTGCAGTTAGTTACAATGTTGGCACAATGATGGCAGTTACAGTGTCAGTACAGTGATTGCAGTAGTTACACTGATGGCACAATGATGGCAGTTACAGAGTCAGTACAGTGATTGCATTTATAGTGACAGTACAGTGATTGCAGTAGTTACAGTGATGGCACAATGATGGCAGTTATATTGACAGTACAGTGATTGCAGTAGTTACAGTGATGGCACAATGATGGCAGTTATATTGACAGTACAGTGATTGCAGTAGTTACAGTGTCAGTACAGTGATTGCATTTATAGTGACAGTACAGTGATTGCAGTAGTTACAGTGATGGCACAATGATGGCAGTTACAGTCAGAACAGTGATTGCATGTATAGGGACAGTGAAATGATTGCATTTATAGTGACAGTACAGTCATTGCATTTATAGTGACAGTACAGTCATTGCATTTATAGTGACATTACAGTCATTGCATTTATAGTGACAGTACAGTGATTGCAGTAGTTACAGTGATGGCACAATGATGGCAGTTACAGTGACAGTACAGTCATTGCATTTATAGTGACAGTACAGTGATTGCAGCAGTAACAGTGTCAGTACAGTGATTGCAGTTACAGTTACAATGTTGGCAGTTACAGTGACAGTACAGTGATTGCAGTTACAGTTGCAGTGATGGCACAATGATGGCAGTTACAGTGACAGTACAGTGATTGCAGTTACAGTTGCAGAGATGGCACAATGATGGCAGTTATAGTGAAGTACAGTGATTGCAGTAGTTACAGTGATGGCACAATGATGGCAGTTACAGTGACAGTACAGTGATTGCAGTTATAATGACAGTACAGTGATTGCAGTAGTTACAGTGATGGCACAATGATGGCAGTTACAGTGACAGTACAGTGATTGCATTTATAATGACAGTACAGTGATTGCAGTAGTTACAGTGATGGCACAATGATGGCAGTTACAGTGTCAGTACAGTGATTGCAGTTACAGTTACAATGTTGGCACAATGATGGCAGTTACAGTGACAGTACAGTGATTGCAGTTATAGTGACAGTACAGTGATTGCAGTAGTTACAGTGATGGCACAATGATGGCAGTTACAGTGACAGTACAGTGATTGCAGTTACAGTTGCAGTGATGGCACAATGATGGCAGTTACAGTGACAGTACAGTGATTGCAGTTACAGTTGCAGAGATGGCACAATGATGGCAGTTATAGTGAAGTACAGTGATTGCAGTAGTTACAGTGATGGCACAATGATGGCAGTTACAGTGACAGTACAGTGATTGCAGTTATAATGACAGTACAGTGATTGCAGTAGTTACAGTGATGGCACAATGATGGCAGTTACAGTGACAGTACAGTGATTGCATTTATAGTGACAGTACAGTGATTGCAGTAGTTACAGTGATGGCACAATGATGCCAGTTACAGTTTCAGTACAGTGATTGCATTTATAGTGACAGTACAGTGATTGCAGCAGTTACAGTGTCAGTTCAGTGATTGCAGTTACAGTTACAATGTTGGCACAATGATGGCAGTTACAGTGACAGTACAGTGATTGCAGTTACAGTTGCAGTGATGGCACAATGATGGCAGTTACAGTGACAGTACAGTGATTGCAGTTACAGTTGCAGAGATGGCACAATGATGGCAGTTATAGTGAAGTACAGTGATTGCAGTAGTTACAGTGATGGCACAATGATGGCAGTTACAGTGTCAGTACAGTGATTGCAGTTATAGTGTCAGTACAGTGATTGCTGTAGTTACAGTGATGGCACAATGATGGCAGTTATATTGACAGTACAGTGATTGCAGTAGTTACAGTGTCAGTACAGTGATCGCAGTTATAGTGACAGTACAGTGATAGCAGTAGTTATAGTGATGGCACAATGATGGCAGTTACAGAGTCAGTACAGTGATTGCATTTATAGTGACAGTACAGTGATTGCAGTAGTTACAGTGATGGCACAATGATGCCAGTTACAGTTTCAGTACAGTGATTGCATTTATAGTGACAGTACAGTGATTGCAGTTACAGTTACAATGTTGGCACAATGATGGCAGTTACAGTGACAGTACAGTGATTGCAGTTACAGTTACAATGTTGGCACAATGATGGCAGTTACAGTGACAGTACAGTGATTGCAGTTACAGTTGCAGTGATGGCACAATGATGGCAGTGACAGTACAGTGATTGCAGTTACAGTTGCAGAGATGGCACAATGATGGCAGTTATATTGACAGTACAGTGATTGCAGTTATAGTGACAGCGCAGTGATTGCAGTTACAGTTTCAGTACAGTGATTACAGTTATAGTGACAGTACAGTGATTGCAGTAGTTACAGTGATGGCACAATGATGGCAGTTACAGTGTCAGTACAGTGATTGCAGTTATAGTGTCAGTACAGTGATTGCTGTAGTTACAGTGATGGCACAATGATGGCAGTTATATTGACAGTACAGTGATTGCAGTAGTTACAGTGTCAGCACAGTGATTGCAGTTATAGTGACAGTACAGTGATAGCAGTAGTTACAGTGATGGCACAATGATGGCAGTTACAGTGTCAGTACTGTGATTGCAGTTAGTTACAATGTTGGCACAATGATGGCAGTTACAGTGTCAGTACAGTGATTGCAGTAGTTACACTGATGGCACAATGATGGCAGTTACAGAGTCAGTACAGTGATTGCATTTATAGTGACAGTACAGTGATTGCAGTAGTTACAGTGATGGCACAATGATGGCAGTTATATTGACAGTACAGTGATTGCAGTAGTTACAGTGATGGCACAATGATGGCAGTTATATTGACAGTACAGTGATTGCAGTAGTTACAGTGTCAGTACAGTGATTGCATTTATAGTGACAGTACAGTGATTGCAGTAGTTACAGTGATGGCACAATGATGGCAGTTACAGTCAGAACAGTGATTGCATGTATAGGGACAGTGAAATGATTGCATTTATAGTGACAGTACAGTGATTGCAGTAGTTACAGTGATGGCACAATGATGGTAGTTATAGTGACAGTGAAATGATTGCATTTACAGTGTCAGCATAGTGATTGCAGTAGTTACAGTGATGGCACAATGATGGCAGTTTTAGTGTCAGTACAGTGATTGCATTTATAGTGACAGTACAGTGATTGCAGTAGTTACAGTGATGGCACAATGGCACAATGATGGCAGTTATAGTGTCAGTACAGTGAATGCAATAGATACAGTGACATTGCAATGATTGCAGTAGTTACAGTGATGGCACAATGATGGCATTTACAGTGTCAGTACAGTGATTGCAGTTATATTGTCAGTACAGTGATTGCAGTAGTTACACTTATGGCACAATGATGGCATTTACAGTCAGAACAGTGATTGCATGTATAGGGACAGTGAAATGATTGCATTTATAGTGACAGTACAGTGATTGCAGTAGTTACAGTGATGGCACAATGATGGTAGTTACAGTGTCAGCATAGTGATTGCAGTAGTTACAGTGATGGCACAATGATGGCAGTTATAGTGACAGTTCAGTGATTGCATTTATAGTGACAGTACAGTGATTGCAGTAGTTACAGTGATGGCACAATGATGGCAGTTACAGTTTCAGTACAGTGATTGCAGTTATAGTGACAGTACAGTGATTGCATTAGTTACAGTGATGGCACAATGATGGCAGTTATAGTGACAGTACAGTGATTACAGTAGTTACAGTGATGGCACAATGATGGCAGTTATAGTGACAGTACAGTGATTACAGTAGTTACAGTGATGGCACAATGATGGCAGTTTCAGTGTCAGTACAGTGATTGCAGTTATAGTGGCAGTGCACTGATTGGCGTAGTTACAGTGATGGCACAATGATGGCAGTTTTAGTGTCAGTACAGTGATTGCATTTATAGTGACAGTACAGTGATTGCAGTAGTTACAGTGATGGCAGTTATAGTGTCAGTACAGTGATTGCAATAGATACAGTGACATTGCAATGATTGCAGTAGTTACAGTGATGGCACAATGATGGCATTTACAGTGTCAGTACAGTGATTGCAGTTATATTGTCAGTACAGTGATTGCAGTAGTTACACTGATGGCACAATGATGGCATTTACAGTCAGAACAGTGATTGCATGTATAGGGACAGTGAAATGATTGCATTTATAGTGACAGTACAGTGATTGCAGTAGTTACAGTGATGGCACAATGATGGTAGTTATAGTGACAGTAAAGTGATTGCATTTATAGTGACAGTACAGTGATTGCAGTAGTTACAGTGATGGCACAATGATGGCAGTTACAGTGTCAGCATAGTGATTGCAGTAGTTACAGTGATGGCACAATGATGGCAGTTATAGTGACAGTTCAGTGATTGCATTTATAGTGACAGTACAGTGATTGCAGTAGTTACAGTGATGGCACAATGATGGCAGTTACAGTTTCAGTACAGTGATTGCAGTTATAGTGACAGTACAGTGATTACAGTAGTTACAGTGATGGCACAATGATGGCAGTTTCAGTGTCAGTACAGTGATTGCAGTTATAGTGGCAGGGCACTGATTGGCGTAGTTACAGTGATGGCACAATGATGGCAGTTTTAGTGTCAGTACAGTGATTGCATTTATAGTGACAGTACAGTGATTGCAGTAGTTACAGTGATGGCACAATGATGGCAGTTATAGTGTCAGTACAGTGATTGCAATAGATACAGTGACATTGCAATGATTGCAGTAGTTACAGTGATGGCACAATGATGGCATTTACAGTGTCAGTACAGTGATTGCAGTTATATTGTCAGTACAGTGATTGCAGTAGTTACACTGATGGCACAATGATGGCATTTACAGTGTCAGTACAGTGATTGCAGTTATATGTCAGTACAGTGATTGCAGTAGTTAGTGTCAGTACAGTGACTGCAGTTACAGTGTCAGTACAGTGATTACAGTTATAGTGACAGTACAGTGATTGCAGTAGTTACAGTGATGGCACAATGATGGCAGTTAGTGTCAGTACAGTGATTGCAGTTACAGTGACAGTACAGTGATTGCAGTTACAGTGACAGTACAGTGATTGCAGTTATAGTGACAGTACAGTGATTGTATCTTAAGTGACAGCGCAGTGATTGCAATAGTTACAGTGATGGCACAATGATGGCAGTTGTAGTGACAGTACAGTGATTGCAGTAGTTACAGTGATGGCACAATGATGGCAGTTACAGTGTCAGTACAGTGATTGCATTTATAGTGGCAGTGCAGCGATTGCAGTAGTTACAGTGATGGCACAATGATGGTAGTTATAGTGTCAGTACAGTGATTGCATTTATAGTGACAGTACAGTGATTGCAGTAGTTACAGTGATGGCACAATGATGCCCGTTACAGTGTCAGTACAGTGATTGCATTTATAGTGGCAGTGCAGCGATTGCAGTAGTTACAGTGATGGCACAATGATGGCAGTTATAGTGTCAGTACAGTGATTGCAGTTATAGTGACAGTACAGTGATTGCAGTAGTTACAATGATGGCACAATGATGGCAGTTACAGTGCCAGTACAGTGATTGCAGTTATAGTGACAGTACAGTGATTGCAGTTATAGTGACAGTACAGTGATTGTATCTTAAGTGACAGTGCAGTGATTGCAGTAGTTACAGTGATGGCACAATGATGGCAGTTACAGTGTCAGTACAGTGATTGCATTTATAGTGGCAGTACAGTGATTGCAGTAGTTACAGTGATGGCACAATGATGGCAGTTACAGTGTCAGTACAGTGATTGCAGTTATAGTGACAGTACAGTGATTGTATCTTAAGTGACAGTGCAGTGATTGCAGTAGTTACAGTGATGGCACAATGATGGCAGTTACAGTGTCAGTACAGTGATTGCAGTTATAGTGACAGTACAGTGATTGCAGTAGTTACAGTGATGGCAGTTACAGTGTCAGTACAGTGATTGCAGTTATAGTGACAGTACAGTGATTGTATCTTAAGTGACAGTGCAGTGATTGCAGTAGTTACAGTGATGGCACAATGATGGCAGTTACAGTGCCAGTACAGTGATTGCAGTTATAGTGACAGTACAGTGATTGCAGTAGTTACAGTGATGGCACAATGATGGCAGTTACAGTGTCAGTACAGTGATTGCAGTTACAGTTTCAGTACAGTGATTACAGTTATAGTGACAGTACAGTGATTGCAGTTACAGTTTCAGTACAGTGATTACAGTTATAGTGACAGTACAGTGATTGCAGTAGTTACAGTAATAGCACAATGATGGCAGTTACAGTGTCAGTACAGCGATTGCAGTTAGTGTCAGTACAGTGATTGCAGTAGTTACAGTGTCAGTACAGTGATTTCAGTTACAGTATCAGTACAGTGATTGCAGTTATAGTGACAGTACAGTGATTGCAGTAGTTACAGTGATGGCACAATGATGGCAGTTACAGTGTCAGTACAGTGATTACAGTTATAGTGACAGTACAGTGATTGCAGTTACAGTGATGGCACAATGATGGCAGTTACAGTGCCAGTACAGTGATTGCAGTTATAGTGACAGTACAGTGATTGCAGTAGTTACAGTGATGGCACAATGATGGCAGTTACAGTGTCAGTACAGCGATTGCAGTTATAGTGACAGTACAGTGATTGCAGTTATAGTGACAGTACAGTGATTGCAGTAGTTACAGTAATAGCACAATGATGGCAGTTACAGTGTCAGTACAGTGATTGCAGTTACAGTGTCAGTACAGTGATTGCAGTTATAGTGACAGTACAGTGATTGCAGTAGTTACAGTGATGGCACAATGATGGCAGTTACAGTGTCAGTACAGCGATTGCAGTTATAGTGACAGTGCAGTGATTGCAGTAGTTACAGTAATAGCACAATGGCAGTTACAGTGCCAGTACAGTGATTGCAGTTATAGTGACAGTACAGTGAGTGCAGTAGTTACAGTGATGGCAGTTACAGTGTCAGTACAGTGATTGCATTAGTTACAGTGGCAGTACAGTGATTCCAGTAGATACAGTGATTACAGTGACAGTGATTGCAGTAGATACAGTGACAGCACAGTGATTGCAGTAGATACAGTGATGGCAGTTGCAGTGACAGTACAGTGATGGCAGTTAGTGACAGTACAGTGCTTACAGTAGATACAGTGACAGTACAGTCATTGCAATAGTTACTGTGATGGCAGTTCCAGTAGAGTGAATGCAATAGTTACAGTGATGGCAGTTACAGTGACAGTACAGTGATTGCAGTAGATACAGTCTGGATGGCAGTTAGTGACAGTACAGTGATTGCAGTAGATACAGTGACAGTACAGTGATTGCAGTAGATACAGTGATGGCAGTTAGTGACAGTACAGTGATTGCAATAGTTACTGTGATGGCAGTTACAGTACAGTGATTGCAGTAGATACAGTGATGGCAGTTACTGACAGTACAGTGATTGCAGTAGTTACAGTGATGGCACAATGATGGCAGTTACAGTGTCTGTACAGTGATTGCAGTAGATACAGTGATGGCAGTTGCAGTGACAGTACAGTGATGGCAGTTAGTGACAGTACAGTGCTTACAGTAGATACAGTGACAGTACAGTCATTGCAATAGTTACTGTGATGGCAGTTACAGTAGAGTGAATGCAATAGTTACAGTGATGGCAGTTACAGTGACAGTACAGTGATTGCAGTTATAGTATCAGTACAGTGATTGCAGTAGTTACAGTGATGGCACAATGATGGCAGTTACAGTGTCAGTACAGTGATTGCAGTTACAGTTTCAGTACAGTGATTACAGTTATAGTGACAGTACAGTGATTGCAGTAGTTACAGTGATGGCACAATGATGGCAGTTACAGTGTCAGTACAGCGATTGCAGTTATAGTGACAGTGCAGTGATTGCAGTAGTTACAGTAATAGCACAATGATGGCAGTTACAGTATCAGTACAGTGATTGCAGTTATAGTGTCAGTACAGTGATTGCAGTAGTTACAGTGATGGCAGGAACAGTGACATTACAGTGATGGCAGTAGTTATAGTGACAGCACAGTGATGGCAGTAATAGTGACAGTACAGTGATTGCATTAGTTGCAGTAGATACAGTGACAGTACAGTGATTGCAGTAGATACAGTGATGGCAGTTGCAGTGACAGTACAGTGATGGCAGTTAGTGACAGTACAGTGCTTACTGTAGATACAATGACAGTACAGTCGTTGCAATAGTTACTGTGATGGCAGTTACAATAGAGTGAATGCAATAGTTACAGTGATGGCAGTTACAGTGACAGTACAGTGATTGCAGTAGATACAGTGATGGCAGTTAGTGACAGTACAGTGATTGCAGTAGATACAGTGACAGTACAGTGATTGCAGTAGATACAGTGATGGCAGTTAGTGACAGTACAGTGATTGCAATAGTTACTGTGATGGCAGTTACAGTACAGTGATTGCAGTCGATACAGTGACAGTACAGTGATTGCAATAGTTACTGTGATGTCAGTTACAGTACAGTGATTGCAGTAGTTACAGTGATGGCAGTTAGTGACAGTACAGTGATTGCAGTAGATTCAGTGATGGCAGTTAGTGACAGTACAGTGATTGCAGTAGATACAGTGATGGCAGTTAGTGACAGTACAGTGATTGCAGTAGATACAGTGACAGTACAGTGATTGCAATAGTTACTGTGATGGCAGTTACAGTACAGTGATTGCAGTCGATACAGTGACAGTACAGTGATTGCAATAGTTACTGTGATGTCAGTTACAGTACAGTGATTGCAGTAGTTACAGTGATGGCAGTTAGTGACAGTACAGTGATTGCAGTAGATACAGTGATGGCAGTTAGTGACAGTACAGTGATTGCAGTAGATACAGTGATGGCAGTTAGTGTCAGTACAGTGATTGCAGTAGATACAGTGGGCCTGATTCAGAGCCGCTCGTAAGCGGCCTCTCGCTCGCTCCGAGCGATGTTTGCCCAACTGCACATGCGTACGGATCGTTATACGCATGCGCGAACCAGTCAGTGCGGTTGAAATTCATGTGCTCGCAAAATAGCGAATGCCTGATAAATTGAGTGACAGAATGAGGCGTATGTGGGTGGTAACAGGGGAAGGTGCTTGAAAACGGGGAGTGGAGATCAGAACGCAGGCGTGCTTAAAGGTCAAAACGGACGTTTTATGGGTGTGCATAATTAAAACAGCAGCGTAATTGACCACGTCACTTGGTTATTTTATAGTCAGAACTGCTCGCAAGATTGTGGTAGCAAAAACCAACCACAAGAATAACGAGCAGTTCATACGCTGGTCGATGTACTCGATTAATCTAATAAATAGCGGACATGACGTAAGATCCGAGCGGCCAGGGGGCGTAGTTTCCAAAAAACGACCTCAAGTTTTGTTCGCTCGTTCAGACCTAGAGGCGTGAACAGACAGCAAAGAGCGAACGGTTCATTTGAATAGCCAGCCATATTTTCTGGACGAGCGAGCGCTAATTGCGTCCGGCTCTGAATCAGGCCCAGTGACAGTATAGTGATTGCAGTAGATACAGTGATGGCAGTTAGTGACCGTACAGTGATTGCAGTCGATACAGTGACAGTATAGTGATTGCAATAGTTACTGTGATGTCAGTTACAGTGACAGTAGAGTGATTGAAGTAGATACAGTGATGGCAGTTAGTAACAGTACATTGATTGCAGTCGATACAGTGACAGTATAGTGATTGCAATAGTTACTGTGATGTCAGTTACAGTGACAGTAGAGTGATTGAAGTAGATACAGTGATGGCAGTTAGTGACAGTACAGTGATTGCAGTAGATACAGTGATGGCAGTTAGTGACAGAACAGTGATTGCAGTCGATACAGTGACAGTACAGTGATTGCAATAGTTACTGTGATGACAGTTACAGTGACAGTAGAGTGATTGAAGTAGATACAGTGATGGCAGTTAGTGACAGTACAGTGATTGCAGTAGATACAGTGACAGTACAGTGATTGCAATAGTTAATGTGATGGCAGTAACTGTAGAGTGATTGCAGTAGTTACAGTGATGGCAGTTACAGTGACAGTACAGTGATTGCAGTAGATACAGTGATGGCAGTTAGTGACAGAACAGTGATTGCAGTAGATACAGTGACAGTACAGTGATTGCAGTAGATACAGTGATGGCAGTGACAGTACAGTGATTGCAGTAGATACAGTGACAGTGCAGTACAGTGATTGCAGTAGATACAGCGATGGCAGTTGCAGTGACAGTACAGTGATTGCAGTAGATACAGTGATGGCAGTTAGTGACAGTACAGTGATTGCAGTTACAGTGACAGTACAGTGATTGCAGTAGATACAGTGATGGCAGTGACAGTACAGTGATTGCAGTAGATACAGTGACAGTACAGTACAGTGATTGCAGTAGATACAGTGATGGCAGTTGCAGTGACAGTACAGTGATTGCAGTTATAGTGTCAGTACAGTGAATGCAGTGGTTACAGTGATGGCACAATGATGGCAGTTATAGTGTCAGAACAGCGATTGCAGTTATAGTGACAGTACAGTAATTGCAGTATATACAGTGTCAGTACAGTGATTGCAGTTATAGTGTCAGTACAGTGAGTGCAGTAGTTACAATGTTGGCACAATGATGGCAGTTACAGTGACTGTACAGTGATTGCAGTAGTTACAGTGATGGCAGGAACAGTGACATTACAGTGATGGCAGTAGTTATAGTGACAGCACAGTGATGGCAGTAATAGTGACAGTACAGTGATTGCAGTAGATACAGTGATGGCAGTTACAGTGACAGTGATTACAGTAGATACAGTGACAGTACAGTGATTGCAGTAGATACAGTGATGGCAGTTAGTGACAGTACAGTGCTTACAGTAGATAGTGACAGTACAGTGATTGCAATAGTTACTGTGATGGCAGTTACAGTACAGTGGTTGCAGTAGATACAGTGATGGCAGTTACAGTACAGTGGTTGCAGTAGATACAGTGATGGCAGTTAGTGACAGTAAAGTGCTTACAGTTGATACAGTGACAGTACAGTCATTGCAATAGTTACTGTGATGGCAGTTACAGTAGAGTGAATGCAGTAGTTACAGTGATGGCAGTTACAGTGACAGTAGAGTGATTGAAGTAGATACAGTGATGGCAGTTAGTGACAGTACAGTGATTGCAGTCGATACAGTGACAGTACAGTGATTGCAATAGTTACTGTGATGGCAGTTACAGTACAGTGATTGCAGTAGTTTCAGTGATTGCAGTTAGTGACAGTACAGTGATTGCAGTATATACAGTGACAGTACAGTGATTGCAATAGTTACTGTGATGGCAGTTACAGTGACAGTACAGTGATTGAAGTAGATACAGTGATGGCAGTTAGTGACAGTACAGTGATTGCAGTAGATACAGTGACAGTACAGTGATTGCAATAGTTAATGTGATGGCAGTTACTGTAGGGTGATTGCAGTAGTTACAGTGACAGTACAGTGATTGCAGTAGATACAGTGATGGCAGTTAGTGACAGAACAGTGATTGCAGTAGATACAGTGATGGCAGTGACAGTACAGTGATTGCAGTAGATACAGTCACAGTACAGTACAGTGATTGCAGTAGATACAGTCACAGTACAGTGGTTGCAGTATATACAGTCACAGTACAGTGATTGCAATAGATATAGTAATGGCAGTTAAAGTAACAGTACAGTGTTTGCAGTAGATACAGTAACAGCACAGTGATTGCAGTAGTTACGGTGATGGCAGTTAGTGACAGTACAGTAATTGCAGTAGATACAGTGACAGTATAGTGGTTGCAGTAGATACAGTCACAGTACAGTGATTGCAGTAGATACAGTGATGGCAGTTAGTGACAGTACAGTAATTGCAGTAGATACAGTTACAGCACAGTGATTGCAGTAGATACAGTGATGGCAGTTAGTGACAGTACAGTAATTGCAGTAGATACAGTGACAGTACAGTGATTGCAGTAGATACAGTCACAGTACTGTGATTGCAGTAGATACAGTAATGGCAGTTAAAGTAACAGTACAGTGATTGCAGTAGATACAGTGACAGCACAGTGATTGCAGTAGTTACGGTGATGGCAGTTAGTGACAGTACAGTAATTACAGTAGATAGTGACAGCACAGTGATTGCAGTAGATACAGTGATGGCAGTTAGTGACAGTACAGTAATTGCAGTAGATAGTGACAGTATAGTGATTGCAGTAGATACAGTGATGGCAGTTAGTGACAGTACAGTGATTGCAGTAGATACAGTGACAGTGTAGTTATTGCAGTAGATATAGTGATGACAGTTCCAGTGACAGTACAGTACATTGATTGCAGTAGATACAGTGATGGCAGTTAGTGACAGTACAGTAATTGCAGTAGATACAGTGACAGTATAGTGATTGCAGTAGATACAGTGATGGCAGCTAGTGACAGTACAGTGATTGCAGTAGATACAGTGACAGTATAGTGATTGCAGTAGATGCAGTGATGGCAGTGACAGTACAGTAATTGCAGTAGATACAGTGACAGTATAGTGATTGCAGTAGATACAGTGATGGCAGTTAGTGACAGTACAGTGATTGCAGTAGATACAGTGACAGTATAGTGATTGCAGTAGATGCAGTGATGGCAGTTACAGTGACAGTACAGTGATTGCAGTAGATAAAGTGATGACAGTGACAGTACAGTGATTGCAGTAGATACAGTGATGACAGTTACAGTGACAGTACAGTACAGTTATTGCAGTAGATACAGTGACAGTACAGTGATTGCAGTAGTTATAGTGACAGCACAGTGATTGCAGTAGTTACAGTGACAGTACAGTGATTGCAGTAGACACAGTCACAGTACAGTGATTGCAGTAGTTACAGTGACAGTACAGTGATTGCAGTAGTTACAGTAACATCACAGTTGCGATGCTATGATTCCCCCCCCCCCAATCTTAAAGTGAATATATTGTATACTAATGAGTAGTACTGTTATGTAAAAGAAAAAAAATCAGCATGGGTTTAATGTGGCTACATCACCGTCTACTCAGTTTATTAGGACAAAGGGCCTGATTCACCACGGATCACTATTGCAATCGCGGCTGTAATTACACATGCAGATCTGTTGTGAAAATATGCTAATGATTGCAATCGCAAAGCTAGCGCAGCCAGCATAGTGATGCCCGCTATCGCACATCTGTAATACCTTGCAGCCCTGCATACATCGGGAACATCGAGTAACATCGGACTGTCACGCACAATTACAGCAGGTCTGACCTTACTAAGAAATTGCTAAACTCGTCACACGCAGTAAGTACTCAGGCTGCGAATGCCGTCACAGCGCTAATTTATGCACGTCCAAGCAATGGTGTTCAAACGGACAGGCATGCCTGCATTTCTCCAACCACTCCCCCATTACCACCCCAAAACACTGACGTCCCATCCCTCGGTCTGTGATAGCTTCGTATTTGCGTAGGTGATCGCAGTGAAATCACAATGTCTACTCACGCACACACACTGCAAAAAATACGCACCATCGGCCGATCTGTGTACACTGTTGCAGTTGCGAACCATGATGAATCAGGCCCACAGTACTCCCATACACCTCTGAAATTACTTATTTAACTCATAAGATTCAACTTTAAAAAAGATATAATTTAAAAAAAAAAAACATGGATCCATTAAATTGCAGTATCTGACATTCTTCCTCTCTACCACAAGATGGCGCTATGTCACCAGGCAAAGACAAGCTCACACGCCGAAGTGGTACATGTGTACAGTATCTCTGTATATTAGGGTTTACAAGATATTTCAACTTACTAGACATGAATTTCTCTGTATTATAGTATGTGTAGCTGCGTTGCTTGATGGAAAATAGAAGTTGAACTGCTCCTGTATTCAGTGGGCTGCATCTATGTGCTCCTATACACTGCCCCTACACACTGCCCCTATACCAACATCTCAGTGGGCATGTGCACCAGCAGATCAGTCGCTGTATACTGTAGGCACGCCTCTGACTAGCCCACAGTTACGCCCCCAGCACGCTTATCTGCAAATGCCTCGTCGGCCCTCAGTCACAACATTTAGGGGCCCCTTGTCACGTGCTTTTGTGAAAAGTTAGTGTCACGACCATTCATCAATTTCCGAAAAAAAATGCTGTTACTGAATACCACTCTGAGATGGCGTTCAGCCCCTGATAACCTTCATAGGCTGCTGTTCCACCGGCAGCCTGTGAAGATTTACAAGGCAGCAACAGCAGAGGGGTCTATTCAGATCCCCCCTGCTGTGTCTGCACTGCTGTGCCCTGGAGCTCACACTCTGGGGCACTGCAGACATGCGGCCACACTCATTGCCGCGCAGGGAGGGGGGGGGCGGTCATCGAACAACCGCGGGGCGGTCGGACACCTGCGGGACAGCCGGGTCGCAGGATCAAACACCGGAGGTGCTGCGAATGGGAGGAGGTGAGACAGCAGGGGAATTAGAGGGGGGAGAGCCATGCAGCAGTGAGGAAATCCTTGCGGATACCTCAGCTGCATGGGGAAAATAATCACTTTTCCAAAAGCTGACTCTGCAAAAAGAGCAGCTTTTCGGAAGTGATACTTTTGTGAGGGAGGCATGATGAATGAGGCATGATGAATGCCTCCAAAATATCTTTTAAACTCGCAGCAAGTTTAAAACATAATTATCACTAGTGATAATTATGTCATGATGAATAGGCCCCTTAGCCATAAGTGAAGATCTGGCTCACAAACGTGGGACGCTGAATAGCCGCAGATCCACAGAGATGTACACTTGTGTGGGAGAGCGCATATGCGACCGCTTTGCATGAGACACTAAATGAGACCCTAATTGCCCAACACCAGCTGCATATTAGATTAACAACAAACATTGTATTAATATTGCTGCGGATGTGACCAGAATTGCATCAGACTTCTATATACAGTTACATTCATCTATGACACATAGAAATTGTAATGGTAAATATTTTTGTGTATAGGATTTATGCCTTCAAAAGATATTAATTTTAAAAAAGAGTAACGAGTTTCTTTATTATAGTGCCGTGGTGCATCGGGAGTGGGATTCCTGCAAGGGTTGGGAGCAGGGGAGTAACCAGAATATTGTGGGCCCCATAGCAACATTTTGAAGGGGTCCTTCCCCAATGGTTCTAGAGAGACCCCTCTCTCCACAGTGGTTGTTGATTTTATGAGCCATACAGTAATAGTGCCCTATGTCATTTTATGCCCCATACAGTAATAGTGCCCTATGTCATTTTATGCCCCATACAGTAATAGTGCCCTATGTCATTTTATGCCCCATACAGTAATAGTGCCCTGTGTCATTTTATGCCCCATACAGTAATAGTGCCCTATGTCATTTTATGCCCCATACAGTAATAGTGCCCTGTGTCATTTTATGCCCCATACAGTAATAGTGCCCTGTGTCATTTTATGCCCCATACAGTAATAGTGCCCTGTGTCATTTTATGCACCATACAGTAATAGTGCCGTGTCATTTTATGCCCCATACAGTAATAGTGCCCTCTGTCATTTTATGCCCCATACAGTATTAGTGCCCTGTGTCATTTTATGCCCCATACAGTAATAGTGCCCTGTGTCATTTTATGCCCCATACAGTAATAGTGCCCTGTGTCATTTTATGCACCATACAGAAATAGTGCCCTATGTCATTTTATGTACCATACAGTAATAGTGCCCTGTGTCATTTTATGCACCATACAGTAATAGTGCCCTGTGTCATTTTATGCCCCATACAGTAATAGTGCCCTCTGTCATTTTATGCCCCATACAGTAATAGTGCCGTGTCATTTTATGCCCCATACAGTAATAGTGCCCTGTGTCATTTTATGCACCATACAGTAATAGTGCCCTATGTCATTTTATGCCCCATACAGTAATAGTGCCCTGTGTCATTTTATGCCCCATACAGTAATAGTGCCCTGTGTCATTTTATGCCCCATACAGTAATAGTGCCCTGTGTCATTTTATGCCCCATACAGTAATAGTGCCCTATGTCATTTTATGCCCCATACAGTAATAGTGCCGTGTCATTTTATGCACCATACAGTAATAGTGCCCTCTGTCATTTTATGCCCCATACAGTAATAGTGCCCTGTGTCATTTTATGCACCATACAGTAATAGTGCCGTGTCATTTTATGCACCATACAGTAATAGTGCCCTCTGTCATTTTATGCCCCATACAGTATTAGTGCCCTCTGTCATTTTATGCCCCATACAGTAATAGTGCCCTGTGTCATTTTATGCCCCATGCAGTAATAGTGCCCTGTGTCATTTTATGCACCATACAGAAATAGTGCCCTGTGTCATTTTATGCACCATACAGTAATAGTGCCCTATGTCATTTTATGCCCCATGCAGTAATAGTGCCCTCTGTCATTTTATGCACCATACAGTAATAGTGCCCTGTGTCATTTTATGCACCATACAGAAATAGTGCCCTGTGTCATTTTATGTACCATACAGTAATAGTGCCCTGTGTCATTTTATGCCCCATACAGTAATAGTGCCCTGTGTCATTTTATGCCCCATACAGTAATAGTGCCCTCTGTCATTTTATGCCCCATACAGTAATAGTGCCGTGTCATTTTATGCCCCATACAGTAATAGTGCCCTGTGTCATTTTATGCCCCATACAGTAATAGTGCCCTGTGTCATTTTATGCACCATACAGTAATAGTGCCCTCTGTAATTTTATGCACCATACAGTAATAGTGCCCTATGTCATTTTATGCACCATACAGTAATAGTGCCCTGTGTCATTTTATGCACCATACAGAACTAGTGCCCTATGTCATTTTATGCACCATACAGAAATAGTGCCCTATGTCATTTTAGTGCCCTATGTCATTTTATGCCCCATACAGTAATAGTGCCCTCTGTCATTTTATGCACCATACAGTAAAATTGCCCTCTGTCATTTTATGCACCATACAGTAATAGTGCCCTATGTCATTTTATGCACCATACAGGAATAGTGCCCTATGTCATTTTATGTACCATACAGTAATAGTGCCCTGTGTCATTTTATGCCCCATACAGAAATAGTGCCCTGTCATTTTATGCACCATACAGTAATAGTGCCCTGTGTCATTTTATGCACCATACAGTAATAGTGCCCTATGTCATTTTATGCCCCATACAGTAATAGTGCCCTATGTCATTTTATGCACCATACAGTAATAGTGCCCTGTGTCATTTCATGCCTCATACAGTAATAGTGCCCTGTGTCATTTTATGCCCCATACAGTAATAGTGCCGTAGTTGGTTGGGCGGGACCAACCAGCTCCTACCTGACGGGGATACTTCCTAATGCAGGACATTTTGTTTTGCTTAGAAGTCTTCTTTATTTAGGCACACTGGGACAGTCCTAACCTCGGAGCTCAATTCCTGCCCCCCAGCTTCACAAAGCCAGTAAAGAGGAAGAAGCCTCCTCTCCGTCAGTGCCGGGCTCACTACAGCTGTGTGCGTGAGTGTGAGACAGGCGTGCGGGAGATGGATCATATCAGTGTGGAGCGTTACTGAGAGACATAAATCGCCACTGACTAGTCTCCCGTTTTAGGCCTGGACAATGGGCTGGACTCAATGGGGGCAATTCAGACCTGGACACAAAGCAGCGCACTTTCTCTGCCATCAAGGGCAGTGTATGACAATTTCGCGATTGCACGGCCAGGCTTAAGGCCACCCTCTATGTCCTAGAGAGCGACGGCAGAGTGAACGCACGCCGATGTAATGACGCCCACTTTTCCTTCGCAGTACACGTCATCTCCAGGAAGTGTATGATTAATCAGTGACATCGAGAGCCATCGGAGCTGCTCGCAGCACTTAAGGTAGATCCTACCCCACCGCAAGTACTGCGATCACTGCAGGCTGAAATACAACCAGGTGACGTGTACAATGACGCCTCCATGCTAATTATGCACAACCATAAAACTCCGTTAGGACACACAGGCACGCCTGCGTTCACACATCCATAGACCATCACCTGACACCACCCACAAACGGCACTGACACTCAAATTAGCGCTCAGTCTGTGTAGTATGAGCTCTCGATTCCCGACTGCAGTGACGGGCGACTTTCGGCCATAGTGTGCATTCGCGGCTTAGCGTCGAGGTCTGAATCAGGCCCAATATCTTAGCAGGCAATATCGGGAACCTGGTGGACAACTTTATGAGCGGATTCCGAGGCCCCCTAAGCCCATACATGCCTACACTCCTGGAAGTCACGGGAGGCTCCCGACTTTTTGGGTAGCCCCCCGCACCCCGGCAGTGTAGGCAGATCTCCCGCATCCTGCCCACTTCCTAGTGGGTAGATTTAATGGGGAATTTGCGGGTACGCCATGAGGGGGTGGGGCTAAACACCACAATTTGTGACATTTAGTCCAGCCCCCTCCTCCTAATTGAAAAGGGGCGGGCCTAATTATGTCACACACACACCCCGAACCAACCTGCAGGACAAGCTCTCTAGGCAGCTCCCGGAAAGCTTAGGTAAGTACAGTATATGCCTGAGCCTCTGGCCCCATAGCGATGGCACCCCCTGCACCCACTATAGCTACGCCCATGGTTGGGAGCCTTGGTATGTGAGTGTCACTGTGGGAGGGGGTTTCTTGTGTTGAGCACGGGGGCCTGATGCTGTGTTGGACGTTAATGCAGCTGCGATTACATGTTTTTCCGCAGCACGACTCCATCTTTATGCTAATGCCGTAGCCGATGAGAATCGTTCAGGGATGCCAACCGGCTGTGGCACTAAACCGCTGCTTTGCGTATGAAGACATCGGTCGCGCCATAGAACATTGCACCAGCCCTATGGAGGCGCGGAATTTCTTCCTGAACATGGCCGTCGAAATCCCTGCAACTGCGGCAAAAGACAGCTGCGTCTGGCTATCCACCCCTGCTACCACTCAGACACTCCCACCAACATGGCCCCTCCCCACATCCAAATTTGTTCTGCGACTTTCAGCGGTAACCATCGGGACGCATGCGCAGTATGACAGATGCATACGCAGACCTATAACCGTCAGCTTACATGTGGCAGCGACATAGCGCGTACCTCTGATCAGGCTCTGGGAGTAGTAGTTACCCTTGTAGGGAATACAATGGCCTCCTGGGGGAATGTAAGACGTACATCCAGCATCTATCGGAGCAATTGCCCCTTCTGCTATTCACCAACATCTAACATGGTGGACAATTTTGTTGCCGACCCAAAAATGATCAAGGGATCGGATCAACATGGGGGATTGGCCACTAGTGTATGGACCACTTTAGACAAATAGGTGTCTATGGGGGAGATGTACTAAGCTCTGGAAAGTGATAAATTGGAAAGTGGTAAACTACCAGCCACTCAGCTCCTAACTGTCATCTTACAGGCTGAGTTTGAAAAAAAATGAGTTTGGAGCTGATTGGTTGGTAGTTTATCACTCTCCAATGTATCACTTTCATGAGCTTCATACATCTGCCCCTCTGTACATCTGCCCCTATTCATACATCTGCCCCTTTTCATACATCTGCCCCTCTGTACATCTGCCCCTATTCATACATCTGCCCCTATTCATACATCTGCCCCTATTCATACATCTGCCCCTATTCATACATCTGCCCCTTTTCATACATCTGCCCCTCTGTACATCTGCCCCTATTCATACATCTGCCCCTCTGTACATCTGCCCCTATTCATACATCTGCCCCTCTGTACATCTGCCCCTATTCATACATCTGCCCCTCTGTACATCTGCCCCTATTCATACATCTGCCCCTGTGTACATCTGCCCCTATTCATACATCTGCCCCTGTGTACATCTGCCCCTATTCATACATCTGCCCCTGTGTACATCTGCCCCTATTCATACATCTGCCCCTATTCATACATCTGCCCCTCTGTACATCTGCCCCTATTCATACATCTGCCCCTCTGTACATCTGCCCCTATTCATACATCTGCCCCTCTGTACATCTGCCCCTATTCATACATCTGCCCCTCTGTAC
Source organism: Taudactylus pleione (assembly GCA_031769625.1). Taxonomy (NCBI): domain Eukaryota; kingdom Metazoa; phylum Chordata; class Amphibia; order Anura; family Myobatrachidae; genus Taudactylus; species Taudactylus pleione. The sequence goes on from JAUIMM010001607.1 coordinate 186,282, forward strand.
ATCTGCCCCTATTCATACATTTGCCCCTCTGTACATCTGCCCCTATTCATACATCTGCCCCTCTGTACATCTGCCCCTATTCATACATCTGCCCCTATTCATACGTCTGCCCCTCTGTACATCTGCCCTTATTCATACATCTGCCCCTCTGTACATCTGCCCCTCTGTACATCTGCCCTTATTCATACATCTGCCCCTCTGTACATCTACCCCTATTCATACATCTGCCCTCTGTACATCTGCCCCTATTCATACATCTGCCCTTATTCATACATCTGCCCTTATTCATACATCTGCCCCTATTCATACATCTGCCCCTCTGTACTAAGCCTTGGAGAGAGATAAAGTACCAACCAATCAGATCCTGTCATGTCACAGGTTGCATTTGAAAAATGACAGTTAGGAGCTGATTAATTTGCATTTTATCTCCCCAAGGCTTAGTACATAGACCCCCATAATGTCACCTTGGCAGTGCAGAGACGTTACCCAACAGCTTTGGCAGAATGGTATAAAATGTGATTAGAGAATGCGGCTGGAGGTGCCTATTTGCGACATTAGCTTATTATCACACAGCCGCTGCGTACAAAGACGCCGTGTTATTGGCGTCCATCTCTAGCGCATGCCTAGTACGCAATAATGGTCACAGACATACATAAAACAATGGTGAAAGTGGGGGCACAGTTATGCACTATTGGGGTGATTCATTTGTTTTATCGCGTCCAATCTCCTGTCTAACGTGATGGGAAATTGGGGGAAGGGGAGGAATACTAATGTTTTTCGGCACCCATGCCTACATAAGGCATACTTGCCAACTCTCCCTCATTGTCAGGGAGACTCCCTGAAAGAGTAGCAATCTCCCTGTCTCCCTGAAGAGTCTACCAATCTCCCTCATTTCATCCTTACCCCCATTATGAAGCTGTTATATTAAAAAACAGAGATATATACATTCAAATGTGATCATTAGTGTCATTTCCTTGCATTGGTTATTATTAGGGATGTGCGCCGGACCATTTTTGCCGGATTTGGTTCTAATTCGTCGTCCGGCTTTGGATTTGGATTTGCCAAACTGCGGTGACTGGATTTGGATTTGGATTTTTTTTACAAAAATTTACAAAAAAAGCTAAAATCACATAAATTGGTCTTTTTTTTCTTCCTAGAGTATTATTAAGCTCAATAACATTAATTTCCAGTCAAATTAGACCATATCACAGCTTAGAATCACAGTACTTGTTTACATAGTGGGCTACGGCCCAAGGAGTCACAGTGCACAATCTTATTCACATTACACCGCACATAGGGCCTGATTCACATTACACCATAAAGTAGTGTCTCTTATTTATGTTACGACACACAGTAGTGCCCCTTTTACACAATGCCCACAGTAGTGCCCCTTTTACACAATGTCCACAGTAGCGGTGTCCCTTACACAATGCCCCCAGCAGTGGTGCCCCCTATGCAGTCCCCTTAGTAGTAGGGTCCCCTATGCAGTGCCCCCAGTAGTATGCCCCCCATTAGCATGCCACCCAGTAGTATGCCCCCCATTAGCAGGCCCCCCCAGTAGTATGCCCCCCATTAGCAGCCCCCCCCAGTAGTATGGCCCCCCCAGTAGTATGGCCTCACCCAGTAGTAGGCTGCCCCAGTAGCAGGCCCCCCTCAGTAGTAGGCTGCCCCAGTAGTAGCCCCCCTGTAGTATGGCCCCCCCTGTAGTAGTAAGCCCCCCCCAGTAGTATGCCCCCACAGTAGCATGCCCCCCCCAGTAGCAGGCCCCTCAGTAGTATGGCCCCCCCAGTAGTATAGCCCCCCCCAGTAGCAGGCCCCTCAGTAGTATGGACGCCCAGTAGCAGACCCCCCCCAGTAGCAGACCCCCCCAGTAGCAGGTCCCTCAGTAGTATGGACTCCCAGTAGCAGACCCCCCCAGTAGCAGACCCCCCAGTTGTATAACCCCCCCCAGTAGCAGGCCCCCCCAGTAGCAGACCCCCCCCAGTAGTGCCCCCGGCCTTTGCACAACTTTCACAAGTAAAATTAAAAAAAAAAAACTTACCTGATTCCCCGCTCCCGCACCGTCCGCTCTGCTGAGCCTGTCACACGCTGAGGAGGGAGCCGGAAGACGGAGCTCATGTGTGAGCTCCAGCCGGCTCCCTCCGTGCAGCAGCCAATGAGAGTCTGTGTGACTCTCATTGGCTGCTGTGACAAACACACAGCTGCCGCTGGCGGCTGTGTGTTTGTGTCTGTGTAGGGCAGACCGCTATCACAGCGCTCTGCCCTACACAATAGGAGCCCTGATTTCGGATTCTCTAGTGAGAATCCGACATCAGGCGGCCGCCGTTCGGCCCGAACGGGGATCCGAGTCAGGCGGTGAACACCCGAACAGGGTTCGGGTGGACTCGGCTCCCCAATGTTCGGAGCGGTTCGGATTCCACAGAATCCGAACCGCTCATTTCTAGTTATTATAAGGCATAATGATCCCTATGAATTTCTGAAAAGTATTAGTGTGTTTTCATCAACAGACAGATCTTACTGACTGCCTTTGGGCTGGTTTACATTTGGATGTAAGTCAGGTTTAGGACACGCCCCTCAGATTTATCAGTACACGCCCATCACATGTAGGACACGCCCCTCAGATTTATCAGTACACGCCCACTGTAACACGCGCTCATAGGTGCTGCTCTCACAATCTCCCTGAAATGCTTTTTCAAAAGTAGGAAAGTATGACATAAGGTCTTGGTTAGAGGCACTGAACAGCACAATCCTGCTCGCCAGCTTGGTGACATCAAACGTTATTATGGTTAAAGCCGTCTATACTACATGGACGGAAATAACTGTAATACTACAAAATGTAACATCAGAAAATGAGGGATATAGGGAAACTTGTCCCTTTATGTGATTACAGGATCTGTATTGTCAGAGAAAAATCACTGCAAACATCTATATATCTCATATATATCTATCTATCTCATATCTATCTATCTCTCGTATCTATATCTATCTATCTCATATCTATCTATCTCTCGTATCTATATCTATCTATCTCATATCTATCTATCTCATATCTATCCATCTCATATCTATCTATCTATCTAATATCTATCTCATATCTATCTATCTCGTATCTATATCTATCTATCTCATATCTATCTATCGCTCATATCTATCTATCACATATCTATCTATCTATTGTGACACATTCAGGGTAGGGGTCCCTCTCCTGGGGTAGATGGACCCTCTTTACACACACAGCAGCCGTAGAAACAGGATACAAGTCTGGGGTTCTCGTACAAACTGGTTGGCGCCAGTCTTTATTGTACCATATCAATATAAACATAAACAAAACATAAACATAAGTCCTAGCCCGGCTGGGCACTAGCTACACAGCAGATTCCCTCTCTATAATAATGGTAGGGCCTATTGCCCTCACCATCAACAAAACATGTGCACAGTACTTACAAGGATTATCACCAAGTGTCTCTGTACAGGCTAGTCTGCCTGCTCTCCCAGGTGTGAGACACTCAGCCACAAACAAACCCAGCTTACATTAGCCATTTCCAGCTGCAAGTCCTAATGAGCCTTTTACCAGGCTGAAAGGCCCAAAACCTGGAGTGGCCTGTGGATGGAGCCCTCCCTCTCCTCACATCCACACCCCCAGGACCCAAACCGGCTTTTCTCTAAAGCCGACACTTCGTCTGTTTTTCCCAAACAGACTTCTCCTGGGGGTTTCAGAACACATATGACAGGAACCTAGGACATACATATAAGCCATTCCACACTTCTCCAGTGCTTCTATCACATATCCCCCCCCTTTGTTTCGACCTGTGGGGCGGAACAACTGCAGCCCCCAAACAATGGGCACGTGACAAAGCATCTGCATTGGCCAGCTGGCTTCCTGGCCTGTGTTCTACCGTAAATTTAAAGGTTTGTAATGCCAAGAACCATCTCGTTATTCTCACATTACTGTCCTTGTTTTCTGACATCCACTTCAGAGGGGCATGGTCAGTGATCAATCTGAACTTTCTTCCCATCAAGTAGTACCTGAGAGTCTCTAACGCCCAGTTTATGGCCAATGCTTCTTTCTTGACCGTAGCAGTTTCTTTCATGTACATTTAATTTCTGGCTTAAGAAAATCTGGTGTTCTTCACCCTCTTTGCTTTGGGACAGGACCGCTCCGATGCCTACATCTGACGCTTCATTTGTACAACAAACTCTGTCAAAATCAGGGGTCATCAGAACTGGTTGGGTACATAACGCTATTTTTAACTCCTGGAAAGCCTTCTCTGCTTCATGACCCCATTCCACCATGACTTTCTGTTTGCCTTTGGTAAGGTCAGTCAGTGGGACTGCAATGGTGGCAAAATTGGGTATAAACCTCCTATAAACCTCCTAAAATACCCAGTAATCCCTAAGAAGGCTCTCACCGGCTTCTTATTCAGGGGTCGTGGCCAGTTTTGGATTGCCTCAATCTTATTGAGCTGTGGCTTTATCAAACCTCTGCCAATGGTGTACCCAAGATACTTTACTTATTCCATCCCTAGACAACACTTTTTTGGGCTGGCTGTCAAACCTGCCTTATAGATGGAGTCCATCACTGCTTGTACTCTGGGCAAGTGAGACTGCCAATCAGGACTATGTATGACCACATCATCCAGATAAGCAGCAGCATACTGTCTATGGGGCCTTAGAATTCTATCCATCATTCTTTGAAAGGTAGCAGATGCCCCATGTAGCCCAAAGGGCAACATTTTGTATTGAAACAACCCTTCTGGTGCAGAAAAAGTGGTCTTTTCTTTGGCGTTCTCAGTTAACGGCACTTGCCAATACCCTTTGGTTAAGTCAAGAGTAGTTAAATATCTGGCTGTCCCCAGCCTTTCAATTAGTTCGTCCACCCTAGGCATTGGGTAGGCATCGAACTTTGACAAACTGTTCAATTTCCGGAAGTCATTGCAGAATCGCACACTCCCGTCGGGTTTTGGAATGAGCACAATGGGACTTGACCACTCACTATGCGATTCTTCAATTACACCCAACTCTAAATTTTTTTTTAATTTCCTTCGACACTGATTCTTTTCGGGCTTCTGGTAACCTATAGGGCTTTAGGTTAACCTTAACCCCTGGGTCAGGGATTGTCATGTTTGATGACCGTGGTTTTCCCTGGTAGGTCAGAAAACAGCACCCTATTTCTGATCAGAAATTCCTTAACTTCTTGCTGTTGACTGGCTGACAGGCTTTTTGCCACTGTCACTTCGGCCCTGGGTTTACTGGAGGGGCTCGGAAGGCTGACAGTGCTGCTCTATCCTTCCATGGTTTTATAAGATTTACATGGTATATCTGTTCTGGCTTTCTTTTCAACGGCTGGTAAACTTTATAAGTGACCTGCTCCACTTTTTCTAAGACTTCAAAGGGTCCTTGCCATTTAGCCAGAAGTTTACTTTCTACTGTGGGAACCAACACCAACACATTGTCCCCAGGAGCAAAGTTGCATAAGTGAGCATTGCGGTTGTACACCCTCTGCTGTGCCTGTTGGGCCTGTTCCAAGTGCTCTCTTACTATCGGCACCACAGCAGCAATTCTTTCTTGCATTTGAGAAACATGCTCAAGAATTGTTTTATACGGACTGGACTGCCCCTCCCATGTCTCTTTGGCAATGTCAAGTAACCCCCTTGGATGTCTCCCGTACAACAAATCAAAAGGGGATAACCCTGAGGAGGATTGGGAAACCTCTCTTATGGCCAACAGCAAATAAGGTAACAAGTAATCCCAGTCTCTACCTACTTTGTCCACTACTTTCCTTAGCATGTGTTTTAAAGTTTTATTAAACCTCTCCACTAACCCATCGGTCTGGGGATGGTACACAGAGGTTCTTAATTGGTCAATTTTAAACAGGCGGCATAACTCCTTCATGATTTTTCACATAAATGGGGTACCTTGGTCAGTCAGGATCTCCTTAGGTATTCCCAACCTGCTAATGACATGGACTAATTATCTAGCAATATCTAGTCTTGGTTGACGTATTGCGTAATGGTATCACTTCCGGGTACCTGGTAGCGTAATCCATTATCACCAGAATATATTGATGGCCCCGGGCAGATTTCATTAATGGCTCAACCAACTCCATAGCGATTCTTTCAAACGGAACCTCAATAATGGCTAACGGAACCAAGGGACTTTTGAAATGCGGCCTTTCAGCATGATACTGACATTCAGGGCAGGATGCACAATAGTTAGATACTTCTTTATGGACCCCGGGCCAAAAAAGCCTCTGCACAATTCGCTCAGTAGTTGTATTCTATACCCCTAGGTGGCCTGCCGTTATATGACCATGGGCCAGATCTAACACTATTCTTCTGTATGCTTTGGGAACTATTAATTGTTCCACAATATCTTCCCCCTTCTTAGTCACCTGATACAACAAATCCTGACATATTGCAATGTGAGGATATGACAAAGGACTATCGGGGTCTATGGTTTTACCATTAATTACCTTGACGTTCTCCCTGGCTTTTACCAGAGTAGGGTCATTCAACTGCTCCACGGCAAAGACCTCTCTCCTGACCTCAAGATCAGGCAGGCGGTCCACAGGCTCAATAACACTCCCCACCTCAGTGGGAGGCACACCACTTGGCCAGCCACATCAAGCTCTGCATTCTCTAGTTTGCCAATCATACTAGAAAAAGGGGACATCTCTGACTCTGCTACTAAGTCAGTAACGCTCTCAAACGAGTCAGGGAGATTTACCTCTGTGCAAAATCAGCTTTCCCACAACTTCCAGAAGTGAGCGAAGTCTCTCCCCAATATTGCATCATACATTAAGCCCTGTACCAAACCCACAGAGACTATCGTGGAACCACATGGTGTTTCTATGTTCACTTCTGCAGTAACATAATAACGGGTATCCCCATGTATGCAGGTCACACCAACAGTTTTCCCCTTACTCTTCAAGGGGTTCACCAGTTCAACTTTCACAAGTGTAACCAGGCTACCAGAATCTATCAGAGCCTCTACTCGGTTGCCTTCTACAGTGAGTATACACATGTGCTTATCTGTATCAACCTGCCGGTCAGCTGTACAGGCTAGTTGTGCAAAGAAAGACATCCTGCGGTTGACATGAGCAGTATCACATTGCATAGGTTCAGAGGTAAGCGAACAATTAACCGCAATATGGCCGAAACCACCACATCGGGAACATTGAATTACATTAACATCTAGTCTTTTATGGGGTAGGAACCTTCCTGGCCTGGCTGGCCCGTCTCCAGGTTCCACACCCCCAGTCTTGAGAACCTTCCACTGCCCAGCACAATTCTCACCTGGAACAGTCTTACCAGTGTCCATTGGAGTTCGCCGATGCTCCATCGGGGCTCGGTGGGGCACACTCATCAGCTCCTCAGCCGCCACGTACCTCTCCACCAGTTCGACCAGCTGGTCTGCGGACTTAGGGTCTGCATGGCTCACCCACTTGGGCAGAGACGCAGGTAGCGACCGCAGATACCGGTCCATCACGACTCTTTCCACAATCTGTGGTATTGTCAGCATCTCGGGCTGCAGCCATTTTATGGTTAGATGGACAAGGTCATGCATCTGTGAGCATGGAGGTTTTTCCATTTGGAACTCCCAGCGGTGGACTCGTTGGGCCCGAACAAACGAGGTGACTCCCAAGCGGGTTAGGATCTCCCATTTTAACTTTGCATAGTCCTTGGCATCATTCAGGCATAAATCATAGTAGTGTTATACAGAATGTGGATACCAGCGCTACCGTATGCCTACCAATGTTCTCGGAAGCAGCTGGGCACAGAGTTGTCCAAACTCCAAGGAAGAGATAATAAATTAAATAGTAATAGTATCCAGCTCTAACCTACTCTAATGGTGTATGGGAAAATTTTATGTCCAGTGGTGTAGTAATGAATACAAGAAATGTCAATAACTGTATAATTAATGATTTATTAAATAAATAGGGAGTGCTAGGAGTCACTAATTCTCCTATAGTATTAAAATATGTGGGCAGGTATCCAATTGTAGTACAATAAGTGGGGATCAAAGTTGCTAAGCAGTGACACTAGTGGATGGATAAGAGAGCTCCTTTAGGGTGCCTCTTTCCGTAGGTGGTAGATGGGTGTCTAAGTGTTCCTAGGTCAGAACTGCAGGGTCCTTATTTGGAAGGTTGACTTTGAATAAGTGCGGACACTTATGGTAAGGTGCAGGTAACGTGAGGTAACCCCTATGTGGGGTCCCTTTCTGTATAGCTCCCCGTGCCTACGTTTCCCTGATATCACCTTTCTGATAGTCTAGCTACACAGCAGATTCCCTCTCTATAATAATGGTAGGGCCTATTGCCCTCACCATCAACAAAACATGTGCACAGTACTTACAAGGAAAGTAACCAAGTGTCTCTGAACAGGCTAGTCTGCCTGCTCTCCCAGGTGTGAGACACTCAGCCACAAACAAACCCAGCTTATATTATCCATTTCCAGCTGCAAGCCCTAATGAGCCTGTTATTAGGCTTAGAGGCCCAAAACCTGGAGTGGCCTGTGGATGGAGCCCTCCCTCTCCTCATATCCACACCCCCACACACGTCCTTAAAAACGTTAATTTAGTGTTGATGAATAGGCCCCTATCTCTCATATCTCTCTCTATCTATTTATCTATCTATCTCATATCTATCTATTTCATCTCTATCTCATATCTATCTATCTATCTACTGTATCACACATTTATCTATCTATCACATATCATCTAGATAGCCAGTCCGCACTCTCTCAGTAGATAGATATGAGATAGATAGATATGAGATAGATATGAGATAGATAGATAGATATGAGATAGATAGATCGATAGATAGATATGACATAGATAGAGAGATAGATATGAGATAGATAGATATGACATAGATAGATAGATAGGTATGAGAGATAGATAGATATGAGATAGATAGATATATAGGTATGAGAGATAGATAGATATGAGATAGATAGATATATAGGTATGAGATAGATAGGAGATAGATAGATAGGAGATAGATAGGTATGAGATATATATGATATAGATAGATAGATAGATAGGTATGAGAGATAGATAGATAGGAGATATATAGATAGATAGGTATGAGATAGATAGATAGATAGGTATTGTCACAATTGGTGTCTGCGAGTTACCTGTCTCAGGTGGTGATCGGGTTTCAATGGAGGCCGGCATGACTGGAATCACAGATAATGTAAATAGCTCTATTTACAAGACTTGGGTAGCAGTGAAAACTGCCTTTGATGATAAATGACAGGAACTGGAGGGACCGGACTGGGACCGGCAGGAAGACTTGTTGAATTGAACTGATGAACTAAGAACTTGACTCTGGACTGGAACAACGTGGACTGAACTGATGAGCTTGGAACTTGACTCAGGACTGGAATGTGACAATGGCTGAAGGGAAGTCAGGTAATGCTGAGATGAGGGCTAAACAGGGTAATCTGGAATTACTATGACAAAGGCTAGAACTCAGGTGCAGGCTGGACAGGATAATTGGAAATAACAGGTTTCAGGAAGGAATGGGTAGGTTTGGGAATTTGCAGGCTCAGGGAGGGAATAGGTAGGTAATAGGGGCAGGAGTTGATCCACAGCAGGAAGCAAGGCAGGGTAACACGATGCAGGTTTACAGAGTGCCAGGGACCAACCAGGAGTAGGACTAGCAGCAGAGCACAGGCCAGGTATTGCTGTAACAGGACGTCTGGATGCCAGGTATTACTGTAGCAGGTTTTCGGGATGCACCAGAGGTTGCTATCAGCAGGCTTACTGGATTGCCAGGCTTGGCTGTAACAGGTTTTCTGGAAGCACCGAGGGTTGCTGCCAGCAGATTTAGTGGATTGCCAGGTACAGCTGAAACAGGATAGCGCCAGGGATTGCTGTAGCAGGTTACAGGGACAGACTTGAATGCATGAACCATACACCACGGGAAGACGAGATGTTCAGGCCCAGAATGCCATCAGGAGAGGATATATATACCATGGGTCTGGCAGCAATTGGTGGATACGGACAGGTGGTCTGGTAGTAGCATTCTGAGTGGTGGAAGGCACAACATGCAGAGGGAGTATTCATCTCTGCAGCTCTGAGAATCACAACCACACCTGTGATTCCAATCAGGGCTAGCAGTGCTCACAGACAGAGGGGAGGCCAGGTGCAATAATCAGGGCAAATCCTCCGGGCAAATTACACACACAGATCCATGGGGGAGCTGACAAGGTAAGTGTCAAGGCAAAAAGGTGACAACTAGACAGGGTCGTGACAGGTATGAGATAGATAGATATGATATAGATATGATATAGATAGATAGATATGAGATAGATAGATAGATAGATAGATATGAGATAGATAGATAGGTATGAGATAGATAGATGTGAGATAGATAGATAGATATGAGATAGATAGATATGAGATAGATATGAGATAGATAGATAGATATGAGATAGATAGGAGATAGATAGATAGATATGAGATAGATAGATCAATAGATAGGTATGAGATAGATAGATATGAGATAGATAGATAGGTATGAGATAGATAGATAGATATGAGATAGATAGATAGATAGGAGATAGATAGGAGATATATAGATAGATAGGTATGAGATAGATAGATAGGTATGAGATAGATAGATATGATATAGATAGATAGATATGAGATAGATAGATCAATAGATAGGTATGAGATAGATAGATAGATATGAGATAGATAGATAGATAGATAGATATGAGATAGATAGATAGGTATGAGATAGATAGATATGAGATAGATAGATAGATAGATAGATAGGAGATAGATAGGAGATATATAGATAGATAGGTATGAGATAGATAGGTATGAGATAGATAGATATGATATAGATAGATAGATATGAGATAGATAGATAGATAGATATGAGATAGATAGATATGAGATAGATATATATATATGAGATAGATAGATATATAGATATGAGATAGATAGATATGAGATAGATATGAGATAGATAGATAGATAGATAGATAGATAGATATGAGATAGATAGGAGATAGATATTAGATAGATAGATAGATAGACAGATAGCCCTAATCAGTGATTACTCCTGGATGGAGATGATGGGAGACAGCCATCATTCTCGGTGTGGAAGCCGTGCCAGCAGCAATAATACCACTACACATATTAGGTGGTATAACGTTGCCTGAGTTTATCTTCCTTAAACTACAAGACATAAGAGCGCTGAAGTGATTTCTATGATAGAGTGAAATTATAAAGAAACTTTGAGGAGATTCACAAGTGCTGACATGTATAAAATACCCTCATTTGTCTTATGCATATATTGTATTTGCTTTGTTCTACTTAGCGGATGTTTGTAGTTTCTGTTGAGTTAGCATAAAAACATGGAATCCACATAGATAATACATAAATGAATAAGTGGAAGGGCAGATACAGTCTCTACAACAGCAAAGGTCATAACAAGACTAATTAGTTGAAACAAACAAACAAAAGTCAGGTTGTTGAGGTTACAGGGTATTATATATACAGGGGTATGTTATGCTACCGGGTATGTAATGTTACGGGGTATGTAATGTTACGGGGTATTATATATACTGGGGTATGTTATGCTACCGGGTATGTAATGTTACGGGGTATTATATATACTGGGGTATGTAATGTTATGGGGTATGTAATGTTACAGGGTATTATATATACTGGGGTATGTTATGCTACCGGGTATGTAATGTTACGGGGTATTATATATACTGGGGTATGTAATGTTATGGGGTATGTAATGTTACAGGGTATTATATATACTAGGGTATGTTATGCTATGGGGTATGTAATGTTACGGGGTATTATATATACTAGGGTATGTTATGCTACCGGGTATGTAATGTTACAGGGTATTATATATACTGGGGCATGTTATGCTATGGGGTATGTAATGTTACGGGGTATTATATGTAATAGGGTATAAAATGTTAGAGGGTATGTAATGTTAAGGGGTATGTTACAGGGTATTATATGTTACGGGGTATGTTATGCTACAGGGATTGTTGTGTTCCAGGGTATGTACTGTTACGGGGTACTATGTTATGTTACAGGGGTATGTAATGTTACGGGGTACTATGTTATGTTACAGGGGAATGTAATGTTACGGGGGATATAATGTTATGGGGTATGTTATGCTACGGGGTATGTAATGTTACGGGGGGATGTTATGTTACGGGGGATGTTATGGTACGGGGGGGTATAATGTTACGGGGGGATGTAATGTTACAGGGGATATGTTACAGGGGTATGTAATGTTACGGGGTACTATGTTATGTAACAGGGGTATGTAATGTTACGGGGTAGTATGTTATGTTACGGGGGATATTATGTTATGTTACGCGGGTATGTACTGTTACAGGGTACTATGTTATAGGGGATGTTATGTTACGGGGTATGTAATATTACAGGGTACTATGTTATGTTACAGGGGTATGTAATGTTGTAGGGGTATGTATGGTTACGGGGTACTATGCTATGTTATGGGGAATGTGGGAATGTAATGTTACAGGGGTATGTTATGTTACGGGGTACTATGTTATGTTACAGGGGTATGTAATGTTACGGGGTACTATGTTATGTTACAGGGGTATGTAATGTTACGGGGTACTATGTTATGTTACAGGGGAATGTAATGTTACAGGGGTATGTTATGTTACGGGGTACTATGTTATGTTACAGGGGTATGTAATGTTACGGGGGATGTTATGTTACGGGGGTATGTAATGTTATGGGGTACTATATAATATTACAGGGGTATGTGATGTTACGGGATACTATGTTATGTTACAGGGGTATGTGATGTTACGGGGTACTATGTTATGTTACAGGGGTATGTAATGTTACGGGGTACTATGTTATGGTACAGGGGGATGTAATGTTACGGGGTACTATGTTATGTTACAGGGGTATGTAGTGTTACGGGGTACTATGTTATGTTACAGAGGTATGTTATGCTACGTGGTATGTAATGTTAAGGGGTATGTTACAGGGTTATGTTATGTTACTGGGTATGTAATGTTCTGGGGTATGTTATGCTACAGGGATTGTTGTGTTCCAGGGTATGTAATGTTACGGGGGATATAATGTTACGGGGTATGTTATGCTACGGGGGATGTAATGTTATGGGGGGATGTTATGTTACGGGGATGTTATGGTACGTGGGGTATAATGTTACGGGGGGATGTAATGTTACAGGGGATATGTTACAGGGGTATGTAATGTTACGGGGTACTATGTTATGTACTATGTTATGTTACGGGGGATATTATGTTACGGGGGTATGTACTGTTACGGAGTACTATGTCATGTTACAGGGGTATGTAATATTACAGGGTACTATGTTATAGGGGATGTTATGTTACGGGGTATGTAATATTACGGGGTACTATGTTATGTTACAGGGGTATGTAATGTTATAGGGGTATGTATGGTTACGGGGTACTATGCTATGTTATGGGGGATGTTATGTTACAGGGTTATGTAATGTTACAGGGGTATGTAATGTTACAGGGTACTATGTTATGTTACAGGGGTATGTAATGTTACAGGGGTACTATGTTATGTTACAGGGGTATGTAATGTTATAGGGGTATGTATGGTTACGGGGTACTATGCTATGTTATGGGGGATGTTATGTTACAGGGTTATGTAATGTTACAGGGGTATGTAATGTTACGGGGTACTATGTTATGTTACAGGGGAATGTAATGTTACAGGGGTATGTTATGTTACAGGGGTATGTAATGTTACGGGGTACTATGTTATGTTACAGGGGAATGTAATGTTACAGGGGTATGTTATGTTACAGGGGTATGTAATGTTACGGGGGTATGTTATGTTACAGGGTTATGTAATGTTACAGGGGTATGTAATGTTACGGGGTACTATGTTATGTTACAGGGGAATGTAATTTTACAGGGGTACTATGTTATGTTACAGGTGTATGTAGTGTTACGGGGTACTATGTAATGTTACAGGGGTATGTAATGTTACGGGGTACTATGTTATGTTACAGGGGTATGTAATGTTACGGGGTACTATGTTATGTTACAGGGGTATGTAATGTTACGGGGTACTATGTTATGTTACAGGGGTATGTAATGTTACGGGGTACTATGTTATGTTACAGGGGTATGTAATGTTACGGGGTACTATGTAATATTACAGGGGTATGTTATGTTACGGGGGATGTTATGTTACAGGGGTATGTAATGTTACGGGAGTATGTAATGTGACGGGGTACTATGTTATGTTACAGGGGTACTATGTTATGTTACAGGGGTATGTAATGTTACGGGGTACTATGTTATGTTACAGGGGTATGTAATGTTACGGGGTACTATGTTATGTTACAGGGGTATGTAATGTTACGGGGTACTATGTTATGTTACAGGGGTATGTAATGTTACGGGGTACTATGTAATATTACAGGGGTATGTTATATTACAGGGGTATGTTATGTTACAGAGGTATGTAATGTTACAGTGGTATGTAATGTGACGGGGTACTATGTTATGTTACAGGGGTATGTTATGTTACAGGGGTACTATGTTATGTTACAGGGGTATGTAATGTTACAGGGGTACTATGTTATGTTACAGGGGTATGTAATGTTATAGGGGTATGTATGGTTACGGGGTACTATGCTATGTTATGGGGGATGTTATGTTACAGGGTTATGTAATGTTACAGGGGTATGTAATGTTACAGGGTACTATGTTATGTTACAGGGGTATGTAATGTTACGGGGTACTATGTTATGTTACAGGGGAATGTAATGTTACAGGGGTATGTTATGTTACAGGGGTATGTAATGTTACAGGGGTATGTTATGTTACAGGGTTATGTAATGTTACAGGGGTATGTAATGTTACGGGGTACTATGTTATGTTACAGGGGAATGTAATTTTACAGGGGTATGTTATGTTACAGAGGTATGTAATGTTACAGGGGTACTATGTTATGTTACAGGGGTATGTAATGTTACGGGGTACTATGTTATGTTACAGGGGTATGTAATGTTACGGGGTACTATGTTATGTTACAGGGGTATGTAATGTTACGGGGTACTATGTTATGTTACAGGGGGATGTAATGTTACGGGGTACTATGTTATGTTACAGGGGAATGTAATGTTACAGGGGTATGTTATGTTACAGAGGTATGTAATGTTACAGGGGTATGTAATGTTACGGGGTACTATGTTATGTTACAGGGGTATGTAATGTTACGGGGTACTATGTTATGTTACAGGGGTATGTAATGTTACGGGGTACTATGTTATG
The DNA here is from genome assembly GCA_031769625.1 of Taudactylus pleione. Classification (NCBI taxonomy): domain Eukaryota; kingdom Metazoa; phylum Chordata; class Amphibia; order Anura; family Myobatrachidae; genus Taudactylus; species Taudactylus pleione. The sequence goes on from JAUIMM010001607.1 coordinate 201,593, forward strand.
TTACAGGGGTATGTAATGTTACAGGGTTATGTAATGTTACAGAGGTATGTAATGTTACAGGGGTACTATGTTATGTTACAGGGGAATGTAATGTTACAGGGTTATGTAATGTTACAGAGGTATGTAATGTTACGGGGTACTATGTTATGTTACAGGGGTATGTAATGTTACGGGGTACTATGTTATGTTACAGGGGTATGTAATGTTACGGGGTACTATGTTATGTTACAGGGGTATGTAATGTTACGGGGTACTATGTTATGTTACAGGGGTATGTAATGTTACGGGGTACTATGTTATGTTACAGGGGTATGTAATGTTACGGGGTACTATGTAATATTACAGGGGTATGTTATGTTACGGGGGATGTTATGTTACAGGGGTATGTAATGTTACGGGGTACTATGTTATATTACAGGGGTATGTAATGTTATAGGGGTATGTATGGTTATGTGGTACTATGCTATGTTATGGGGGATGTAATGTTACGGGGGTATGTAATGTTACGAGGTACTATGTTATGTTACAGGGGTATGTAATGTTACGGGGTACTATGTTATGTTACAGGGGTATGTAATGTTACAGGGTACTATGTTATGTAAGAGGGGATGTTATGTTACGGGTATGTACTGTTACAGGGTACTATGTTATGTTACGGGGGATGTTATGTTATGGGGGATGTTATGTTACGGGGGTATGTAATGTTACGGGGTACTATGTAATATTACAGGGGTATGTTATGTTACAGAGGTATGTAATGTTACAGGGGTATGTAATGTGACGGGGTACTATGTTATGTTACAGGGGTATGTGATGTTACGGGGTACTATGTTATGTTACAGGGGTATGTGATGTTACGGGGTACTATGTTATGTTACAGGGGTATGTAATGTTACGGGGTACTATGTTATGGTACAGGGGGATGTAATATTACGGGGTACTATGTTATGTTACAGGGGTATGTAGTGTTACGGGGTACTATGTTATGGTACAGGGGGATGTAATATTACGGGGTACTATGTTATGTTACAGGGGTATGTAGTGTTACGGGGGTACTATGTTATGTTACAGAGGTATGTAATGTTACAGGGGTACTATGTTATGTTACAGAGGTATGTAATGTTACGGGGTACTATGTTATGTTACAGGGGTATGTAATGTTACGGGGTACTATGTTATGTTACAGAGGTATGTAATGTTACGGGGTACTATGTTATGTTACAGAGGTATGTAATGTTACGGGGGATGTAATGTTACGGGGTACTATGTAATGTTACAGGTGTATGTAATGTTACGGGAGTATGTAATGTTACAGGGGTTTGTAATGTTACGGGGGATGTTATGTTACAGAGGTATGTAGTGTTACGGGGTACTATGTTATGTCACAGGGGTATGTAATGTTACGGGGGTGTGTAATGTTACGGGGTACTATGTTATGTTACAGAGGTATGTAATGTTACGGGGGATGTAATGTTACGGGGTACTATGTTATGTTACAGGTGTATGTAATGTTACGGGAGTATGTAATGTTACGGGGGTATGTAATGCTACGGGGGATGTTATGTTACAGAGGTATGTAGTGTTTTACGGGGTACTATGTTATGTTACAGGGGTATGTTATGTTACAGGGGTATGTAATGTTACAGGGGTATGTAATGTTACGGGGTACTATGTTATGTTACGGGGGATGTAATGTTACGGGGGATGTAATGTTACGGGGTACTATGTTATGTTACAGGTGTATGTAGTGTTACGGGGTACTATGTTATGTTACAGGTGTATGTAGTGTTACGGGGTACTATGTTATGTTACAGGGGTATGTAATGTTATAGGGGTATGTATGGTTACGGGGTACTATGCTATGTTATGGGGGATGTTATGTTACAGCGTTATGTAATGTTACAGGGGTTTGTAATGTTACGGGGTACTATGTTATGTTACAGGGGAATGTAATGTTACAGGGGTATGTTATGTTACAGGGGTATGTAATGTTACGGGGGTATGTTATGTTACAGGGTTATGTAATGTTACAGGGGGATGTAATGTTACGGGGTACTATGTTATGTTACAGGGGTATGTTATGTTACAGGGTTATGTAATGTTACGGGGTACTATGTTATGTTACAGGGGTATGTTATGTTACAGGGGTATGTTATGTTACAGGGTTATGTAATGTTACGGGATACTATGTTATGTTACAGGGGTATGTAATGTTACAGGGGTACTATGTTATGTTACAAGGGGATGTAATGTTACGGGGTACTATGTTATGTTACAGGGGTATGTAATGTTACGGGGTACTATGTTATGTTACAAGGGGATGTAATGTTACGGGGTACTATGTTATGTTACAGGGGGATGTAATGTTACGGGGTACTATGTTATGTTACAAGGGGATGTAATGTTACGGGGTACTATGTTATGTTACAGGGGGATGTAATGTTACGGGGTACTATGTTATGTTACAGGGGGATGTAATGTTACGGGGTACTATGTTATGTTACAGGGGTATGTAATGTTACGGGGTACTATTTTATGTTACAGGGGTATGTAATGTTACGGGGTACTATATTATGTTACAGGGGTATATAATGTTACGGGGTACTATGTTATGTTACAGGGGGATGTAATGTTACGGGGTACTATGTTATGTTACAGGGGAATGTAATTTTACAGGGGTATGTTTTGTTACAGAGGTATGTAATGTTATAGGGGTATGTAATGTTACGGGGTACTATGTTATGTTACAGGGGTATGTAATGTTACGGGGTACTATGTTATGTTACAGGGGTATGTAATGTTACGGGGTACTATGTTATGTTACAGGGGTATGTAATGTTACGGGGTACTATGTTATGTTACAGGGGTATGTAATGTTACGGGGTACTATGTAATATTACAGGGATATGTTATGTTACGGGGGATGTTATGTTACAGGGGTATGTAATGTTACGGGGTACTATGTTATATTACAGGGGTATGTAATGTTATAGGGGTATGTATGGTTATGTGGTACTATGCTATGTTATGGGGGATGTAATGTTACGGGGGTATGTAATGTTACGGGGTACTATGTTATGTTACAGGGGTATGTAATGTTACAGGGTACTATGTTATGTAAGAGGGGATGTTATGTTACGGGTATGTACTGTTACAGGGTACTATGTTATGTTACGGGGGATGTTATGTTATGGGGGATGTTATGTTACGGGGGTATGTAATGTTACGGGGTACTATGTAATATTACAGGGGTATGTTATGTTACAGAGGTATGTAATGTTACAGGGGTATGTAATGTGACGGGGTACTATGTTATGTTACAGGGGTATGTGATGTTTACGGGGTACTATTTTATGTTACAGGGGTATGTGATGTTACGGGGTACTATGTTATGTTACAGGGGTATGTAATGTTACGGGGTACTATGTTATGGTACAGGGGGATGTAATATTACGGGGTACTATGTTATGTTACAGGGGTATGTAATGTTACGGGGTACTATGTTATGTTACAGGGGTATGTAGTGTTACGGGGTACTATGTTATGTTACAGAGGTATGTAATGTTACGGGGGATGTAATGTTACGGGGTACTATGTAATGTTACAGGTGTATGTAATGTTACGGGAGTATGTAATGTTACGGGGGTATGTAATGTTACGGGGGATGTTATGTTACAGAGGTATGTAGTGTTACGGGGTACTATGTTATGTCACAGGGGTATGTAATGTTACGGGGGGGTGTAATGTTACGGGGCACTATGTTATGTTACAGAGGTATGTAATGTTACGGGGGATGTAATGTTACGGGGTACTATGTTATGTTACAGGTGTATGTAATGTTACGGGAGTATGTAATGTTACGGGGGTATATAATGCTACGGGGGATGTTATGTTACAGAGGTATGTAGTGTTTTACGGGGTACTATGTTATGTTACAGGGGTATGTAATGTTACAGGGGTATGTAATGTTACGGGGTACTATGTTATGTTACGGGGGATGTAATGTTACGGGGTACTATGTTATGTTACAGGTGTATGTAGTGTTACGGGGTACTATGTTATGTTACAGGGGTATGTAATGTTACGGGGTACTATGTTATTATGTTACAGGGGTATGTAATGTTACGGGGGATGTAATGTTACGGGGTACTATGTTATGTTACAGGGGTATGTAATGTTACAGGGGTATGTTATGTTACAGGGTACTATGTTATGTTACAGGGGTATGTAATGTTATGGGGTACTATGTTATGTTACAGGTGTATGTAGTGTTACGGGGTACTATGTTATGTTACAGGGGTATGTAATGTTATGGGGTACTATGTTATGTTATAGGGGTATGTAATGTTACGGGGTACTATTTTATGTTACAGGGGTATGTAATGTTACAGGGAACGTAATGTTACAGGGGTATGTTATGTGTCGGGGGTTGTTATGTTACAGGGGTATGTAATGTTACGGAGTACTATGTTATGTTACAGGGGTATATGGTCCCACATGTTATTCTATAGATGGTATATAGCCCCACATTTTATTTTATAGATGGTATATGGCCCCACATGTTATTCTATAGATGGTATATGGCCCCACATGTTATTCTATAGATGGTATATTGTCGCACGTGTTATTCTATAGATGGTATATGGTCCCACATGTTATTCTATTGATGGTATAGTGTCCCACATATGTTATTCTATAGATGGTATATTGTCCCACATATGTTATTCTATAGATGGTATATGGTCCCACATATGTTATTCTATAGATGGTATATGGTCCCACATATGTTATTCTATAGATGGTATATGGTCCCACATATGTTATTCTTTTTTTTTTAATACAATTTTTATTTATTGACATAAATTCAAAAAGTTACAATATTGTAAGATTATTGTTGTTATATACATTGTTATTACATTAAATTTAATTTGTAGATACAGTAGACTTTATTGTATTCTTTTGTATCATAATTAAACAACTCCAACTAGCTCCTGGAGTAATAATATCTTATATGACAATTATAATTAAACATCAACATATTTATAAACACATAGCCATATACCTTTAGAAAAATATGACTGTAACCATTTAAATCGATTATTTTATTTTTTTCTTTGTATTAGAAGGGTGCTTATCCTTCTATAACTGTTAAATTGTACCAAGTCGTCCACTGAAAACTACGTTTCAGAGCCGATTTCAGTTCGGGTGTTAATGTATGTACAAAAGGAAGCCATATTGACAAAAAATTCCCTGCTAACTTTTCTTTGTCTAGAGTTGTTGAAGACCAATCCATGTTAAATAAATGAAGTATTCTTGGCATCATCAGACTAAGGAAAGGTGCATTAGGTTCTACCCAGGAGGATAAGATTGTTTTTTTGGTTGTAGCTGCTATTTTTGTCAATAGAAGTTTTTCCGATTTGTTTAATATGTATACAGAAGAGGATTCATATTTACTCCAAAAGGCCCATTCTGGAGTCATCAAAAAGTCTATGTGTAGTGTATTTTTAATATATAAAGAGACATGTTCCCATAACTCTTTAACATATGGGCATGTCCATAGACCATGGTATATATCAGCGTCAGGAGATTTGCATTTAAAGCAGTCATCGTTTGTGGATTTCCCTGTGAAGTATTGTAATCTAGGGGTATAATATGTCCTGTGTAGAATTTAGTAATTTTAGGAAATGGAAATAAATCTTTGTTTAGCCTTTTGGTGGCTTTTGGGTTAGGAAGGATAAATCCAAATCAGGGAAGTCATTTTTCCACTTGGCCAATCCCCCCGTTATTTTAGATAGATCCATTATGGGTCTTATATATGAATATAAATTGGAAGAGGGGAAGGGATCACCCAGCCGGAGACGTAGCATTTCATCCAGTCTAAATTGCTTGTCTGCCTCTGTAAATACTCTTATTGTTCTTTGTAAGTAGCTTGATGCTTGTAAATAGGGAAACATAGGAATAAGTAGGTTAGGGAATTGTTGCTGGAGCTGGCTATGTGAGTATGGTTGCTGAGTGTTACTATCTATCATATGGTAAAAGTACCTTAAACCATGACGGGACCAGGCCTTCGTGTAAGGAGATGTCCAACCGCCAGGGAAAAGGGGGTTATCTGACATTGGGAGAAAGAGAGTATGGGACAAGGATCATTTTAATGTTGAACGGGTTTGTCTCCAGGCTGCACATGTGGTGGATAAAAGTATATTCTCTTTAATGTCTGCCGGGATATTAGACAGATTGATATGTAATAGAGCTGCCAGATGCGTTCCAGGGCTAAACGCCTGTTCAATACTATAATTGCTAAACTTGCTATGGCCACCAATCCAGTCCATAGCAAACCGGTTATTAGCCACCAAAGAATACGTTTTAATACATGGTAAGTTTACCCCACATAAATCAGTGGTTTGTTGAAGTTTAAAAAGAGATATTCTGGGTCTCTTACCTGCCCAGATCACATATGTTATTCTATAGATGGTATATGGTCCCACATGTTATTGTATAAATGGTATATGGTCCCACATGTTATTGTATAAATGGTATATGGTCCCACATGTTATTGTATAAATGGTATATAGTCCCACTTGTTATTGTATAGATGGTATATAGTCCAACATGTTATTCTATAGATGGTATATGGTCCCACAAGTTATTGTATAGATGGTATATAGTCCCACATGTTATTGTATAGATGGTATATAGTCCCACATGTTATTGTATAGATGGTATATGGTCCCACATGTTATTGTATAAATGGTATATGGTCCCACATGTTATTGTATAAATGGTATATAGTCCCACATGTTATTGTATAGATGGTATATAGTCCCACATGTTATTCTATAGATGGTATATGGTCCCACATGTTATTGTATAGATGGTATATAGTCCCACATGTTATTGTATAGATGGTATATGGTCCCACATCCACTAGGAACAACACTTAGCAATATCACTGTGAGGCAGGAACAGACTTGAATCCTTAATGAAGGGAGAGGTCTCCTGTGATTGGTCACTCAGGCTGAGGTCAGGTAAGGAGACTACCAACAGGTGAGTAACTGCACGTAGCAGCCAGAGTCCAGGTAACTAGGATAGCGACTGAGAGCCAATCAGACAGAGAGCCGCAGCGGCACATGTAACAGCCAATCAGGCAGAGAGCCGCAGCGGCACATGTAACAGCCAATCAGGCACAGAGCCGCAGCGGCACATGTAATAGCCAATCAGGCAGAGAGCCGCAGCGGCACATAAAACAGCAAATCAGGCAGAGAGCCGCAGCGGCACATGTAACAGCCAATCAGGCAGAGAGCTGCAGCGGCACATGTAACAGCCAATCAGGCAGAGAGCTGCAGTGGCACATGTAACAGCCAATCAGGCAGAGAGCTGCAGCGGCACATGTAACAGCCAATCAGGCAGAGAGCCGCAGCGGCACATGTAACAGCCAATCAGGCAGAGAGCCGCAGCGGCACATGTAACAGCCAATCAGGCAGAGAGCCGCAGCGGCACATGTAACAGCCAATCAGGCAGGGAGCCGCAGCGGCACATGTAACAGCCAATCAGGCAGAGAGCCGCAGCGGCACATGTAACAGCCAATCAGGCAGAGAGCCGCAGCGGCACATGTAATAGCCAATCAGGCAGAGAGCCGCAGCGGCACATGTAACAGCAAATCAGGCAGAGAGCCGCAGCGGCACATGTAACAGCCAATTAGGCAGAGAGCTGCAGTGGCACATGTAACAGCCAATCAGGCAGAGAGCTGCAGCGGCACATGTAACAGCCAATCAGGCAGAGAGCTGCAGCGGCACATGTAACAGCCAATCAGGCAGAGAGCTGCAGCGGCACATGTAACAGCCAATCAGGCAGAGAGCCGCAGCGGCACATGTAATAGCCAATCAGGCAGAGAGCTGCAGTGGCACATGTAACAGCCAATCAGGCAGAGAGCTGCAGCAGCACATGTAACAGCCAATCAGGCAGAGAGCTGCAGCGGCACATGTAACAGCCAATCAGGCAGAGAGCTGCAGCGGCACATGTAACAGCCAATCAGGCAGAGAGCCGCAGCGGCACATGTAATAGCCAATCAGGCAGAGAGCCGCAGTGGCACATGTAACACTTAAATTTTTTCAGACTCAAAGAACTCTCAAGATTTAAACTCTCATCCAGGTGTTTCCTGTATTGAAAATACAACTCGATCAATGTATTAGGGGTCTATTTACTAAGCAGTGTTAGGAGACAGAGTGAAAAGTGATAAGGTACCAGCCAATCAGCTCCCTACTGTCATCTCACAGGCTGTGTTTGAAAAATGACAGTTGGGAGCTGATTGGCTGGTACCTTATCACTTTTCACTCTGTCTCCTAACACTGCTTAGTAAATAGACCCCTCTGAGTGAGAGTTTTACTGCTAAAGTCTAACATTTTCTAAACCAGTGTTGGCTAACCTTGACACTCCAGCTGTTGTGGAACTATATATCCCAGCATGCCCTGCCACAGTTTTAGCATGCCCTAATAGCAAAACTGTAGCAGTGCATCCTGGGTTATGTAGTTCCATAACAGCTGGAGTGTCAAGGTTAGCCAACACTGTTCTAAACTCTCACCCTATCACATTTGGCCTGATGAATGTGGACGCCTCAATACACATCACCACTGTCAGAAGAAGGAATACCTACTGACTGTCAGTGACGGCTCCAGAGGTGGGTCTGCAGCGCAATCCAAACTTCAATCAGGTGAACCACACCAACTGCCACCCTCACTGGTTATATCCTCACTGACAATATCCTCACTGCCACCCTCACTGTTTATATTCTCACTGGTTATATTCTCACTGCCACCCTCACTGGTTATATCCTCACTGACAATATCCTCACTGCCACCCTCACTGTTTATATTCTCACTGGTTATATTCTCACTGCCACCCTCACTGGTTATATCCTCACTGGTTATATCCTCACTGGTTATATCCTCACTGACAATATCCTCACTGCCACCCTCACTGTTTATATTCTCACTGGTTATATTCTCACTGCCACCCTCACTGGTTATATCCTCACTGACAATATCCTCACTGCCACCCTCACTGTTTATATTCTCACTGGTTATATTCTCACTGCCACCCTCACTTGTTATATCCTCACTGGTTATATCCACACTGGTTATTATATCCTCACTGGTTATATTCTCACTGGTTATATTCTCACTGCCACCCTCACTGGTTATATCCACACTGGTTATATTATCACTGGCAGTTGGAGTGGTTCCCCTATTTGCAGTTTGGACTGTGCTGGTGACTAGGGTGGTGAACAGCTGGCCTTCACTTCGCGCATGCAGGAACAGCTGGCCTTCACTTCGCGCATGCAGGAACAGCTGGCCTTCACTTCGCGCATGCAGGAACAGCTGGCCTTCACTTCGCGCATGCAGGAACAGCTGGCCTTCACTTCGCGCATGCAGGAACAGCTGGCCTTCACTTCGCGCATGCAGGAACAGCTGGCCTTCACATCGTGCACGCAGGGACAGCTGGCCTTCAATTCGCGCACGCAGGAACAGCTGGCCTTCACTTCGCGCACGCAGGAACAGCTGGCCTTCACATCGCGCACGCAGGGACAGCTGGCCTTCAATTGGCGCACGCAGGGACAGCTGGCCTTCAATTGGCGCACGCAGGAACAGCTGGCCTTCACATCGCGCACGCAGGGACAGCTGGCCTTCAATTCACGCACGCAGGAACAGCTGGCCTTCACTTCGCGCATGCAGGAACAGCTGGCCTTCACTTTGCGCATGCAGGAACAGCTGGCCTTTGCTTCGCTCACGCAGGAACAGCTGGCCTTCAATTCGCGCACGCAGGAACAGCTGGCCTTCACTTCGCGCATGCAGGAACAGCTGGCCTTCACTTTGCGCATGCAGGAACAGCTGGCCTTTGCTTCGCGCACGCAGGAACAGCTGGCCTTCACTTTGCGCACGCAGGAACAGCTGGCCTTCACTTCGCGCATGCAGGAACAGCTGGCCTTCACTTTGCGCACGCAGGAACAGCTGGCCTTTGCTTCGCGCACGCAGGAACAGCTGGCCTTTGCTTCGCGCACGCAGGAACAGCTAGCCTTCACTTCGCGCATGCAGGAACAGCTGGCCTTTGCTTCGCGCACGCAGGAACAGCTGGCCTTCACTTCGCGCATGCAGGAACAGCTGGCCTTACTTTGCGCATGCAGGAACAGCTGGCCTTTGCTTCGCGCACGCAGGAACAGCTGGCCTTCAATTCGCGCACGCAGGAACAGCTGGCCTTCACTTCGCGCATGCAGGAACAGCTGGCCTTCACTTTGCGCATGCAGGAACAGCTGGCCTTCACTTTGCGCATGCAGGAACAGCTGGCCTTCACTTCGCGCATGCAGGAACAGCTGGCCTTTGCTTCGCGCACGCAGGGACAGCTGGCCTTCAATTGGCGCACGCAGGGACAGCTGGCCTTCAATTGGCGCACGCAGGAACAGCTGGCCTTCACATCGCGCACGCAGGGACAGCTGGCCTTCAATTCACGCACGCAGGAACAGCTGGCCTTCACTTCGCGCATGCAGGAACAGCTGGCCTTCACTTTGCGCATGCAGGAACAGCTGGCCTTTGCTTCGCTCACGCAGGAACAGCTGGCCTTCAATTCGCGCACGCAGGAACAGCTGGCCTTCACTTCGCGCATGCAGGAACAGCTGGCCTTCACTTTGCGCATGCAGGAACAGCTGGCCTTTGCTTCGCGCACGCAGGAACAGCTGGCCTTCACTTTGCGCACGCAGGAACAGCTGGCCTTCACTTCGCGCATGCAGGAACAGCTGGCCTTCACTTTGCGCATGCAGGAACAGCTGGCCTTCACTTCGCGCATGCAGGAACAGCTGGCCTTCACTTTGCGCATGCAGGAACAGCTGGCCTGGATGCTAACGGTGAACACGTCCATCACTTGCTATGGCAGCCTCATGTATCTCATAGACCAAAGTATCTCTGTGTCACATTTCACTAAATTATGTTAAAAGTTATAAGAGCATTTTTGGGGCCAATAGTGAGTGAAACCCCCTGTAGAACAATCTTTCATGCCGCTCATCCATAACATTACAACAGAGACCTTCCGTAACATATTTGTAATTTTATCTTTACATAAAATTATCCAAGGAAAATATGGACAAACATGGTTGACTGTTCTTTAGTGAAGGCTACAAACTCTTTGGTTGAGCCTGTAAGAAATCTGACCAGGGGTCATTCTTCTGAAATAAATTGGAATTTCGGACACATTACAATATTTTTCAAGAGCTTTACTTTAATTTACAGATTTGTATAACCATGAGATCCTATGTAAAGCGGGAATAAATAATGTTACGTCTTTCGCATTCCAGAGACAATCGTTCTCACAGACTGTCTGCAATCGCATCTAGCCTTTTTATGCCCAAACAGTAAAATTTTTTATTTTTTTGGTATTATTCTGTGGAAAGCAAAGGTCTGTTTGTTATTAAAGTCTTTTCCGTTTAAAAAAAATGACAAAGTTCAGATTTATGGTCGTTTTCATCTTTGTTTAAATCAGTATGTTTGCACGGTTACCATAGAAAATGAAACCTTATTTACTAAGGCAGCTACTGTTTAATAGGCATGCCTTCCGTCTCTAATAAACTCCGACTTCTGCAGGAAACGGCTGAGAATGGTTAAGGCGTTGTGAGATAGGAACTGTTCCCTCATCTTGAAACTCCAGCGTTACAGGAAAAAAATAAAATAAGTACAAAGCTTTGTACTACAAAAGAGTTATTTTGGGAGATTGATAGATATGCACAACCCAATCTTTTGTTTAGTTTCTAAATGCCATATTACAAGAAAAATGAGTTCCATGTGGCACCTGAAAGGGAAATTCTCTTTGTAAATAGAGAATGTGACCATCAGTGTATATTTTGCACATGTTACCTGATGCTGTCCTCTAATAGATAGGATACAAGTACATATGGAATATATGGGAAAGGGGTCCTAGACTGCACACCCTGAATATATGTAATGGGAGGTGCTACCTGTTGAGACTGTTAATGCAGACACAAAACTAGGGGGGTCACAGATGCACAACTCCAAATTACTAATTATATATATATACATTTTGCAATAAATAGAGGTTTTTAGCATAATCATGGCCAAGGTTATGGGCCTACCCACCATATCCAGGTAACCTCTGTAGGGTAGGTCCCTAACATACAGGGGTTCAAATCCAGGGTGCAGGACACACTCAAACAATCTTACTTTTCACTTCATCTTTCTCATCCTAGCGATGCCCTGGGGTGGCTTGGCTGAGCTGGTTTGGGGGTGTCCTGCACTCTGGATTTGAACTCCTGTACGTTAGGGACCTACCCTACAGAGGTTACCTGGATATGGTGGGTAGGCCCATAACCTTGGCCATGATTATGCTAAAAACCTCTATTTACTGCAAAATGTATTACAAGTACATATGGGCCTGTGGACCCCTTGCTGTACATCGGTCATGGATAATTCTTTATAAGCAGTAGAGGTGTCTGTTATATCTTATAGCGCAGAGTTGTTCCATCATGTTTATACATGACCAGCGAAAGCATTACGCACACGTACATGATTTTCTGGAGTTTATATCTATACAGTATGAACGCCGCTTGTGTTACACTGAGGGGATTGCTGGTTGCGGTAAGCATAGTTGTAGAGCTGATAAGTAGGGGGGCTTTTGCACCTTTGTTGCATTATAATCTTACTGTATCCCCGTCACTTCTCTTCGGAGATGCTTCACTTCATGGTTTAATTTGGATGTTTTTGACAATGTCCCTCCGTTTTAGACCCCCTACTCTAACTTTAACCAGCCCACTAACTATATATGTGATTGATTTTTGTGTGTGCAATTGTTGTTTATACAGTATGTGGATTTATTTACTGCAAACATATATACAAATTGTGTCATATCGTTTCCTTATGTTTGTTTAATTAAGCTGATGATAACTTCATATTTATTTGTATTACAATATGATGTTTTCCTAACAATAAAATATATTTTTTTTAAAAGTAAGGAGGCAAGAGGTTATAACTGGACAGCAGTGACATCATCGCTTCTCAATGCATTAGGAATACAGGGTGAGATTTATCAAACCTTCTAAGGCAGACATGTGGCGGTGTTCTCCGTACCACCCAATCAGATTATAGGGTGTACAATCATACTGTTGACATTCAGACTATTGACAGGAGAATGTTAGGAGGATTTTAGGGTTATGTTTAGGGGCAGATTAGTCACTGGCCCTAAGGACATCTACACACGCTCGACATGCCGCCCATCTACATTCACAATGATGACATATTGTACCACGCCCCTTTACAGACTGTACTAGATAAATGACAGCTAGGATCTGATTGGTTGCTATGGGTAATCTCTCCGCTGGTCCTCTTTAGAAGGTTTGATGCCTCCTCCCCCATAATTACTACATCATTACTCACTTTCTTCACCAACAAGTTAGAATGCAGAATAAAGCCCCTATGGTAAGTGTCACCTGGAGGTGGGTACTATGAGTAGTAAGTTGTGGCTCCAGGCACTAGGTCTCACCATGTGCCCCTTGGCGGGTTGGGTATGGGAGACTGTCAGTCGGGATGCCGGCTGTCAAAAGACCGACAGCGGCATCCTGATGCTCAGAATCCCAACAGGGGCTAGGTAAGTATCCTAATCTTACCCTCTTCACCCTCTTCACCCTCTAACCCTCCCCTCCTGCATCCTCCACCTCACCGCACCCTAACCCTCCCCACACCCTAACCCTCCCTTCCTGCATCCTCACCCCCCTCCCTGCACCCTAACCCCCCTCCCTGCATCCTCACCCCCCCTCCCTGCACCCTCACCCCCCTCCCTGCATCCTCACCCTAACCACACCCTAACCCTCCCTTCCTGCATCCTCCCCTCCCCACACCCTAACCCTCCCTTCCTGCATCCTCACCCTCCCCTCCCTGCACCCTAACCCTCCCTCCCTGCATCCTCACCCTAACCACACCCTAACCCTCCCTCCCTGCATCCTCCCCTCCCCACACCCTAACCCTCCCTCCCTGCATCCTCACCCTCCCCTCCCTGCACCCTAACCCTCCCTTCCTGCATCCTAACCCTCCCCACACCCTAACCCTCCCTTCCTGCATCCTCACCCCCCTCCCTGCACCCTAACCCCCCTCCCTGCATCCTCACCCTAACCACACCCTAACCCTCCCTCCCTGCATCCTCCCCTCCCCACACCCTAACCCTCCCTCCCTGCATCCTCACCCTCCCCTCCCTGCACCCTAACCCTCCCTTCCTGCATCCTAACCCTCCCCACACCCTAACCCTCCCTTCCTGCATCCTCACCCCCCTCCCTGCACCCTAACCCCCCTCCCTGCATCCTCACCCTAACCACACCCTAACCCTCCCTTCCTGCATCCTCCCCTCCCCACACCTTAACCCTCCCTCCCTGCATCCTCACCCTCCCTTCCTGCATCCTAACCCTCCCTTCCTGCATCCTAACCCTCCCCACACCCTAACCCTCCCTTCCTGCATCCTCCCCCTCCCCCTCTGCATCCTCACCCCCCCCGCACCCTAACCCTCCCTTCCTGCATCCTCACCCCATCCGCACCCTAACCCTCCCTTCCTACATCCTCACCCTCCCTCCCTGCACCCTAACCCTCCCTTCCTGCATTCTCACCCCCCCAGGCACACTAACCCTCCCTTCCTGCATCCTCACCCCCCCCGCACCCTAACCCTCCCTTCCTGCATCCTCACCCCCCCTCCCTGCACCCTAACCCTCCCTTCATGCATCCTAACCCTCCCCGCACCCTAACCCTCCCTTCCTGCATCCTCACCCTCCCCACACCCTAACCCTCCCTTCCTGCATCCTCACCCTCCCCACACCCTAACCCTCCCTTCCTGCATCCTCACCCTCCCCACACCCTAACCCTCCCTTCCTGCATCCTCACCCCCCCCGCACCCTAACCCTCCCTTCCTGCATCCTCACCCTTCCCACACCCTAACCCTCCCTTCCTGCATCCTCACCCCCCCGCACCCTAACCATCCCTTCCTGCATCCTCACCCTCCCCACACCCTAACCCTCCCTTCCTGCATCCTCACCCTCCCCCTAACCCTCCCTTCCTGCATCCTCACCCCCCCCCCTCCCTGCACCCTAACCCTCCCTTCCTGCATCCTAACCCTCCCCGCACCCTAACCCTCCCTTCCTGCATCCTCGCCCCACCTCCCTGCACCCTAACCCTCCCTTCCTGCATCCTCACCTTCCCCGCACCCTAACCCTCCCTTCCTGCATCCTCACCCCCCCCCTCCCTGCACCCTAACCCTCCCTTCCTGCATCCTCACCCTCCCCGCACCCTAACCCTCCCTTCCTGCATCCTCACCTTCCCCGCACCCTAACCCTCCATTCCTGCATCCTCACCCTCCCTGCACCCTAACCCTCCCTTCCTGCATCATCACCCTCCCCGCACCCTAACCCCCCCTCCCTGCACCCTAACCCTCCCTTCCTGCATCCTCACCCTCCCCGCACCCTAACCCTCCCTTCCTGCATCCTCACCCTCCCCACACCCTAACCCTCCCTTCCTGCATCCTCACCCTCCCCACACCCTAACCCTCCTTTCCTGCATCCTCACCCTCCCCCTAACCCTCCCTTCCTGCATCCTCACCCCCCCGCACCCTAACCCTCCCTTCCTGCATCCTCACCCCCCCCCCGCACCCTAACCCTTCCTGCATCCTCACCCCCCCTCCCTGCACCCTAACCCTCCCTTCCTGCATCCTCACCCACCAGCACCCTAACCCTCCCTTCCTGCATCCTCACCCCCCCTCCCTGCACCCTAACCCTCCCTTCCTGCATCCTAACCCTCCCCGCACCCTAACCCTCCCTTCCTGCGTTCCTCACCCCCCCTCCCTGCACCCTAACCCTCCCTTCCTGCATCCTCACCCTCCCTGCACCCTAACCCTCCCTTCCTGCATCCTCACCCTCCCTGCACCCTAACCCTCCCTTCCTGCATCCTCACCCTCCCCGCACCCTAACCCTCCCTTCCTGCATCCTCACCCTCCCCACACCCTAACCCTCCCTTCCTGCATCCTCACCCTCCCCACACCCTAACCTTCCCTTCCTGCATCCTCACCCTCCCCCTAACCCTCCCTTCCTGCATCCTCACCCCCCCGCACCCTAACCCTCCCTTCCTGCATCCTCACTCCCCCCGCACCCTAACCCTCCCTTCCTGCATCCTCACCCCCCCTCCCTGCACCCTAACCCTCCCTTCCTGCATCCTCACCCACCCTCCCTGCACCCTAACCCTCCCTTCCTGCATCCTCACCCCCCCCGCACCCTAACCCTCCCTTCCTGCATCCTAACCCTCCCCGCACCCTAACCCTCCCTTCCTGCATCCTCATCCCCCCCCCGCACCCTAACCCTCCCTTCCTGCATCCTCACCCCTCCCACACCCTAACCCTCCCTTCCTGCATCCTAACCCTCCCCGCACCCTAACCCTCCCTTCCTGCATCCTCACCCCCCCTCCCTGCATCCTCACCCCCCAGCACCCTAACCCTCCCTTCCTGCATCCTCACCCCCCCCGCACCCTAACCCTCCCTTCCTGCATCCTCATCCCCCCCGCACCCTAACCCTCCCTTCCTGCATCCTCACCCTCCCCGCACCCTAACCCTCCCTTCCTGCATCCTCACCCCCCCTTCCTGCACTCTAACCCTCCCTTCCTGCATTCTCACCCTCCCCGCACCCTAACCCTCCCGGTTAGTGCCTAAACCTAACCTCTCCCCCCCAGCAGCTAACAGCTAACCCGGGCCGCTATACTTATGATCGGGATGTCCGCTGTTGGGATTCTAGCATCGGCATCTCACCTGATGTCGGGATTCCGGTGCCGGTTTTCTGGCCGCAGCTCAGGATTCTGGTGCCAGGATTTCGCCCGCCGGCGTCCTGATCGTAGGTAAACTGACTACATCCGACACTAACATACAGCAACTTATTACATATTTCTCCAGGAGTCATTGAAGCACCTGGGACATTTATATTAATGACAGACAGACAGGCAGACAGCTCTACTTTGTGCAAAATAACGTTACTTGCAATTGGTAAAATTGACATAAGAATAACCAGGAACAAATAAAATGTCAACATAAAATATATTACCACACAAACACTGAAGTAAACAAGTTATGTAATGTTTTGACAGAAAATATGAAGTCTTTCTTCCTTATTTCCTTGAAAGTGAGTCACTGTAATTTTTTTTTTCACTGATATATATTTAATTGTAACGGCGGAGCACTGGGCTTTCTGCTTTATTTGTCATTTATTTACAGTCCCTTTCCCGATAGGATTGCAGTAGACATTATTTATTCCTTATTATTCTAAACTGTGCATTTTGAGTTAGCTACGATTTGTTTGAACTGCAGTAACAAAATAAAACTGTCATAGACAAATACAATAAACCAGCATCCAGCCTATGCACCCCCATGCAGCTCCTTGTGACTGACTGATTATGGAGCTCACACGATATGGAGCAGGATCCTGGCAATGTCTCAGGCAGGACAATACCGCATGATAAAAAAAAACGTCTAAAAGAAGAAAAAGGTACTTGTTCCATATAAATATATAATTGGTGGACTAGACCCGTCATCTGCACACAGTGGTGGCGGCCATTTTGTTGGTGGACAAGATGAATGAGTGCAGTCTGGTCCGTCAGTCAGGCAGTCTGGTCCGTCAGTCAGGCAGTCTGGTCCGTCAGGCCTCATTACAATGAGTCAGGCATTTCTCGAGTGATGTCACTGGTTGTATAAAGGTTTAGCCTGCAAAATGCATTGTTACCCATCACGGTAATGTTATATCCAGGTAGACTTTGCCGCTGCGCAGGTAACAATCCCGTCATGAGACGTTTCGTGAGTTTTATTATAATCTCATATTTTACACTTTCAAAATGATCACGATGATAAATATTAAATATAAAATACCTGTTAAAAACATATCAAAGCATGCTTAGACTTGTAGTTCATCAGCATTCGCAGACCAAGCAGTTGTCTATAGTGCTTTACAGTATAAGTTTATATAAACAGAATGCAGTTGTCAAGTGGCCTTTCCCTGTGACGCTGGTCCTGAGGTTATTCCTCTACAAACGCACAACACGCAGCAGCCGACGCAATCTGCTTCCTCCCTAGTGACACAGAGGTGGCTGAGCAGACACATAGGGAATTACCATACACTGTATTATGCAGACATTGTCTATCACACGGATATTGCCGCATGTGGACTCCGCCCCGTGGTGCATGGCGCAGATGGCAGACTCTACACACAGGTGGTTTCCAGGTGAGCATGTGCCGGCCGGGAATCCCCTCGGGGACCCCTCTGATGAGTACGCTGGATTTACAATGTTCTATTTTCTCTCAAGGTAGTGGTATGACTGGTTAGGTGAATAAGCCTTAAGGTGCGTACACACGGAACGATTTTTTGATCGATTGGTCGTTAACAATATCGTTATCGTCCAGTCGTTTAAAAAATCGTTCAGTTTTTAAGCCTGAACGATGAACAACCAGCAATGCGCGTTAACACTGGTCGTTGATCAGTGTCGTTCATCGTCCGAACATCCTGTCCAACCTGACCATATTGCCAGGTTGGACATGTTCGGGAGGGAGGGAGCCCGGCATTGAACGATTTCGTTCATGAAATCGTTCAGTGTTTTGCGCTCAGTGCCGTTAATGACGCTGAGCAAACTGCCCAGGGCCGAAACTAGGATTTTAGTCACCAGGGGCAAGACAGTAATTTGGCACCCCCCCCCCTGGTAATTCTCCCTGCAGCAGTGCCCATATAGTAATGCCCCTGTAGTAGTGCCCATATGATAATGCCCCCATAGTAATGCCCCTGTAGTAGTGCCCATATTGTAATGCCCCATAGAAATGCCCATACGTTAATACCCCATGTTAATGCCCCTGTAGAGCCCATGCTCCCATATTAATGTCCTTGTGGTAATGCCCATGCCCCCTTTATAATGCCTCTGTGGTAATGCCTCTGTAGTGCCCATGCCCAAATAGTAATGCCCCTGTAGTGCTCATACCCCAATAGTAATGCCCCTGTGGTAATGCCCCTGTGGTAATGCCCATGCCCCCATAATAATGCACCTGTAGTGCTCATGCCCCATTAGTAATACCCCTTATTGCCCATGCCCCCTAAGTAATACCCCTGTGGTAATAGTAATGCCCCTGTGGTGATGCCCATGCCCCCATAGTAATGCCCCCATAGTAATGCCCATGCCCCCATAGTAATGCCCCTGTGGTAATGCCCATGCCCCCATAGTAATGCCCCTGTGATAATGCCAATGGCCCTGTGGTAATGCCCATGCCCCCATAGTAATGCTCCTGTGGTAATGCCCATGTCCCCATAGTAATACCCCTGTGATAATGCCAATGGCCCTGTAGTGCAGCTTATTAAAAAAAAAATACTTACCTTTCACCCTGCTCCTGCATCCAGCGTCGCGTCCGATCCACCGGCTGCTCCTTGGAACTATGGGGGAGACGTCATGACGTCTCCCCCATAGTGCCCGTGGGGAGAGCCGGAAGCTGGAGTTCGGGAGAGAACTGCAGGCTCCGGCTACACCGCGTCGCTGCAGAGAAGGAGCCGGGCGCCCGCTGGTAATAAATATTACCAGCGGACGTCCGGCTTGGAGCCTCTCTTCAGCGGCGGGCTGGAGATCACTGGCACCGGGTACAGCGGCTCACCCGGTGCACGTGCACCTCCAGCCCCCCCCCCCCCCTAGTTGCAGCCCTGCAACTGCCGGGGACACACGGGACGATGTTCGTTCAGGGAGCGCATCGTCCCGTGTGTACGCACCCTTACCGTGCATTCTCTATTCAAACTTTACATTACATCAGCAATTCTCCCATTGCATTCAGGTGGGTAAATGCTGCACCAGACAGCGGAATAAATGTAACAAGAGGAAATGTATGTGACCCCGCTTACTGTATGGACCAGGGTTGGCAGTGATGTGGGGTTAATGCAGAGCCAACGACTGAGCATAAAGCAATACGGATTCATGGCAAGAACGACGATGATAGCTCAGAAAGTGCACGTGATCAGCTTCCGGACCCCCGAAAGCTAAGAATCTACCAAAATGGGGGCTGTCTAAGGGGTTCTGCACTGTGTCCCCAGATTTTAACATTAAAATAAAGATTTTCCCTGCTATCTCACACCCTCAGGGAGGCACGGACAAATAAAAGCCGCGAGTTTCCTAACAAAAAAAAAAAAGGCGCGTTTGGAATTAGATGGCAGATGCACAGAGCAAGATTCCCCTAAAAACAGGTCACACAAGCCAACCTGCACCTAATTTGATTGACCCCATTAAAGGGGTCTATGTACTATGCCTTGGATAAAGTACCAACCAATGAGTTCCTAACTGTAATTTTTAAACACAGCCTGTGAAATGAGTTAGGAGCTGATTGGTTGGTACTTTATCTCTCTCCAAGGCTTAGTACATAGACCCCGAGGTGCGATATAATTCAGGCAGCAGGAATGAGAGTGACCTGTTATATACATTGTATGGAGACTTTCAGGAAACTCAGGTTCCTTATCCAACTCTCCAAGCCAAGAGGACATATTAGTGGACAGAGGAACGTGTGCTTACCCTGTTATTTTGGATACTTGGGCACATCAGTGTGAGGATTCATTGGACTAACCAAGCAACACATTTAAAGTTGACACTATCTATAATTTGTATATTTACAGTAACACCTTCACTTGTTTCATATCAGACCCAGGTCTAACATTACCATCTATGTGCACCAACATACTATTGGCCAGGCCATTCTAAGTGACTGCTACTGTAGTTTAATATGTACAATACTTTAGGTAGTTTAGTTAAGGAGTAATTCTGGGGAAGTTGCTACAAAAAAAGATTGTGAACTTGTTGTTGGGTACTTGATTAATTAAACATTATGTGGTATAAATATGTAAGTGTAGTCTTTATTCCAGTTTTAGAAAATTACATAATTTAGGTTAAAGGTGTTCTTGAGAAATAATAATAATAATAATTTACAGATAGTATGAACATAATACAGAGATTTATAAAATACAGAAACCATGAACATAACACAACGGTGGGGCAGCCATTTTGGGTCATCTGTTTTAAAGATTATTCATCCTACCCACCCCACAGAGGATCCAGGTGAGGCAGCCATTTCAGGAGCATCATATAGGATTACTTGGAAGATATTACATATAATGGGGGTAGATAAAAATACTAGATGAGATCATTGCAAAATCATGACAACCATGCACTGTTCATCCTACACAAGAGCACCAGGCGAGGCAGTCATCTTGTGGGTTACGGTGGTCAGGATGAGTCATTCGTAGATGTGCAACATGCAGTTCTGAATTATAGGGGAAAAAGACAGTGTGTTGAAGTGTGGGCAAAGAGATGGGGTTTTTGGGAATGGAAAGAGGAGAGACAGGTGAGGGATGGTAGAGGAGGGGGTTCAAAAAGCGACAGCATGGGAAGACATTTTACTGGCCCATTGCAGAGTGCTGGGGTTTTACCCACGCCCTTATACACACCTGTGACGGACCAATAAAATGAGCAACTTCCAGTTTTGTGTATCACCTATCCAGTCATGACTGAAGACTCCGGTGGGGTCGCTGCCAGAAGATGTGATATACTGTACATAGAAGAACGGTGTTTCAGTATCGTGTGACCCTGTCCCCAAAACCTTACGCAACTATGCTCCACCGTGGTGTGGGAGACTTCTGATTTTTTCAGGTAGTCCCCCAGACCCTGGAAGAGTGGGTGGGTTTCCTGCATCTTGCCCACTTTCTAGTCAAGTGAGCAGGATGGGGAGATAATATTGGGAATTGTGGATTTATATGAAGGGGGGGCTATAATTACTACAATATTTCTGCCACGGTGGGGCCTGATGATGTGGCAGGATAATACTGCGGCTGATTGGGGGCAAGATTAACACCAAAGTAATTTACATTATTAAGGGGTGGGAATTAGGGTGAGAGGTGATTAATTATTTAATACTTGTCACAATAAGATATAGTGTTCATTCTAGCACCCTGCACATGTCACAGCCCGTGCAGTACCTCTTTCGTGCTTGGGGTGACGCTGTCTGCTCTGGTGCTTCTAGCACACTCTGGTCTGGATCTGAGCAGTTTGTTGCATCAGCTAAGTGTGCTAGAAGCACCAGAGCAGAGAGCGACACCCCTGGCAGGAAAGAGAAACTGCACGGGGTGTGACAGGTGCAGGGTGCTAGAATGAAGACTAAAGATCCACTCAAACACTGGCTGCTATGTACGGTATACTTCTGCTTCTAATTGGTCAGATTGGTTCTGTTATCTATGGACCAAGATCCAAAATCTAACAATATTGAGAATCATTATATTAAAAACAGCCTCATATGAAGTCCTCGAACAATGGCACTAACACGATTTGTTCCAGCAGTATAATACAACCAGCCAAGCATTACTATGATGGAGAAACTGTGCAATATCAATACAAATCCAAACTGATATGGCAGATACACAAATTAATAACAATGCACGCTAAATACACATCTAGGGGTAAATTAATAACAAGGCACGCTAAATACACATCTAGGGGTAAATTAATAACAAGGCACGCTAAATACACATCTAGGGGTAAATTAATAACAAGGCACGCTAAATACACATCTAGGGGTAAATTAATAACAAGGCACGCTAAATACACATCTAGGGGTAAATTAATAACAAGGCACGCTAAATACACATCTAGGGGTAAATTAATAACAAGGCACGCTAAATACACATCTAGGGGTAAATTAATAACAAGGCACGCTAAATACACTTCTAGGGGTAAATTAATAACAAGGCAAGCTAAATACACATCTAGGGGTAAATTAATAACAAGGCACGCTAAATACACATCTAGGGGTAAATTAATAAGGCACGCTAAATACACATCTAGGGGTAAATTAATAACAAGGCACGCTAAATACACATCTAGGGGTAAATTAAGAACAATGCACGCTAAATACACATCTAGGGGTAAATAACAAGGCATGCTAAATACACTTCTAGGGGTAAATTAATAACAAGGCACACTAAATACACATCTAGGGGTAAATTAATAACAAGGCACGCTAAATATACATCTAGGGGTAAATAACAAGGCAATCTAAATACACATCTAGGGGTAAATAACAAGGCAGGCTAAATACACATCTAGGGGTAAATTAATAACAAGGCACACTAAATACACATCTAGGGGTAAATTAATAACAAGGCACGCTAAATAATACACATCTAGGGGTAAATTAAAAACAAGGCACGCTAAATACACATCTAGGGGTAAATTAATAACAAGGCACGCTAAATACACATCTAGGGGTAAATTAATAACAAGGCACGCTAAATACACATCTAGGGGTAAATTAATAACAAGGCACGCTAAATACACATCTAGGGGTAAATTAATAACAAGGCACGCTAAATACACATCTAGGGGTAAATTAATAACAAGGCACGCTAAATACACTTCTAGGGGTAAATTAATAACAAGGCACGCTAAATACACATCTAGGGGTAAATAACAAGGCACGCTAAATACACATCTAGGGGTAAATTAATAACAATGCACGCTAAATACACATCTAGGGGTAAATTAATAACAAGGCACGCTAAATACACATCTAGGGGTAAATTAATAACAAGGCACGCTAAATACACATCTAGGGGTAAATTAATAACAAGGCACGCTAAATACAATTCTAGGTGTAAATTAATAACAAGGCACGCTAAATACACATCTAGGTGTAAATTAATAACAAGGCACGCTAAATACACATCTAGGGGTAAATTAATAACAAGGCACACTAAATACACATCTAGGGGTAAATAACAAGGCACGCTAAATACACATCTAGGGGTAAATTAATAACAAGGCACACTAAATACACATCTAGGGGTAAATTAATAACAAGGCACACTAAATACACATCTAGGGGTAAATTAATAACAAGGCATGCTAAATACACATCTAGGGGTAAATAACAAGGCACACTAAATACACATCTAGGGGTAAATAACAAGGCACGCTAAATACACATCAGGGGTAAATAACAAGGCACGCTAAATACACATCTAGGGGTAAATAACAAGGCACACTAAATACACATCTAGGGGTAAATAACAAGGCACACTAAATACACATCTAGGGGTAAATAACAAGGCACGCTAAATACACATCTAGGGGTAAATTAATAACAAGGCACACTAAATACACATCTAGGGGTAAATTAATAACAAGGCACGCTAAATACACATCTAGGGGTAAATTAATAACAAGGCACGCTAAATACACATCTAGGGGTAAATTAATAACAAGGCACGCTAAATACACATCTAGGGGTAAATAACAAGGCACGCTAAATACACATCTAGGGGTAAATTAATAACAAGGCACGCTAAATACACATCTAGGGGTAAATTAATAACAATGCATGCTAAATACACATCTAGGGGTAAATTAATAACAAGGCACGCTAAATACACATCTAGGTGTAAATTAATAACAATGCACGCTAAATACACATCTAGGGGTATATTAATAACAAGGTACGCTAAATACACATCTAGGGGTAAATTAATAACAAGGCACGCTAAATACACTTCTAGGCGTAAATTAATAACAATGCACGCTAAATACACATCTAGGGGTAAATTAATAACAAGGCACGCTAAATACACATCTAGGGGGAAATTAATAACAAGGCACGCTAAATACACATCTAGGGGTGAATTAATAACAAGGCACGCTAAATACACATCTAGGGGGAAATTAATAACAAGGCACGCTAAATACACATCTAGGGGTAAATTAATAACAAGGCACGCTATATACACTTCTAGGGGTAAATTAATAACAAGGCACGCTAAATACACATCTAGGGGTAAATTAATAACAAGGCACGCTAAATACACTTCTAGGGGTAAATTAATAACAAGGCACGCTAAATACACATCTAGGGGTAAATTAATAACAAGGCACGCTAAATACACATCTAGGGGTAAATTAATAACAAGGCACGCTAAATACACATCTAGGGGGAAATTAATAACAAGGCACGCTAAATACACATCTAGGGGGAAATTAATAACAAGGCACGCTAAATACACATCTAGGGGTGAATTAATAACAAGGCACGCTAAATACACATCTAGGGGGAAATTAATAACAAGGCACGCTAAATACACATCTAGGGGTAAATTAATAACAAGGCACGCTATATACACTTCTAGTGGTAAATTAATAACAAGGCACGCTAAATACACATCTAGGGGTAAATTAATAACAAGGCACGCTAAATACACATCTAGGGGTAAATTAATAACAAGGCACGCTAAATACACATCTAGGGGTAAATTAATAACAAGGCACGCTAAAGACACATCTAGGGGTAAATTAATAACAAGGCACGCTAAAGACACTTCTAGGGGTAAATTAATAATAAGGCACGCTAAATACACATCTAGGGGTAAATTAATAACAAGGCACGCTAAAGACACATCTAGGGGTAAATTAATAACAAGGCACGCTAAATACACTTCTAGGGGTGAATTAATAACAAAGCACGCTAAATACACTTCTAGGGGTAAATTAATAACAAGGCACGCTAAATACACATGTAGGGGTAAATTAATAACAAGGCACGCTAAATACACTTCTAGGGGTAAATTAATAAAAGGCATGCTAAATACACATCTAGGAGCAAATTAATAACAAGGCACGCTAAGTACACATCTAGGGTTAAATTAATAACAAGGGACGCTAAATATACTTCTAGGGGTAAATTAATAACAAGGCACGCTAAATACACATCTAGGGGTCAATTTACTATAATGAGAGTTTTTAGAAGTGAGTTTTAGAAGAGATGCTGCCCATAGCAAACAATCAGATTCAACTAAAGGTCCATACACACACGTTTTTTTGAACGATTATCGATAACGATATCATTTATAATTCAATCATTAATCGTTCACTGAGTTAAAACGATGAACGATCATCATTCATGCACGTTAACGTTTATAGTTCAGTCAGACTGACCAACGCAACAATTTTCAGTAAGGGAATATGCAAAAATCATTTGTAGTTAAAAAAAAATCGTTAATTATATTTAGTAAATGAACGATTTTAGTAAACGATTTTCGATCATTTTTCCTTTGAAAAAAATGAACGAAAATTGTTTACTAAAATCGTTCATTTACAAAATCATTGAGTGTGTATGCAGCTTTAACTAGCACCTTCTAAAAGATAATAGATAGAATCTGATTGGTTGCTATGGGCAACATTTCTTCTAAAGCTCACTTCTAAAAACTCTCATTTTAGTAAATTTATCCGTAAGTGTTTAGTAAGAATAATGATAAAAATAATCTAAATACAATATAAATATAATATATGAAAGAATGACCACACAGTACGTATGTATCAATATAAATACAAATAAAATATAATTTATACGTGTAAATGAATTGCAGTTTTATAAAGGAGCACAAACTCTGCAGAAATAGAAAATGGTCATTGATCTTAATTGTAACTGTAGCAATGTCCAATATATATAACCATGCACGGAGCTTGAGGTATAATACTGTATATAGTAAATCCAGGTGCACCTCCAGAAATAATCATGGAATGGAAATTCACAATGACAAATGTAGCCAATATATCAAAACTTATTTTATCCCGGACACAAACAAACTGGGTATATCATTTACCAGACTGTCCTCCGGTTGAACACAGGCTCCCGGAATATGCGCAGTGGTGGCGGCCACCCTGCGCGGCAGTATCCGGCGCTGCTCTGCCTATGAACAAGCCGCACCGGTTGCTGAGTTCGTGTAGAAGCTCTGACAATAATATAAAATTAAAGCTTTTGCAGTGGTAAATGATCATAATAATAAAAGTATGCCTAAACTATAGCTGACGCATGATGCCACTATTCATAGAGCACTATAATATGCTGACCTTAGGGGTTACAAAACTTTGGCACACTGGGGTCTATTCATGAAGAATTGTGGATCCTGTTTGATAAGTGTCACTATATATCGCATCAGTTTGATGCAATATATAGCTGTTTCATGTAGCCATTCATACTTACCTTTGTAGCAATGCAAACCAAAACCGAGGGCCCCAGCGATCCTGTCTTCTGCTGCGGTCTCCTAAGTTTCCGTGGAGTCGAATAGGAGGTCCTGTCCTGTCTGAGATGGCTTGTGGGGACAGCGGGCAGTCACCTCAATGCTCTCTCTCATATATACACACACACACACACACACACACACACACACACACACACACACAGTGCATCCGGAAAGTATTCACTATGCTTCTCTTTTTCCACATTTTGTTATGTTACAGCCTTATTCCAAAATGGAATAAATTCATTTTTGTCCTCAAAATTCTACACACAATACCCCATAATGACAACGTGTAAAAAGTTTTTTTGCGATTTTTAAAAATGTACTAAAAAATTAATAAATAAGAAATCACATGTACATAAGTATTCACAACCTTTGCTCAATACTTTGTTGATGCACCTTTGGCAGCAATTACAGCCTCAAGTCTTTTTGAATATGATGCCACAAGCTTGGCACACCTATCTTTGGGTAGTTTCGCCCATTCCTCTTTGCAGCACCTCTCAAGCTCCATCAGGTTGGAGCGTCGGTGCACAGTCATTTTCAGATCTCTCCAGAGATGTTCAATCGGATTCAAGTCTAGGCTCTGGCTGGGCCACTCAAGGACATTCACAGTCGTCCTGAAGCCACTCCTTTGATATCTTAGCTCTGTAGTTAGGGTTGTTGTCCTGCTGAAGGATGAACTGTCACCCCAGTCTGAGGTCAAGAGCGTTCTGGAGCAGGTTTTCATCTAGGATGTCTCTGTACATTGCTGCATTCATCTTTCCCTCTATCCTGACTAGTCTCCCAGTTCTTTCCGCTGAAAAACATCCCCACAGCATGATGCTGCCACCACCGTGCTTCACTGTAGGGATGGTATTGGCCTGGTGATGAGCGGTGCCTGGTTTCCTCCAAACATAACGCCTGGCATTCACATCAAAGAGTTCAATCTTTGTCTCATCATGGTCTGAGAGTCCTTCAGGTGCATTTTGGCAAACTCCAGAGGGGCTGCTATGTGATTTTTACTAAAGAGTGGCTTCCGTCTGGCCACTCTAACATACAGGCCTAATTGGTGGATTGCTGCAGAGATGGTTGTCATTCTGGAAGGTTCTCCTCTCCACAGAGGAATGCTGTAGCTCTGACAGAGTGACTATCGGGTTCTTGGTCACCTCCCTGACTAGGGCCCTTCTACTCCGAACGCTCAGTTTAGATGGCCGGCCAACTCTAGGAAGAGTCCTGGTGGTTCCAAACTTCTTCCATTTATGGATGATGGAGGCCACTGTGCTCATTGGGACCTTCAATGCACCAGATATTTTTCTGTAACCTTCCCCAGATTTGTGCCTCAAGACAATCTTGTCTCTGAGGTCTACAGACAATTCCTTGGACTTCATGTTTGGTTTGTGCTCTGACATGCACTGTCAAGTGTGGGACCTTATATAGACAGGTGTATGCCTTTCAAAATCATGTCCAATCAACTGAATTTACCACAGGTGGACTCCAAGTAAGCTGTAGGAACATCTCAAAGATGATCAGTGGAAACAGGATGCACCTGAGCTCAATTTTAAGCTTCATGGCAAAGGCTGTGATTATTTATGTACATGTGATTTTTTTGTGTTTCTTTTTTTATTAAATTAGCAAAAATCTAAAAAAAACTTTTTACATGTCATTATGGGATATTGGCCCTCATTCAGAGCCGTACGCTCTGAGCAGAGCGCACGCTCTGAATGAGGGCCGGGCTCCATTTTCATGGAGCGTCCTCCTGGACGCTCGTATAGCTGTGGGTCACCACCCACAGGCTATACGAGCGTGCTTTGTGATGGCCGCGATGGTCGAGACCATCGCGACCATCGAAATTGCGAGCCGGAGCCTGCGGTTGAGGTTTTCAACCACAAGCTCCGGAGTGATTTTGGCTCTATCAGAGCCAAAATCACTCCCACTGACATCACTAGTGATGTCAGTGGGCCGGCTTCTGACGGGAGGCGTTCCCGTGGGAACGCCCCCGTCAGGGAGGCACGCCCCCGGCACGCCCACCAAAGGGGACGTGCTGTCAATCAACATTGACAGCACGCCCCCTTTGATCGGACACAACGAGCGAAGGACTTTCCTTCGCTCGTCGCGTCTGGCGCATGCGCACGACGGAGCTCCCTCCGTCGTGCGCATGCTCAGTGCATAACATCGACCCACTTGCGAGCGGACAGCCGCTCGCGAGTGGGTCTGAATCAGGCCCATTGTGTGTAGAATTTTGAGGACAAAAATGAATGTATTCCAATTTGGAATAAGGCTGTGACATAAGAAAATGTGGAAAAAGTGAAGCGTAGTGGATGTAGGGGCAATGGAGCCGGTCATGGGGGCAGCCAGTAGACTGAGGTGTCCAGGCATATGCCGTGTCACCTCGCATTAGGCTGGTTTGGGGTACTACTCTATGATGTAATGTGAATAACAAACACTTTATGTGGCCATGTCCCTTCCGCGTGAGGCCAGACCCCTTTATTTTTGGTGTGTGCCTTTCCCGTGTACTATCCCTGTTTAAAATATGGAGGGGGGGGGCGGGTACCAATGCTGTTTTTGGCACAGGGTACCAAAATGCCTAGTTACGGCTCTGGCCTCTATGAATAGGACAAAGCAGTCAAGAGCCCTGTTAAAGGGCTTTTCACTGCTACAGCAGACGGTACCATTTGCAGACAATCCAATCACGTTTGCGATTTCCCTTGAAGTCCTGAACACTCCCGGACGATATTGTGCCTACACACGGAACGATTGTACAAACGGTCAAACGATATATAGATGGGCCGTTAACGACTGCAAATCGTTAACGATATATCGTTTGGCAGCAAACAACCGCACAATGCATCTTCTTTCTCTCGGTCGGCTGGTACAAAATGGAGGAGGGGAGTGGCCAGGAAAAGTGACAACATATCGTTCATCGTCCATACACACGAAACGATGTGTGCCAATCGGGAAAGAAAGGTCGTTATCTTTCTGCAGGTTCAAGGAATCAGCGACAGTGGGAGTGCGCATCGGAATCATTATCATGCATATACACAACTTTTTATACGATTTGTCTTTCCAATCTATCGAAAATGGCCAAATAGTTTTAAAAAATTGTACCGTGTGTGGGGGCCTTAAGGGTTAAAAACTATGGTACACCTATACCAGGGGTCCTCATTCAATGGCACAATGACACTCTGAGTCCTAGGACAATGGTACACTGACACTAGGGGGTATATTTACTAAAGTGCAGGTTTTTAGAAGTGGAGATGTTGCCCATAGCAACCAATCAGATTCTACTTAACACTTATCTAGCACCTTCTAGAGCAGGGGTCTTCAACCTTTAAGATAGTGTGGGCCACTGTCTGAAGCCTGAGGGCCACTAAGCTATACTGCGATATTTAGATTCTGCCCCCTCCTCACATTATTATAATTATGCCCCATAACGGGCCCTCCTCCTCCATTAATTATGTCAGATAGTTGCCCCCATCCTCAAACAATTATGTCCCATAACTGCCCCTCTCTGCAGTGCCCCCCCTATGCAGTGGCCCCAGTAGTGATACCCATTATGCAGTGCCCCCAGTAGTTGTCCCAATTATGTAGTGCCCCAGTAATGATCCCCATTATGTAGTGCCCCCAGTAGTTGTCCCCATTATGTAGTTCCCCCAGTAGTGGTCCCCATTATGCAGTGCCCCCAGTAGTGGTCCCCATTATGTAGTGTTCCCAGTAGTGGTCCCCATTATGTAATGCCCCCAGTAATGGTCCCCATTATGTAGTGCCCCGGGTAGTAGTCCCCATAATATAGTGCTCCTTACATATACACAGACAACAACAAAAAAAATACCTGAATTCCGGCTCCTCCGTCCTCCCGGCCCGCTCGGTACTATGGGAGAGACATCACCCACTGTGGGAGCTGGACGGTGGAGCTTATGAGTGAGCTCCAGCATGGCTTCAGACGTGGGGACAGCAGCCAAAGACAGGGGCGTAGAGAGCTGGCCGTGTCCAGATGAAGGGGGAGTGGTCTCTTCGCGGGAGGCATGACCACACCCCTCGAGTGAAAAGATGAAGAAAAAAAACACTTTTGCAGCGCTGCGTAAGGTAATCTTACGTTGTCAGCACTACCGTAACTGGCCTATATGTGCGCAGCCGAGCATCGCTGGTGATTGAATTTAACTCCAAGGGACCCATTTATTGTCGTATATTTGTTTTAGCATCCCTCGGATGTATGAAGGAGGGACCACAGTAGGGATCGGAGATTTCTGCTGCGGTCCCTCTATACATCCGGGGGACACTAAATATTTGCGGTTCACCTCCGAAAATGGGTGTTTTCTGGGATTAAGCAGCAAATATACAATGATACATGGGCCCCTTGGAGTTAAATTCAGTCACCAGTGATGCTCGGCTGCGCACATATATGCCAGTTACGTTAGTGCTGACAAGGTAACATTACCTGCACACCTCTATGGGGTGTATGAACATCGTGTCCAGACAGGCAAATTATACTGACCCCAAAATATCTCAGAATAATGGTATAATGATACTAGGGAGCAAACTCAATTGTGTGGCTTAAATAGAACCGAGCTCCGTAATACTACGCAAGTTATCTGGGCAGGACTGGCTTCTTTGCAAGCAAGATTTCCTTAAACTTTCTATCGTCAGATGATAGATGTGACCCATAAACTTAAACTAAACTTAACTAAAATAAACACAGGAGACCAAGTTATGCCGTTTAAATTAATTGGTCAGCTTTATTTGGTTACAAAGGTAGACATGGTGGCAGGAGAAAGAACGGCAACTAACCCGCGTCCACTTGTCTTAGGCCGGAAGTAAATCACAACTTGTGAGGGCCAACTATCCCAGACAAGGGTAGGGTGATCTTAAAAACTTGCAAAGGGCCAACTATCCCTTTCAGAGCAAGTGATGCGGCCCCAACACCCATGCCAATGCACCATTCATCCTGCTCGGTCGAGAGGTGCCGCTGACCCCAATAGGGTGAAATCAGCCTATCAGTGCATTGAAGGGGTGCGCACCGCTATTACTGCTGCAAGATGGACACTTCAATATTGTCGGTCTTTCCCTGCCAATGAAACAAAGCCGACACAAGACACAAGAGGGTAGGGAGGGTGGGAGATCAATTCAAAAGAGGCAGATTTTACCACAGTAGATTCTCTACACCCTCTCACTAACTCCGCCCCTAACCCAACGTCCTATCGCATCTGCCTATAACTGTAAACAAACATTTTTAACTTTATTAACCCCTCTATCCCTGACTAGAAGTTTATGTGCCGTCGGCTCTATTCCTAACCTCCGTTATATTACTGGTAGGTGTGTCATGTAACATACTAAGGGGTCTAGTTACTAAGCAGTGTTAGGAGAAGTGAAAAGTGATAAGGTACCAGCCAATCAGCTCCCAACTGTCATTTTTCAAACGCAGCCTGTGAGATGGCAGTTAGCAGCTGATTGGCTGGCACCTTATCACTTTTCACTTCTCCTAAAGGGGCACATCCACTAGACGATCTACTCCCTGTCCAATCTCTAAACGATTTTCCCTTGAAATTTTATCTTTCAGTCTGAACGATTTGCAAACTATCTTTAATAGATCAAGTGAAATTGACCTGCATGTTCAGTCGACTGACGAGACGATCAAGCGCGCATCGTTGATTGTTAACGACGGATGATATAATAATATGTGCTGGTGGTAGGTGTGTAATGTAATGTGTGTGATATTATGTGTAATGATGATATAATAACTGCTGGTGGTAGGTGTGTAATAAATGTATAGATGAGGATAATATAATAATAACTGCTGGTGGTAGGTGTGTAATAAATGTATAGATGAGGATGATATAATAACTGCTGGTGGTAGGTGTGTAATATATGTATAGATGAGGAAGATGATATAATATGTGCTGGTGGTAGGTGTGTAATGTAATGTGTGTGATATTATGTGTAATGATGATATAATAACTGCTGGTGGTAGGTGTGTAATATATGTATAGATGAGGAAGATGATATATTAATATGTGCTGGTGGTAGGTGTGTAATGTAAGGTGTGTGATATTATGTGTAATGATGATATAATAACTGCTGGTGGTAGGTGTGTAATATATGTATAGATGAGGAAGATGATATATTAATATGTGCTGGTGGTAGGTGTGTAATGTAAGGTGTGTGATATTATGTGTAATGATGATATAATAACTGCTGGTAGTAGGTGTGTAATAAAAGTACAGATGAGGAGGATGATATAATAACTGCTGATGGTAGGTGTGTAATAAATGTATAGATGAGGAGGATATAATAATATGTGCTGGTAGTAGGTGTGTAATAAATGTATAGATGAGGAGGATGATATAATAACTGCTGGCGGTAGGTGTGTAATATATGTATAGATGAGGAAGATGATATAATAATATGTGCTGGTGGTAGGTGTGTAATGTAATGTGTGTGATATTATGTGTAATGATGATATAATAATAACTGCTGGTGGTAGGTGTGTAATAAATGTATAGATGAGGATATAATAATATGTGCTGGTGTTAGGTGTGTAATGTAATGTGTGTGATATTATGTATAATGATGATATAATAATAACTGCTGGTGGTAGGTGTGTAATAAATGTATAGATGAGGATGATATAATAACTGCTGGTGGTAGGTGTGTAATATATGTATAGATGAGGAAGATGATATAATATGTGCTGGTGGTAGGTGTGTAATGTAATGTGTGTGATATTATGTATAATGATGATATAATAATATGTGCTGGTGGTAGGTGTGTAATGTAATGTGTGTGATATTATGTATAATGATGATATAATAATAACTGCTGGTGGTAGGTGTGTAATAAATGTATAGATGAGGATGATATAATAACTGCTGGTGGTAGGTGTGTAATATATGTATAGATGAGGAAGATGATATAATATGTGCTGGTGGTAGGTGTGTAATGTAATGTGTGTGATATTATGTATAATGATGATATAATAACTGCTGGTGGTAGGTGTGTAATATATGTAAAGATGAGGAAGATGATATGGGGGTCATTCAGACCCACACGCGAGCGGCAGTACGCTCGCAAGTGGGTCGATGGTTCCCACTGCGCATGCGCACGACGGAGGGAGCTCCGTCGTGCGCATGCGCGAGACCCGGCGACCGAAGGACTTTCCATCGCTCCGGGTCTCGCACCAAAGGGGGCGTGCTGTCGATGTTGATTGACAGC
>JAUIMM010001608.1:0-91021 GCA_031769625.1 Taudactylus pleione
GGGTCAGGTGTATAGTAGAATAGTAGGGTCAGATGTATAGTAGAGTAGTAGCGCCAGGTGTAGAGTAGAATAGTAGTGTCAGTTGTTTAGTAGATTAGAAAGATCAGGTGTAGAGTAGAATAGTAGTACCAGGTGTATAGTAGAATAGTAGGGTCTGTTGTTTAATAGAATAGTAGTGTCAGGTGTATAGTAGAATAGTAGGGTCAGTTGTTTAGTAGAATAGTAGGGCCAGGATTATAGTAGAATAGTAGGGTCAGGTGTAGAGTAGAATAGTAGGGTCAGGTGTATAGTAGAATAGTAGTGTCCAGTTGTTTAGTAGAATAGTAGTGTCAGGTGTATAGTAGAATAGTATTGTCAGGTGTATAGTAGAATAGTCAGGTGTAGAGTAGAATCGTAGTTCCCAGGTGTATAGTAGAATAGTAAGGGTCGGTTGTTTACAAGTAGAATAGTAGTACCAGGTGTATAGTAGAATAGTAGGGTCAGTTGTTTAGTAGAATAGTAGTGTCAGGTTTATAGTAGAATAGTAGGGTCAGTTGTTTAGTAGAATAGTAGGGCCAGGAGTATAGTAGAATAGTAGGGTCAGGTGTAGAGTAGAATAGTCGGGTCAGGTGTATAGTAGAATAGTAGTGTCAAGTGTATAGTAGAATAGTAGTGTCAGGTGTATAGTAGAATAGTAGTGTCAGTTGTTTAGTAGAATAGTAGTGTCAGGTGTATAGTAGAATAGTATTGTCAGGTGTATAGTAGAATAGTAGGGCCAGTGTATAGTAGAATAGTAGTGTGAGTTGTTTAGTAGAATAGTAGTGTCAGTTGTATAGTAGAATAGTAGAGTCAGGTGTATAGTAGAACAGTAGTCAGTTGTATAGTAGAATAGTAGGACCAGGTGTAGAGTAGTAGGACCAGGTGTATAGTAGAATAGTAGGGGTCAGGTGTATAGTAGAATAGTAGGGTCAGGTGTATAGTAGAATAGTAGTGTCAGTTGTTTAGTAGATTAGTAGTGTTAGGTGTATAGTAGAATAGTAGTGTCAGTTGTTTAGTAGAATAGTAGTGTCAGGTGTATAGTAGAATAGTAGTGTCAGTTGTTTAGTAGAATAGTAGTGTCAGGTGTATAGTAGAATAGTAGGGCCAGGTGTATAGTAGAATAGTTAGGGTCAGGTGTATAGTAGAATAGTAGTGTCAGGTGTAGAGTAGAATAGTGGTGTCAGGTGTATAGTAGAATAGTAGTGTCAGGTGTATAGTAGAATAGTAGTGTCAGGTGTATAGTAGAATAGTAGGGTCAGGTGTATAGTAGAATAGTAGTGTCAGGTGTATAGTAGAATAGTAGTGTCAGGTGTATAGTAGAATAGTAGGGTCAGGTGTATAGTAGAATAGTAGCGTCAGGTGTAGAGTAGAATAGTAGCACCAGGTGTAGAGTAGAATAGTAGTGTCAGTTGTTTAGTAGAATAGTAGTGTCAGGTGTATAGTAGAATAGTAATGTCAGTTGTTTAGTAGATTAGTAGTGTCAGTTGTTTAGTAGAATAGAAGTGTCAGGTGTTTAGTAGAATAGTAGTACCAGGTGTATAGTAGAATAGTAGTGCCAGGTGTATAGTAGAATAGTAGTGTCAGGTGTAGAGTAGAATAGTAGTGTCAGGTGTAGAGTAGAATAGTAGTGTCTGGTGTATAGTAGAATAGTATTGTCAGGTGTAGAGTAGAATAGAAGCGCCAGGTGTAGAGTAGAATAGTAATGTCAGGTGTAGAGTAGAATAGTAGTGTCAGGTGTATAGTAGAATAGTAGTGTCAGGTGTATAGTAGAATAGTAGTGTCAGGTGTATATTAGAATAGTAGGGTCAGGTTTATAGTAGAATAGTAGTGTCAGGTGTATAGTAGAATAGTAGGGTCAGGTGTATAGTAGAATAGTAGGGCCAGGTGTATAGTAGAATAGTAGTGTCAGTTGTTTAGTAGAATAGTAGTGTCAGGTGTATAGTGGAATAGTAGGGTCAGGTGTATAGTAGAATAGTAGGGTCAGGTGTATAGTAGAATAGTAGTGTCAGGTGTATAGTAGAATAGTAGGGTCAGGTGTATAGTAGAAAAGTAGGGTCAGGTGTATAGTAGAATAGTAGGGCCAGGTGTATAGTAGAATAATATGGTCAGGTGTATAGTAGAATAGTAGGGTCAGGTGTATAGTAGAACAGTAGTGTCAGGTGTAGAGTAGAATAGTAGTGTCAAGTGTAGAGTAGAATAGTAGTGTCAGGTGTATAGTAGGGTCAGGTGTAGAGTAGAATAGTAGTGTCAGGTGTAGAGTAGACTAGTAATGTCAGGTGTAGAGTAGACTAGTAGTTTCAGGTGTATAGTAGAATAATATTGCCAGGTGTATAGTAGATTAGTAGGGTCAGGTGTATAGTAGAACAGTAGTGTCAGGTGTATAGTAGGGTCAGGTATAGAGTAGAATAGTAGTATCAGATGTACAGTAGAATAGTAGTGTCAGGGGTATAGTAGAATAATATGGCCAGGGGTATAGTAGAATATTATGGTCAGGTGCATAGTAGAGTAGTAGTGCCAGGTGTATAGTACAGTAGTAGGGCTAGGTGTATAGTAGAATAGCAGTGTCAGGTGTATAGTAGAATAGCAGTGTCAGGTGTATAGTAGGGTCAGGTGTAGAGTAGAATAGTAGTATCAGGTGTACAGTAGAATAGTAGTGTCAGGTGTATAGTAGAGTATTAGGACCAGGAGTATAGGTAGAGTAGTAGTGCCAGGTGTATAGTAGAATAGTAGTATCAGGTGTATAGTAGAATAGTAGTGTCAGGTGTATAGTAGAGTATTAGGACCAGGTGTATAGTAGAATAGTAGTGCCAGGTGTATAGTAGAATAGAAGAGCCAGGTGTATAGTAAAATAGTAGGGCCTGGTGTATAGTAGAATAGTAGGGCCAGGTGTATAGTAGAAAAGTAGTGTCAGGTGTATAGTAGAATTGTAGTGTCAGGTGTATAGTAGAATAGTAAGGCCAGGTGTATAGTAGAAAAGTAGTGTCAGGTGTATAGTAGAATTGTAGTGTCAGGTGTATAGTAGAATAGTAGGGTCAGGTGTATAGTACAATAGTAGGGTCAGGTGTATAGTAGAATAGTAGGGCCAGGTGTAGAGTAGAATAGTAGGGCCAGGTGTATAGTAGAGTAGTAGGTCCAGGTGTATAGTAGAGTAGTAGGGCAGGTGTAGAGTAGAATAGTAGGGCAGGTGTAGACTAGAATAGTGGGGCCAGGTGTAGAGTAGAATAGAAGGGCCAGGTTTAGAGTAGAATAGTAGGGCCAGGTGTAGAGTAGAATAGTAGGGCCAGGTCTTGAGTAGAATAGTAGGGCCATGTGTAGACTAGAATAGTAGGGCCAGGTGTAGAGTAGAATAGTAGGGCCAGGTGTAGAGTAGAATAGTAGTGTCAGGTGTATAGTAGAATAGTAGGGCCAGGTGTAGAGTAGAATAGTAGGGCCAGGTGTAGAGTAGAATAGCAGTATCATGTGTAGAGTAGAGTAGTAGTGTCAGGTGTATAGTAGAATAGTAGGGCCAGGTGTATAGCAGAATAGTAGTGTCTGGTGTATAGTACAGTGTTAGGACCAGGTGAAAAGTAGAGTAGTAGTGCCACGTGTATAGTAGAATAGTAGTGTCAGGTGTATAGTAGAATAATATTGCCAGGTGTATAGTAGAATAGTAGGGTCAGGTGTGTAGTAGAGTAGTAGTGCCTGGTGTATAGTAGAACAGTAGTGTCATGCGTTATAGTAGTGTAGAAGTGCCAGGTGTATAGTAGAGTAGTAGGGCCAGGTGTATAGTAGAATAGCAGTGACAGGTGTTTAGAAGAATAGCAGTGTCAGGTGTATTGTAGAATAGCAGTGTCAGCTGTATAGTAGAATAGCAGTGTCAGATGTATAGTTGAATAGTAGTGCCAGGTACATTGTAGAATAATAGTGTCAGGTTTATAGTAGAATAGTTGTGTCAGGTGTATAGTAGAATAGTAGTGCCAGGTATATTGTAGAATAATAGTGTCAGGTGTATAGTAGAATAGTAGTGTCAGGTGTATAGTAGAATATTAGTGCCAGGTGTATAGTAGAATTGTAGGGCCCGGTGTATAGTAGAATATTAGGGCCAGGTGTATAGTAGAGTAGTAGTGCCAGGTGTATAGTAGAATAGTAGGGCCAGGTGTATAGTAGAATAGTAGGGCCAGGTGTATAGTAGAATAGTAGTGCAAGGTGTATAGTAGAATAGTACTGTCTGGTGTATAGTAGAATAGTATTGTCAGGTGTAGAGTAGAATAGTAGTGTCAGGTGTAGAGTAGAATAGTAGTGTCAGGTGTAGAGTAGAATAGTAGTGTCAGGTGTAGAGTGGAATAGTAGGGCCAGGTGTAGAGTAGAATAGTAGTGTCAGGTGTAGAGTGGAAAAGTAGGGCCAGGTGTATAGTAGAATAGTAGGGCCAGGTGTATAGTAGAATAGTAGGGTCAGGTGTATAGTAGGGTCAGGTGTAGAGTAGAATAGTAGTATCAGGTGTACAGTAGAATAGTAGTGTCAGGTATATAGTAGAATATTATTGCCAGGTGTATAGTAGAATAGTAGGTAAGTGCCAGGTGTATAGTAGAATAGTAGGGCCAGGTGTAAAGTAGAATAGTAGTGACAGGTGTGTAGTAGAATAGCAGTGTCAGGTGTATAGTAGGGTCAGGTGTAGAGTAGAATAGTAGTATCAGGTGTACAGTAGAATAGTAGTGTCAGGTGTATAGTAGAGTATTAGGACCAGGAGTATAGTAGAGTAGTAGTGCCAGGTGTATAGTAGAATAGTAGTATCAGGTGTATAGTAGAATAGTAGTGTAAGGTGTATAGTAGAGTATTAGGACCAGGTGTATAGTAGAATAGTAGGGCCAGGTGTATAGTAGAATAGTATGACCAGGTGTATAGTAGAATAGTAGTGTCAGGTGTATAGTAGAATAGTAGGGTCAGGTGGATAGTAGAATGGTAGTGTCAGGTGTATAGTAGAATATTAGTGCCAGGTGTATAGTAGAATTGTAGGGCCCGGTGTATAGTAGAATATTAGGGCCAGGTGTATAGTAGTGTAGTAGTGCCAGGTGTATAGTAGAATAGTAGGGCCAGGTGTATAGTAGAAAAGTAGGGCCAGGTGTAAAGTAGTATAGTAGTGCCAGGTGTATAGTAGAATAGTACTGTCTGGTGTATAGTAGAATAGTATTGTCAGGTGTAGAGTAGAATAGTAGTGTCAGGTGTAGAGTAGAATAGTAGTGTCAGGTGTAGAGTGGAATAGTAGGGCCAGGTGTAGAGTAGAATAGTAGTGTCAGGTGTAGAGTGGAAAAGTAGGGCCAGGTGTATAGTAGAATAGTACGGCCAGGTGTATAGTAGAATAGTAGGGTCAGGTGTATAGTAGGGTCAGGTGTAGAGTAGAATAGTAGTATCAGGTGTACAGTAGAATAGTAGTGTCAGGTGTATAGTAGAATAATATTGCCAGGTGTATAGTAGAATAGTAGGTAAGTGCCAGGTGTATAGTAGAATAGTAGGGCCAGGTGTATAGTAGAATAGTAGTGACAGGTGTGTAGTAGAATAGCAGTGTCAGGTGTATAGTAGGCTCAGGTGTAGAGTAGAATAGTAGTATCAGGTGTACAGTAGAATAGTAGTGTCAGGTGTATAGTAGAATAGTAGGGTCAGGTGTATAGTACAATAGTAGGGTCAGGTGTATAGTAGAATAGTAGGGCCAGGTGTAGAGTAGAATAGTAGGGCCAGGTATATAGTAGAGTAGTAGGTCCAGGTGTATAGTAGAGTAGTAGGGCAGGTGTAGAGTAGAATAGTAGGGCCAGGTGTAGACTAGAATAGTGGGGCCAGGTGTAGAGTAGAATAGTAGGGCCAGGTGTAGAGTAGAGTAGTAGGGCCAGGTGTAGAGTAGAATAGTAGGGCCAGGTGTTGAGTAGAATAGTAGGGCCAGGTGTAGACTAGAATAGTAGGGCCAGGTGTAGAGTAGAATAGTAGGGCCAGGTGTATAGTAGAATAGTAGTGTCAGGTGTATAGTAGAATAGTAGGGCCAGGTGTAGAGTAGAATAGTAGGGCCAGGTGTAGAGTAGAATAGCAGTATCATGTGTAGAGTAGAGTAGTAGTGTCAGGTGTATAGTAGAATAGTAGGGCCAGGTGTATAGCAGAATAGTAGTGTCTGGTGTATAGTACAGTGTTAGGACCAGGTGTATAGTAGAGTAGTAGTGTCAGGTGTATAGTAGAATAGTAGTGTCAGGTGTATAGTAGAATAATATTGCCAGGTGTATAGTAGAATAGTAGGGTCAGGTGTATAGTAGAGTAGTAGTGCCTGGTGTATAGTAGAATAGTAGTGTCATGTGTATAGTAGTGTAGAAGTGCCAGGTGTATAGTAGAGCAGTAGGGCCAGGTGTATAGTAGAATAGCAGTGACAGGTGTTTAGAAGAATAGCAGTGTCAGGTGTATAGTAGAATAGCAGTGTCAGATGTATAGTAGAATAGTAGTGCCAGGTACATTGTAGAATAATAGTGTCAGGTTTATAGTAGAATAGTAGTGTCAGGTGTATAGTAGAAAAGTAGTGCCAGGTATATTGTAGAATAATAGTGTCAGGTGTATAGTAGAATAGTAGTGTCAGGTGTATAGTAGAATATTAGTGCCAGGTGTATAGTAGAATTGTAGGGCCCGGTGTATAGTAGAAAATTAGGGCCAGGTGTATAGTAGAGTAGTAGTGCCAGGTGGATAGTAGAATAGTAGGGCCAGGTGTATAGTAGAATAGTAGGGCCAGGTGTATAGTAGAAAAGTAGTGCCAGGTGTATAGTAGAATAGTACTGTCTGGTGTATAGTAGAATAGTATTGTCAGGTGTAGAGTAGAATAGTAGTGTCAGGTGTAGAGTAGAATAGTAGTGTCAGGTGTAGAGTGGAATAGTAGGGCCAGGTGTAGAGTAGAAAAGTAGTGTCAGGTGTAGAGTGGAAAAGTAGGGCCAGGTGTATAGTAGAATAGTAGGGCCAGTTGTATAGTAGAATAGTAGGGTCAGGTGTATAGTAGGGTCAGGTGTAGAGTAGAATAGTAGTATCATGTGTACAGTAGAATAGTAGTGTCAGGTATATAGTAGAATATTATTGCCAGGTGTATAGTAGAATAGAAGGTAAGTGCCAGGTGTATAGTAGAATAGTAGGGCCAGGTGTATAGTAGAATAGTAGTGACAGGTGTGTAGTAGAATAGCAGTGTCAGGTGTATAGTAGGGTCAGGTGTAGAGTAGAATAGTAGTATCAGGTGTACAGTAGAATAGTAGTGTCAGGTGTATAGTAGAGTATTAGGACCAGGAGTATAGTAGAGTAGTAGTGCCAGGTGTATAGTAGAATAGTAGTATCAGGTGTATAGTAGAATAGTAGTGTAAGGTGTATAGTAGAGTATTAGGACCAGGTGTATAGTAGAATAGTAGGGCCAGGTGTATAGTAGAATAGTATGGCCAGGTGTATAGTAGAATAGTAGTGTCAGGTGTATAGTAGAATAGTAGGGTCAGGTGGATAGTAGAATGGTAGTGTCAGGTGTATAGTAGAATATTAGTGCCAGGTGTATAGTAGAATTGTAGGGCCCGGTGTATAGTAGAATATTAGGGCCAGGTGTATAGTAGTGTAGTAGTGCCAGGTGTATAGTAGAATAGTAGGGCCAGGTGTATAGTAGAAAAGTAGGGCCAGGTGTATAGTAGTATAGTAGTGCAAGGTGTATAGTAGAATAGTACTGTCTGGTGTATAGTAGAATAGTATTGTCAGGTGTAGAGTAGAATAGTAGTGTCAGGTGTAGAGTAGAATAGTAGGGCCAGGTGTAGAGTAGAATAGTAGTGTCAGGTGTAGAGTGGAAAAGTAGGGCCAGGTGTATAGTAGAATAGTAGGGCCAGGTGTATAGTAGAATAGTTTGGTCAGGTGATAGTAGGGTCAGGTGTAGAGTAGAATAGTAGTATCAGGTGTACAGTAGAATAGTAGTGTCAGGTGTATAGTAGAATAATATTGCCAGGTGTATAGTAGAATAGTAGGTAAGTGCCAGGTGTATAGTAGAATAGTAGGGCCAGGTGTATAGTTGAATAGTAGTGACAGGTGTGTAGTAGAATAGCAGTGTCAGGTGTATAGTAGGGTCAGGTGTAGAGTAGAATAGTAGTATCAGGTGTACAGTAGAATAGTAGTGTCAGGTGTATAGTAGAGTATTTTGACCAGGAGTATAGTAGAGTAGTAGTGCCAGGTGTATAGTAGAATAGTAGTATCAGGTGTATAGTAGAATAGTAGTGTCAGGTGTATAGTAGAGTATTAGGACCAGGTGTATAGTAGAATAGTAGGGCCAGGTGTATAGTAGAATAGTATGGCCAGGTGTATAGTAGAATAGTAGTGTCAGGTGTATAGTAGAATAGTAGGGTCAGGTGGATAGTAGAATGGTAGTGTCAGGTGTATAGTAGAATAGTAGGGTCAGGTGTATAGTAGAATAGTAGGGCCAGGTGTATAGTAGAATAGTAGTGTCAGGTGTATAGTAGAATAGTAGGGCCAGGTGTATAGTAGAATAGTAGGGTCAGGTGTATAGTAGAATAGTAGGGTCAGGTGAATAGTAGGGCCTGGTGTATAGTAGAATAGTAGGGCCAGGTGTATAGTAGAATAGTAGTGTCAGGTGTATAGTAGAATAGTAGTGTCAGGTGTAGAGTAGAATAGTAGTGTCAGGTGTAGAGTAGAATAGTAGTGTCAGGTGTAGAGTAGAATAGTAGGGTCAGGTGTATAGTAGAATAGTAGGGTCAGGTGTATAGTAGAATAGTAGGTTCAGGTGTATAGTAGAATAGTAGTACCAGGTGTATAGTAGAATAGTCGAGTCAGGTGTATAGTAGAATAGTAGTGTCAGGTGTATAGTAGAATTGTAATGGCAGGTGTATAGTAGAATGGTGTATAGTAGAATAGTAGGGCCAGGTGTATAGTAGAATAGTAGTGTCAGGTGTATAGTAGAATAGTAGTGTCAGGTGTAGAGTAGAATAGTAGTGTCCGGTGTTTAGTAGTGTAGAAGTGCCAGGTGTATAGTAGAATAGCAGTACCAGGTGTATAGTAGAATAGTAGTGTCAGGTGTATAGTAGAGTAGTAGGGCCAGGTGTATAGTAGAATAGTAGTGTCAGGTGTATAGTAGAATAGTAGAGTCAGGTGTATAGTAGAATAGTAGTGTCAGGTGTATAGTAGAATAGAAGGGTCAGGTGTATAGTAGAATAGTAGTGTCAGGTGTATAGTAGGGTCAGGTGTAGAGTAGAATAGTAGTATCAGGTGTACAGTAGAATAGAAGTGCCATGTGTATAGTAGAATAGTAGTGTCAGGTGTATAGTAGGGTCAGGTGTAGAGTAGAATAGTAGTGTCAGGTGTAGAGTAGAATAGTAGTGTCAGGTGTATAGTAGGGTCAGGTGTAGAGTAGAATAGTAGTATCAGGTGTACAGTAGAATAGTAGTGTCAGGTGTATAGTAGAATAGTAGGGTCAGGTGTATAGTAGAATAGTAGTGTCAGGTGTATAGTAGGGTCAGGTGTAGAGTAGAATAGTAGTATCAGGTGTACAGTAGAATAGTAGTGCCAGGTGTATAGTAGAATAGTAGTGTCAGGTGTATAGTAGGGTCAGGTGTAGAGTAGAATAGTAGTGTCAGGAGTATAGTAGAATAGTAATGTCAGGTGTATAGTAGACTAGTAGTGTCAGGTGTATAGTAGAATAATATTGCCAGGTGTATAGTAGAATAGTAGGGTCAGGTGTATAGTAGAACAGTAGTGTCAGGTGTATAGTAGGGTCAGGTGTAGAGTAGAATAGTAGTATCATGTGTACAGTAGAATAGTAGTGTCAGGTGTATAGTAGAATAATATTGCCAGGTGTATAGTAGAATAGTAGGGTCAGGTGTATAGTAGAGTAGTAGTGCCAGGTGTATAGTAGAATAGTGAGCCAGGTGTATAGTAGAAGAGTAGGGACAGGTGTGTAGTAGAATAGCAGTGTCAGGTGTATAGTAGAATAGCAGTGTCTGGTGTATAGTAGGGTCAGGTGTACAGTAGAATAGTAGTGTCAGGTGTATAGTAGAATAGTCGAGTCAGGTGTATAGTAGAATAGTAGTGTCAGGTGTATAGTAGAATTGTAATGGCAGGTGTATAGTAGAATGGTGTATAGTAGAATAGTAGGGCCAGGTGTATAGTAGAATAGTAGTGTCAGGTGTATAGTAGAATAGTAGTGTCAGGTGTAGAGTAGAATAGTAGTGTCCGGTGTTTAGTAGTGTAGAAGTGCCAGGTGTATAGTAGAATAGCAGTACCAGGTGTATAGTAGAATAGTAGTGTCAGGTGTATAGTAGAGTAGTAGGGCCAGGTGTATAGTAGAATAGTAGTGTCAGGTGTATAGTAGAATAGTAGAGTCAGGTGTATAGTAGAATAGTAGTGTCAGGTGT
This sequence comes from Taudactylus pleione, assembly GCA_031769625.1. Lineage (NCBI taxonomy): Eukaryota > Metazoa > Chordata > Amphibia > Anura > Myobatrachidae > Taudactylus > Taudactylus pleione. Next base: position 10,402 of record JAUIMM010001608.1, read on the forward strand.
ATAGTAGAATAGAAGGGTCAGGTGTATAGTAGAATAGTAGTGTCAGGTGTATAGTAGGGTCAGGTGTAGAGTAGAATAGTAGTATCAGGTGTACAGTAGAATAGAAGTGCCATGTGTATAGTAGAATAGTAGTGTCAGGTGTATAGTAGGGTCAGGTGTAGAGTAGAATAGTAGTGTCAGGTGTAGAGTAGAATAGTAGTGTCAGGTGTATAGTAGGGTCAGGTGTAGAGTAGAATAGTAGTATCAGGTGTACAGTAGAATAGTAGTGTCAGGTGTATAGTAGAATAGTAGGGTCAGGTGTATAGTAGAATAGTAGTGTCAGGTGTATAGTAGGGTCAGGTGTAGAGTAGAATAGTAGTATCAGGTGTACAGTAGAATAGTAGTGCCAGGTGTATAGTAGAATAGTAGTGTCAGGTGTATAGTAGGGTCAGGTGTAGAGTAGAATAGTAGTGTCAGGAGTATAGTAGAATAGTAATGTCAGGTGTATAGTAGACTAGTAGTGTCAGGTGTATAGTAGAATAATATTGCCAGGTGTATAGTAGAATAGTAGGGTCAGGTGTATAGTAGAACAGTAGTGTCAGGTGTATAGTAGGGTCAGGTGTAGAGTAGAATAGTAGTATCATGTGTACAGTAGAATAGTAGTGTCAGGTGTATAGTAGAATAATATTGCCAGGTGTATAGTAGAATAGTAGGGTCAGGTGTATAGTAGAGTAGTAGTGCCAGGTGTATAGTAGAATAGTGAGCCAGGTGTATAGTAGAAGAGTAGGGACAGGTGTGTAGTAGAATAGCAGTGTCAGGTGTATAGTAGAATAGCAGTGTCTGGTGTATAGTAGGGTCAGGTGTACAGTAGAATAGTAGTGTCAGGTGTATAGTAGAATAGTAGTGTCAGGTGTATAGTAGGGTCAGGTGTAGAATAGAATAGTAGTATCAGGTGTACAGTAGAATAGTAGTGTCAGGTGTGTAGTAGAATAGTAGGGTCAGGTGTATAGTAGAATAGTAGTGTCAGGTCTATAGTAGAACAGTAGTGTAGAATAGCAGTGTCTGGTGTATAGTAGGGTCAGGTGTACAGTAGAATAGTAGTGTCAGGTGTATAGTAGAATAGTAGTGTCAGGTGTATAGTAGGGTCAGGTGTAGAGTAGAATAGTAGTATCAGGTGTACAGTAGAATAGTAGTGTCAGGTGTGTAGTAGAATAGTAGGGTCAGGTGTATAGTAGAATAGTAGTGTCAGGTCTATAGTAGAACAGTAGTGTCAGGTGTATAGTAGAATAGTAGTGTCAGGTGTATAGTAGAATAGTAGTGTCAGGTGTATAGTAGGGTCAGGTGTAGAGTAGAATAGTAGTGTCAGGTGTAGAGTAGAATAGTAATGTCAGGTGTAGAGTAGACTAGTAGTGTCAGGTGTATAGTAGAATAATATTGCCAGGTGTATAGTAGAATAGTAGGACCAGGTGTATAGTAGAATAGTAGTGTCAGGTGTATAGTAGAATAGTAGAGCCAGGTGTATAGTAGAATAGTAGGGTCAGGTGTATAGTAGAACAGTAGTGTCAGGTGTATAGTAGAACAGTAGTGTCAGGTGTATAGTAGAATAGTAGGGTCAGGTGTATAGTAGAATAGTATTGTCAGGTGTATAGTAGAATAGTAGTGTCAGGTGTAGAGTAGAATAGTAGGGTCATGTGTAGAGAAGAATAGTAGTGTCAGGTGTACAGTAGAATAGTAGTCTCAGGTGTATGGTAGTGTCAGGTGTAGAGTAGAATAGTAGTGTCAGGTGTATAGTAGAATAGTAGAGTCAGGTGTATAGTAAAATAGTAGTGCCAGGTGTATAGTAGAATAGTATTGTCAGGTGTATAGTAGAATAGTAGGGTCAGGTGTATAGTAGAATAGAAGGGTCAGGTGTATAGTAGAATAGTAGTGTCAGGTGTATAGTAGGGTCAGGTGTAGAGTTGAATAGTAGTATCAGGTTTAGAGTAGAATAGTAGTGTCTGGTGTAGAGTAGAATAGTAGTGTCAGGTGTAGAGTAGAATAGTAGTGTCAGGTGTAGAGTAGAATAGTAGGGTCAGGTGTATAGTAGAATAGTAGGGTCAGGTGTATAGTAGAATAGTAGTGTCAGGTGTATAGTAGAACAGTAGTACCAGGTGTATAGTAGAATAGTCGAGTCAGGTGTATAGTAGAATAGTTGTGTCAGGTGTATAGTAGAATTGTAATGCCAGGTGTATAGTAGAATGGTGTATAGTAGAATAGTAGTGTCAGGTGTATAGTAGAATAGTAGTGTCAGGTGTATAGTAGAATAGTAGTGTCCGGTGTATAGTAGTGTAGAAGTGCCAGATGTATAGTAGAATATCAGTACCAGGTGTATAGTAGAATAGTAGTGTCAGGTGTATAGTAGAGTAGTAGGGCCAGGTGTATAGTAGAATAGTAGTGTCTGGTGTATAGTACAATAGTAGAGTCAGGTATATAGTAGAATAGTAGTGTCCGGTGTATAGTAGAATAGTAGAGTCAGGTGTATAGTAGAATAGTAGTGTCAGGTGTATAGTAGAATAGTAGTGTCCGGTGTATAGTACTGTAGAAGTGCCAGGTGTATAGTAGAATAGCAGTACCAGGTGTATAGTAGAATAGTAGTGTCAGGTGTATAGTAGAGTAGTAGGGCCAGGTGTATAGTAGAATAGTAGTGTCAGGTGTATAGTAGAATAGTAGAGTCAGGTGTATAGTAGAATAGTAAGGTCAGGTGTAGAGTAGAATAGTAGTGTCAGGTGCATAGTAGATTAGAAGGGTCAGGTGTATAGTAGAATAGTAGTGTCAGGTGTATAGTAGGGTCAGGTGTAGAGTAGAATAGTAGTATCAGGTGTACAGTAGAATCGTAGTGCCAGGTGTATAGTAGAATAGTAGTGTCAGGTGTATAGTAGGGTCAGGTGTAGAGTAGAATAGTAGTGTCAGGTGTAGAGTAGAATAGTAGTGTCAGGTGTATAGTAGGGTCAGGTGTAGAGTAGAATAGTTGTATCAGGTGTACAGTAGAATATTAGTGTCAGGTGTATAGTAGAATAGTAGGGTCAGGAGTATAGTAGAATAGTAGTGTCAGGTGTATAGTAGGGTCAGGTGTAGAGTAGAAGAGTAGTATCAGGTGTACAGTAGAATAGTAGTGCCAGGTGTATAGTAGAATAGTAGTGTCAGGTGTATAGTAGGGTCAGGTGTAGAGTAGAATAGTAGTGTCAGGTGTAGAGTAGAATAGTAATGTCAGGTGTATAGTAGACTAGTAGTGTCAGGTGTATAGTAGAATAATATTGCCAGGTGTATAGTAGAATAGTAGGGTCAGGTGTATAGTAGAACAGTAGTGTCAGGTGTATAGTAGGGTCAGGTGTAGAGTAGAATAGTAGTATCATGTGTACAGTAGAATAGTAGTGTCAGGTGTATAGTAGAATAATATTGCCAGGTGTATAGTAGAATAGTAGGGTCAGGTGTATAGTAGAGTAGTAGTGCCAGGTGTATAGTAGAATAGTAGGGCCAGGTGTATAGTAGAAGAGTAGTGACAGGTGTGTAGTAGAATAGCAGTGTCAGGTGTATAGTAGAATAGCAGTGTCTGGTGTATAGTAGGGTCAGGTGTACAGTAGAATAGTAGTGTCAGGTGTATAGTAGAATAGTAGTGTCAGGTGTATAGTAGGGTCAGTTGTAGAGTAGAATAGTAGTATCAGGTGTACAGTAGAATAGTAGTGTCAGGTGTGTAGTAGAATAGTAGGGTCAGGTGTATAGTAGAATAGTAGTGTCAGGTGTATAGTAGAACAGTAGTGTCAGGTGTAGAGTAGAATAGTAGTGTCAGGTGTATAGTAGAATAGTAGTGTCAGGTGTATAGTAGGGTCAGGTGTAGAGTAGAATAGTAGTGTCAGGTGTATAGTAGAATAGTAATGTCAGGTGTAGAGTAGACTAGTAGTGTCAGGTGTATAGTAGAATAATATTGCCAGGTGTATAGTAGAATAGTAGGGTCAGGTGTATAGTAGAACAGTAGTGTCAGGTGTATAGTAGGGTCAGGTGTAGAGTAGAATAGTAGTATCAGATGTACAGTAGAATAGTAGTGTCAGGGGTATAGTAGAATAATATGGCCTGGTGTATAGTAGAATAGTATGGTCAGGTGCATAGTAGAGTAGTAGTGCCAGGTGTATAGTAGAGTAGTAGGGCCAGGTGTATAGTAGAATAGCAGTGTCAGGTGTATTGTATAATAGCAGTGTCAGGTGTATAGTAGGGTCAGGTGTAGAGTAGAATAGTAGTATCAGGTGTACAGTAGAATAGTAGTGTCAGGTGTATAGTAGAGTATTAGGACCAGGAGTATAGTAGAGTAGTAGTGCCAGGTGTATAGTAGAATAGTAGTATCAGGTGTATAGTAGAATAATAGTGTCAGGTGTATAGTAGAGTATTAGGACCAGGTGTATAGTAGAATAGTAGTGCCAGGTGTATAGTAGAAAAGAAGAGCCAGGTGTATAGTAAAATAGTAGGGCCAGGTGTATAGTAGAATAGTAGGGCCAGGTGTATAGTAGAAAAGTAGTGTCAGGTGTATAGTAGAATTGTAGTGTCAGGTGTATAGTAGAATACTAGGGTCAGGTGTATAGTACAATAGTAGGGTCAGGTGTATAATAGAATAGTAGGGCCAGGTGTAGAGTAGAATAGTAGGGCCAGGTGTAGAGTAGAGTAGTAGGGCCAGGTGTAGAGTAGAGTAGTAGGGCAGGTGTAGAGTAGAATAGTAGGGCCAGGTGTAGAGTAGAATAGTAGGGCCAGGTGTAGACTAGAATAGTAGGGCCAGGTGTAGAGTAGAATAGTAGGGCCAGGTGTAGAGTAGAGTAGTAGGGCCAGGTGTAGAGTAGAATAGTAGGGCCAGGTGTAGAGTAGAATAGTAGTGCCAGGTGTTGAGTAGAATAGTAGGGCCAGGTGTAGACTAGAATAGTAGGGCCAGGTGTAGAGTAGAATAGTAGGGCCAAGTGTATAGTAGAATAGTAGTGTCAGGTGTATAGTAGAATAGTAGGGCCAGGTGTAGAGTAGAATAGCAGTATCATGTGTAGAGTAGAGTAGTAGTGTCAGGTGTATAGTAGAATAGTAGGGCCAGGTGTATAGCAGAATAGTAGTGTCTGGTGTATAGTACAGTGTTAGGACCAGGTGTATAGTAGAGTAGTAGTGCCAGGTGTATAGTAGAATAGTAGTGTCAGGTGTATATTAGAATAATATTGCCAGGTGTATAGTAGAATAGTAGGGTCAGGTGTATAGTAGAGTAGTAGTGACTGGTGTATAGTAGAGTAGTAATGACTGGTGTATAGTAGAATAGTATTGTCAGGTGTATAGTAAAATAATATTGCCAGGTGTATAGTAGAATAGTAGGGTCAGGTGTATAGTAGAACAGTAGTGTCAGGTGTATAGTAGGGTCAGGTGTAGAGTAGAATAGTAGTATCATGTGTACAGTAGAATAGTAGTGTCAGGTGTATAGTAGAATAATATTGCCAGGTGTATAGTAGAATAGTAGGGTCAGGTGTATAGTAGAGTAGTAGTGCCAGGTGTATAGTAGAATAGTAGGGCCAGGTGTATAGTAGAAGAGTAGTGACAGGTGTGTAGTAGAATAGCAGTGTCAGGTGTATAGTAGAATAGCAGTGTCTGGTGTATAGTAGGGTCAGGTGTACAGTAGAATAGCAGTGTCAGGTGTATAGTAGAATAGTAGTGTCAGGTGTATAGTAGGGTCAGGTGTAGAGTAGAATAGTAGTATCAGGTGTGTAGTAGAATAGTAGGGTCAGGTGTATAGTAGAATAGTAGTGTCAGGTGTATAGTAGAACAGTAGTGTCAAGTGTAGAGTAGAATAGTAGTGTCAGGTGTATAGTAGAATAGTAATGTCAGGTGTATAGTAGGGTCAGGTGTAGAGTAGAATAGTAGTGTCAGGTGTATAGTAGAATAGTAATGTCAGGTGTAGAGTAGACTAGTAGTGTCAGGTGTATAGGAGAATAATATTGCCAGGTGTATAGTAGAATAGTAGGGTCAGGTGTATAGTAGAACAGAAGTGTCAGGTGTATAGTAGGGTCAGGTGTAGAGTAGAATAGTAGTATCAGATGTACAGTAGAATAGTAGTGTCAGGGGTATAGTAGAATAATATGGCCAGGTGTATAGTAGAATAGTATGGTCAGGTGCATAGTAGAGTAGTAGGGCCAGGAGTATAGTAGAATAGCAGTGTCAGGTGTATAGTATAATAGCAGTGTCAGGTGTATAGTAGGGTCAGGTGTAGAGTAGAATAGTAGTATCAGGTGTACAGTAGAATAGTAGTGTCAGGTGTATAGTAGAGTATTAGGACCAGGAGTATAGTAGAGTAGTAGTGCCAGGTGTATAGTAGAATAGTAGTATCAGGTGTATAGTAGAATAGTAGTGTCAGGTGTATAGTAGAGTATTAGGACCAGGTGTATAGTAGAATAGTAGTGCCAGGTGTATAGTAGAAAAGAAGAGCCAGGTGTATAGTAAAATAGTAGGGCCAGGTGTATAGTAGAAAAGTAGTGTCAGGTGTATAGTAGAATTGTAGTGTCAGGTGTATAGTAGAATAGTAAGGCCAGGTGTATAGTAGAAAAGTAGTGTCAGGTGTATAGTAGAATTGTAGTGTCAGGTGTATAGTAGAATACTAGGGTCGGGTGTATAGTACAATAGTAGGGTCAGGTGTATAATAGAATAGTAGGGCCTGGTGTAGAGTAGAATAGTAGGGCCAGGTGTATAGTAGAGTAGTAGGTCCAGGTGTATAGTAGAGTAGTAGGTCAGGTGTAGAGTAGAATAGTAGGGCCAGGTGTAGAGTAGAATAGTAGGGCCAGGTGTAGACTAGAATAGTAGGGCCAGGTGTAGAGTAGAATAGTAGGGTCAGGTGTAGAGTAGAGTAGTAGGGCCAGGTGTAGAGTAGAATAGTAGGGCCAGGTGTTGAGTAGAATAGTAGGGCCAGGTGTAGACTAGAATAGTAGGGCCAGGTGTAGAGTAGAATAGTAGGGCCAGGTGTATAGTAGAATAGTAGTGTCAGGTGTATAGTAGAATAGTAGGGCCAGGTGTAGAGTAGAATAGCAGTATCATGTGTAGAGTAGAGTAGTAGTGTCAGGTGTATAGTAGAATAGTAGGGCCAGGTGTATAGCAGAATAGTAGTGTCTGGTGTATAGTACAGTGTTAGGACCAGGTGTATAGTAGAGTAGTAGTGCCAGGTGTATAGTAGAATAGTAGTGTCAGGTGTATATTAGAATAATATTGCCAGGTGCATAGTAGAATAGTAGGGTCAGGTGTATAGTAGAGTAGTAGTGACTGGTGTATAGTAGAGTAGTAGTGACTGGTGTATAGTAGAATAGTAGTGTCAGGTGTGTAGTAGTGTAGAAGTGCCAGGTGTATAGTAGAGTAGTAGGGCCAGGTGTATAGTAGAATAGCAGTGACAGGTGTTTAGAAGAATAGCAGTGTCAGGTGTATAGTAGAATAGCAGTGTCAGCTGTATAGTAGAATAGCAGTGTCAGATGTATAGTAGAATAGTAGTGCCAGGTACATTGTAGAATAATAGTGTCAGGTTTATAGTAGAATAGTAGTGTCAGGTGTATAGTAGAATAGTAGTGCCAGGTATATTGTAGAATAATAGTGTCAGGTGTATAGTAGAATAGTAGTGTCAGGTGTATAGTAGAATATTAGTGCCAGGTGTATAGTAGAATTGTAGGGCCCGGTGTATAGTAGAATATTAGGGCCAGGTGTATAGTAGAGTAGTAGTGCAAGGTGTATAGGAGAATAGTAGGGCCAGGTGTATAGTAGAATAGTAGGGCCAGGTGTATAGTAGAATAGTAGTGCCAGGTGTATAGTAGAATAGTACTGTCTGGTGTATAGTAGAATAGTATTGTCAGGTGTAGAGTAGAATAGTAGTGTCAGGTGTAGAGTAGAATAGTAGTGTCAGGTGTAGAGTGGAATAGTAGGGCCAGGTGTAGAGTAGAATAGTAGTGTCAGGTGTAGAGTGGAAAAGTAGGGCCAGGTGTATAGTAGAGTAGTAGTGCCAGGTGTATAGTAGAATAGTAGTATCAGGTGTATAGTAGAATAGTAGTGTCAGGTGTATAGTAGAGTATTAGGACCAGGTGTATAGTAGAATAGTAGTGCCAGGTGTATAGTAGAATAGAAGAGCCAGGTGTATAGTAAAATAGTAGGGCCAGGTGTATAGTAGAATAGTAGGGCCAGGTGTATAGTAGAAAAGTAGGGTCAGGTGTATAGTAGAATTGTAGTGTCAGGTGTATAGTAGAATAGTAGGGTCAGGTGTATAGTACAAAAGTAGTGTCAGGTGTATAGTAGAATAGTAGTGCCAGGTGTATAGTAGAATAGTAAGTCCAGGTGTATAGTAGAGTAGTAGGTCCAGGTGTATAATAGAGTAGTAGGGCCAGGTGTAGAGTAGAATAGTAGGGCCAGGTGTAGAGTAGAATAGTAGGGCCAGGTGTAGAGTAGAATAGTAGGGCCAGGTGTAGAGTAGAATAGTCGGGCCAGGTGTAGAGTAGAATAGTAGTGTCAGCTGTATAGTAGAGTATTAGCACCAGGTGTATAGTAGAGTAGTAGTGCCAGGTGTATAGTAGAATAGCAGGGTGAGGTGTTGAGAAGAACAGTAGTGTCAGGAGTATAGTAGAATAGTAGTGTCAGGTGTAGAGTAGAATAGTAGTGCCAGGTGTAGAGTAGAATAGTAGGGTCAGGTGTAGAGTAGAATAGTAGTGTCAGGTGTATAGTAGAATAGTAGTGTCAGGTGTATAGTAGAAAAGTAGGGTCAGGTGTATAGTAGAATAGTAGGGTCAGGTGTAGAGTAGAATAGTAGGGTCAGGTGTAGAGTAGAATAGTAGTGTCAGGTGTAGAGTAGAATAGTAGTGTCAGGTGTATAGTAGAATAGTAGTGTCAGTTGTAGAGTAGAATAGTAATGTCAGGTGTAGAGTAGAATAGTAATGTCAGGTGTATCGTAGAATAGTAATGTCAGGTGTATCGTAGAATAGTAAGGTCAGGTGTATCGTAGAATAGTAGGGTCACGTGTATAGTAGAATAGTAGGGTCACGTGTAGAGTACAATAGTAGTGTCAGGTGTATAGTAGAAAAGTAGTGTCAGGTGAATAGTTGAGTCAGGTTTATAGTAGAATAGTAGTGTCAGGTGTATAGTAGAATAGTAGGGTCACGTGTATAGTACAATAGTAGTGTCAGATGTATAGTAGAAAAGTTGTTTCAGGTGAATAGTTGGGTCAGGTGTATAGTAGAATAGTAGTATCAGGTGTAGAGTAGAATAGTAAGGTCAGGTGTATCGTAGAATAGTAAGGTCAGGTGTATCGTAGAATAGTAGGGTCACGTGTATAGTAGAATAGTAGGGTCACGTGTATAGTACAATAGTAGTGTCAGGTGTATAGTAGAAAAGTAGTGTCAGGTGTATAGTAGTGTCAGGTGTATAGTACAATAGCAGGGTGAGGTGTAGAGTAGAATAGTAGTGTCAGGTTTATAGTAGAATAGTAGGGTCAGGTGTAAAGTAGAATAGTAGGGTCAGGTGAATAGTAGAATAGTAGTGTCAGGTGTATAGTAGAATAGCCGTGTCAGGCGTATAGTAGAATAGTAGTGTCAGGTGCAGAGTAGAATAGTAGTGTCAGGTGTATAGTAGTGTCAGGCGTATAGTAGAATAGTAATGTCAGGCGTATAGTAGAATAGTAGTGTCAGGTGTACAGCAGATTAGTAGGGTCAGGTGTATAGTAGAATAGTAGTGTCAGGTGTAGAGTAGAATAGTAGTGTCATTTGAATAGTAGGGTAAGGTGTGAGTAGAATAGTAGGGTCAGGTATATAGTAGTGTCAGGTGTATTTTAGAATAGCAGTGTCAGGTGTATAGTAGAATAGAAGTGTCAGGTGTATAGTAGATTAGTAGGGTCAGGTGTAGAGTAGAATAGTAGTGTCATTTGAATAGTAGGGTATGGTGTAGAGTAGAATAGTAGGGTCAGGTGTAGAGTAGAATAGTATTGTCAGGTGTACAGTAGCATAGTAGTGTCAGGTGTATAGTAGTGTCAGGTGTATAGTAGAATAGCAGTGTCAGGTGTATAGTAGAATAGTTGTGTCAGGTGTATAGTAGAATAGTAGTGTCAGGTGTATAGTAGAACAGTAGTGTCAGGTGCAGAGTAGAACAGTAGTGTCAGGTGTAGAGTAGAATAGTAGTGTCAGGTGTATAGTAGAATAGTAGGGTCAGGTGTATAGTAGAATTGTAGTGCCAGGTGTATAGTAGAATAGCAGGGTGAGGTGTAGAGTAGAATAGTAGTGTCAGATGTATAGTAGAATAGTAGTGTCAGGTGTAGAGTAGAATAGTAGTGTCAGGTGTAGAGTAGAATAGTAGGGTCAGGTGTAGAGTAGAATAGTAGTGTCAGGTGTAGAGTAGAATAGTAGTGCCTCGTGTAGAGTAGAAGAGTAGTGTCAGGTGTATAGTAGACTAGTAATGTCAGGTGTATAGTAGACTAGTAGTGTCAGGTGTACAGTAGAATAGTAGTTTCATGTGTATAGTAGAATAGTAGTGTCAGGTGTACAGAAGAATAGTCGTGTCAAGTGTATAGGTTTATAGTAGAATAGTAGGGTCAGGTGTATAGTAGAATAGTAGGGTCAGGTGTAGAGTAGAATAGTAGTGTCAGGTGTATAGTAGAATAGTAGTGTCAGGTGTATAGTAGAATAGTAGTGTCAAGTGTATAGTAGAATAGTAGTGTCAGGTGTATAGTAGAATAGTAGGGTCAGGTGTATAGTAGAATAGTAGTGTCACATGTATAGTTGAATAGTAGGGTCAGGTGTAGAGTAGAATATTCGTGTCATTTGAATAGTAGAGTCAGGTGTATAGTAGATTAGTAGGGTCAGGTGTAGAGTAGAACAGTAGTGTCAGGTGTAGAGTAGAATAGTAGGGTAAGTTGTAGAGTAGAATAGTAAGGTCAGGTGTATATTAGAATAGTAGTGTCAGGTGTATAGTAGAATAGTAGTGTCAGGTTTAGAGTAGAATAGTAGTGTCAGGTGTATCGTAGAATAGTAGTGTCAGGTGTATAGTAGAATAGAATGGTGAGGTGTAGAGTAGAATAGCAGTGTCAGGTTTATAGTAGAATAGTAGGGTCAGGTGTATAGTAGAATAGTAGTGTCAGGTGTATAGAAGAATAGTAGGGTCAGGTGTAGAGTAGAATAGTAGTGTCTGGTGTAGAGTAGAATAGTAGTGTCAGGTGTATAGTAGTGTCAGGTGTATAGTAGAATAGTAGTGTCATGTGTATAGTATTGTCAGCTGTATAGTACAATAGTAGTGTCAGGTGCATAGTAGAATAGTAATGTCAGGTGTAGAGTAGAATAGTAGGGTCAGGTGTAGAGTAGAATAGTAGGGTCATGTGTAGAGTAGAATAGTAGGGTCAGGTGTAGAGTAGAATAGTAGTGTCAGGTGTATAGTAGTTTCAGGTTTATAGTAGAATTGTAGGGTCTGGTATATAGTAGAATAGTAGGGTCAGTTGTATAGTAGAATATTAGTGTCAGGTGTATAGTAGAATAGAAGGGTCAGGTGTATAGTAGAATAGTAGTGTCAGGTGTATAGTAGAATAGTAGGGTCAGGTGTAGAGTAGAACAGTAGGGCCAGGTGTGTAGTAGAACAGTAGTGTCAGGTGTATAGTAGAATAGTAGTGTCAGGTGTATAGTAGAATAGAAGGGTCAGGTGTATAGTAGAATAGCAGTGTCAGGTGTATAGTAGAATAGTAGGGTCAGGTGTAGAGTAGAATAGTAGGGTCAGGTATATAGTAGAATAGTAGGGTCAGGTGTAGAGTAGAATAGTAGTGTCAGGTGTAGAGTAGAATAGCAGGGTCAGGTGTATTGTAGAATAGTAGTGTCAGGTGTATAGTAGAATAGTAGTGCCAGGTGTATATTAGAATAGCAAGGTCTGGTGTAGAGTAGAATAGTAGTGTCAGGAGAATAGTTGGGTCAGGAGTATAGTAGAATAGTAGTGTCAGGTGTAGAGTAGAATAGTAGTGTCAAGCATATAGTAGAATAGTAGTGTCAGGTGTACAGTAGAATAGTAGTCTCAGGTGTATGGTAGTGTCAGGTGTATAGTAGAATAGCAGTGTCAGGTGTATAGTAGAATAGAAGTGTCAGGTGTACAGTAGAATAGTAGTGTCAGGTGTATAGAATAGTAGGGTCAGGTGTAGAGTAGAATATTAGTGTCATTTGAATAGTACGGTAAGGTGTATAGTAGATTAGTGGGATCAGGTGTATAGAAGAATAATAGTGTCAGGTGTATAGTAGAATAGTAGTACCAGGTGTATAGTAGAATAGTAGGGTCAGTTGTTTAGTAGAATAGTAGTACCAGGTGTATAGTAGAATAGTAGGGTCAGTTGTTTAGTAGAATAGTAGTGTCAGGTGTATAGTAGAATAGTAGGGTCAGTTGTTTAGTAGAATAGTAGGGCCAGGAGTATAGTAGAATAGTAGGGTCAGGTGTAGAGTAGAATAGTAGGGTCAGGTGTATAGTAGAATAGTAGTGTCAGGTGTATAGTAGAATAGTAGTGTCAGGTGTATAGTAGAATAGTAGTGTCAGTTGTTTAGTAGAATAGTAGTGTCAGGTGTATAGTAGAATAGTATTGTCAGGTGTATAGTAGAATAGTAGTGTCAGTTGTTTAATAGAATAGTAGTGTCAGGTGTACAGTAGAATAGTAGTGTCAGGTGTAGAGTAGAATAGTAGGGTCAGGTGTATAGTAGTGTCAGGTGTATAGTAGAATAGTAGTGTCAGGTGTATAGTAGAATAGTAGTGTCAGGTGTAGAGTAGAATAGTAGTGCCAGGTGTATAGTAGAATAGTACCATCAGGTGTATAGTAGACTAGTAGTGTCAGGCGTATAGTAGACTAGTAGTGTCAGGCGTATAGTAGAAAAGTAGTGTCAGGTGTACAGTAGAATAGTAGTGTCATGTGTATAGTAGTGTCATGTGTATAGTAGAATAGTAGTGTCAGGTGTATAGGTTTGTAGTAGAATAGTAGGGTCAGGTGTATAGTAGGATAGTAGGGTCAGGTGTATAGTAGTTTTAGGTGTATAGTAGAATAGCAGTGTCAGGTGTACAGTAGAATAGTAGTGTCAGGTGTACAGTAGAATAGTAGTGTCAGGTGTATAGTAGTGTTAGGTGTATAGTAGAATAGCAGTGTCAGGTGTATAGTAGAATAGTAGGGTCAGGTGTACAGTAGAATAGTAGTGTCAGGAGTATAGTAGAATAGTAGGGTCAGGTGTATAGTAGAATAGTAAGGTCAGGTGTATAGTAGAATAGTAGGGTCAGGTGTATAGCAGAATAGTAGTGTTAGATGTATAGTAGAATAGTAGGGTCAGGTGTAGAGTAGAATATTAGTGTCATATGAATAGTAGAGTCAGGTGTACAGTAGACTAGTAGGGTCAGGTGTATAGAAGAATAATAGTGTCAGGTTTATAGTAGAATAGTAGTGTCAGGTGTAGAGTAGAACAGTAGGGTCAGGTGTATAGTACTGTCAGGTGTAGAGTAGAATAGTAGTGTCAGGTGTAAAGTAGTGTCAGGTGTATAGTAGAACAGTACTGTCGGGTGTATAGTAGTGTCAGGTGTTTAGTAGAATAGTAGTGTCAGGTATAGAGTAGAAAAGAAGTGTTAGGTGTAAAGAAGTATAGTAGTGTCAGGTGTAGAGTAGAATAGTAGTGTCAGGTGTATAGTAGAATATTAATGTAAGGTGTAGAGTAGAATAGAAGGGTCAGGTGTATAGTAGAATAGTGGGGTCAGATGTAGAGTAGAATAGTAGTGTCAGGTGTATAGTAGAGTAGTAATGCCAGGTGTATAGTAGAATAGTAGTGTCAGGTGTATAGTAGTTTCAGGTGTATTGTAGTGTTAGGAGTATAGTAGAATAGTAGTGTCAGTTGTTTAGTAGAATAGAAAGATCAGGTGTAGAGTAGAATAGTAGTACCAGGTGTATAGTAGAATAGTAGGGTCAGTTGTTTAGTGGAATAGTAGTACCAGGTGTATAGTAGAATAGTAGGGTCAGTTGTTTAGTAGAATAGTAGTGTCAGGTGTATAGTAGAATAGTAGGGTCAGTTGTTTAGTAGAATAGTAGGGTCAGGTGTAGAGTAGAATAGTAGGGTCAGGTGTATAGTAGAATAGTAGTGTCAGGTGTATAGTAGAATAGTAGTGTCAGGTGTATAGTAGAATAGTAGTGTCAGTTGTTTAGTAGAATAGTAGTGTCAGGTGTATAGTAGAATAGTATTGTCAGGTGTATAGTAGAATAGTAGTGTCAGGTGTATAGTAGAATAGTAGTGTCAGGTGTATAGTAGAATAGTAGTGTCAGTTGTTTAGTAGAATAGTAGTGTCAGGTGTATAGTAGAATAGTATTGTCAGGTGTATAGTAGAATAGTAGGGCCAGGTGTATAGTAGAATAGTAGTGTCAGTTGTTTAGTAAAATAGTAGTGTCAGTTGTATAGTAGAATAGTAGAGTCAGGTGTATAGTAGAACAGTAGTGTCAGTTGTATAGTAGAACAGTAGGAACAGGTGTAGAGTAGTAGGACCAGGTGTATAGTAGAATAGTAGGGTCAGGTGTATAGTAGAATAGTAGGGTCAGGTGTATAGTAGAATAGTAGTGTCAGTTGTTTAGTAGAATAGTAGTGTCAGGTGTATAGTAGAATAGTAGTGTCAGTTGTTTAGTAGAATAGTAGTGTCAGGTGTATAGTAGAATAGTAGGGCCAGGTGTATAGTAGAATAGTAGGGTCAGGTGTATAGTAGAATAGTAGGGTCAGTTGTATAGTAGAATATTAGTGTCAGGTGTATAGTAGAATAGAAGGGTCAGGAGTATAGTAGAATAGTAGTGTCAGGTGTATAGTAGAATAGTAGGGTCAGGTGTAGAGTAGAACAGTAGGGCCAGGTGTGTAGTAGAACAGTAGTGTCAGGTGTATAGTAGAATAGTAGTGTCAGGTGTATAGTAGAATAGAAGGGTCAGGTGTATAGTAGAATAGCAGTGTCAGGTGTATAGTAGAATAGTAGGGTCAGGTGTAGAGTAGAATAGTAGGGTCAGGTATATAGTAGAATAGTAGGGTCAGGTGTAGAGTAGAATAGTAGTGTCAGGTGTAGAGTAGAATAGCAGGGTCAGGTGTATTGTAGAATAGTAGTGTCAGGTGTATAGTAGAATAGTAGTGCCAGGTGTATATTAGAATAGCAAGGTCTGGTGTAGAGTAGAATAGTAGTGTCAGTTGTTTAGTAAAATAGTAGTGTCAGTTGTATAGTAGAATAGTAGAGTCAGGTGTATAGTAGAACAGTAGTGTCAGTTGTATAGTAGAATAGTAGGAACAGGTGTAGAGTAGTAGGACCAGGTGTATAGTAGAATAGTAGGGTCAGGTGTATAGTAGAATAGTAGGGTCAGTTGTTTAGTAGAATAGTAGTGTCAGGTGTATAGTAGAATAGTAGTGTCAGTTGTTTAGTAGAATAGTAGTGTCAGGTGTATAGTAGAATATTAGTGCCAGGTGTATAGTAGAATTGTAGGGCCCGGTGTATAGTAGAATATTAGGGCCAGGTGTATAGTAGAGTAGTAGTGCCAGGTGTAGAGTAGAATAGTAGTGTCAGGTGTATAGTAGAATAGTAGTGTCAGGTGTATAGTAGAATAGTAGGGTCAGGTGTATAGTAGAATAGTAGCGTCAGGTGTAGAGTAGAATAGTAGCGCCAGGTGTAGAGTAGAATAGTAGTGTCAGTTGTTTAGTAGAATAGTAGTGTCAGGTGTATAGTAGAATAGTAGTGTCAGTTGTTTAGTAGATTAGTAGGGCCAGGAGTATAGTAGAATAGTAGTGTCAGGTGTATAGAAGAATAATAGTGTCAGTTGTTTAGTAGAATAGAAGTGTCAGGTGTTTAGTAGAATAGTAGTACCAGGTTTATAGTAGATTAGTAGTGTCAGGTGTATAGTAGAATAGTAGTGCCAGGTGTATAGTAGAATAGTAGCGTCTGGTGTATAGTAGAATAGTAGTGTCAGTTGTTTAGTAGAATAGTAGGGCCAGGAGTATAGTAGAATAGTAGTGTCAGGTGTATAGAAGAATAATAGTGTCAGTTGTTTAGTAGAATAGAAGTGTCAGGTGTTTAGTAGAATAGTAGTACCAGGTTTATAGTAGATTAGTAGTGTCAGGTGTATAGTAGAATAGTAGTGCCAGGTGTATAGTAGAATAGTAGCGACTGGTGTATAGTAGAATAGTAGCATCAGGTGTAGAGTAGAATAGTAGCGCCAGGTGTAGAGTAGAATAGTAATGTCAGGTGTAGAGTAGAATAGTAGTGTCAGGTGTATAGTAGAATAGTAGTGTCAGGTGTATAGTAGAATAGTAGTGTCAGGTGTATAGTAGAATAGTAGGGTCAGGTGTATAGTAGAATAGTAGTGCCAGGTGTATAGTAGAATAGTAGTGTCAGTTGTTTAGTAGAATAGTAGTGTCAGGTGTATAGTAGAATAGTAGGGTCAGGTGTATAGTAGAATAGTAGGGTCAGGTGTATAGTAGAATAGTAGGGTCAGGTGTATAGTAGAATAGTAGGGTCAGGTTTATAGTAGAATAGTAGGGTCAGGTGTATAGTAGAATAGTAGGGTCAGGTGTATAGTAGAATAGTAGGGCCAGGTGTATTGTAGAATAGTAGTGTCATTTGTTTAGTAGAATAGTAGTGTCAGGTGTATAGTAGAATAGTAGGGTCAGGTGTATAGTAGAATAGTAGGGTCAGGTGTATAGTAGAGTAGTAGGGTCAGGTGTATAGTAGAATAGTAGGGTCAGGTGTATAGTAGAATAGTAGGGTCAGGTGTATAGTAGAATAGTAGGGTCAGGTGTATAGTAGAATAGTAGGGTCAGGTGTATAGTAGAATAGTAGTGTCAGGTGTATAGTAGAATAGTAGGGTCAGGTGTATAGTAGAATAGTAGTGTCAGTTGTTTAGTAGAATTGAAGTGTCAGGTGTATAGTAGAATAGTAGTGTCAGTTGTTTAGTAGAATAGTAGTGTCAGGTGTATAGTAGAATAGTAGTGTCAGGTGTATAGTAGACCAGAAAGATCAGGTGTAGAGTAGAATAGTAGTGTCAGGTGTATAGTAGAGTAGTAATGCCAGGTGTATAGTAGAATAGTAGTGTCAGGTGTATAGTAGTTTCAGGTGTATTGTAGTGTTAGGAGTATAGTAGAATAGTAGTGTCAGTTGTTTAGTAGAATAGAAAGATCAGGTGTAGAGTAGAATAGTAGTACCAGGTGTATAGTAGAATAGTAGGGTCAGTTGTTTAGTGGAATAGTAGTACCAGGTGTATAGTAGAATAGTAGGGTCAGTTGTTTAGTAGAATAGTAGTGTCAGGTGTATAGTAGAATAGTAGGGTCAGTTGTTTAGTAGAATAGTAGGGTCAGGTGTAGAGTAGAATAGTAGGGTCAGGTGTATAGTAGAATAGTAGTGTCAGGTGTATAGTAGAATAGTAGTGTCAGGTGTATAGTAGAATAGTAGTGTCAGTTGTTTAGTAGAATAGTAGTGTCAGGTGTATAGTAGAATAGTAATGTCAGGTGTATAGTAGAATAGTAGTGTCAGGTGTATAGTAGAATAGTAGTGTCAGGTGTATAGTAGAATAGTAGTGTCAGTTGTTTAGTAGAATAGTAGTGTCAGGTGTATAGTAGAATAGTATTGTCAGGTGTATAGTAGAATAGTAGGGCCAGGTGTATAGTAGAATAGTAGTGTCAGTTGTTTAGTAAAATAGTAGTGTCAGTTGTATAGTAGAATAGTAGAGTCAGGTGTATAGTAGAACAGTAGTGTCAGTTGTATAGTAGAATAGTAGGAACAGGTGTAGAGTAGTAGGACCAGGTGTATAGTAGAATAGTAGGGTCAGGTGTATAGTAGAATAGTAGGGTCAGGTGTATAGTAGAATAGTAGTGTCAGTTGTTTAGTAGAATAGTAGTGTCAGGTGTATAGTAGAATAGTAGTGTCAGTTGTTTAGTAGAATAGTAGTGTCAGGTGTATAGTAGAATAGTAGGGCCAGGTGTATAGTAGAATAGTAGGGTCAGGTGTATAGTAGAATAGTAGGGTCAGTTGTATAGTAGAATATTAGTGTCAGGTGTATAGTAGAATAGAAGGGTCAGGTGTATAGTAGAATAGTAGTGTCAGGTGTATAGTAGTATAGTAGGGTCAGGTGTAGAGTAGAACAGTAGGGCCAGGTGTGTAGTAGAACAGTAGTGTCAGGTGTATAGTAGAATAGTAGTGTCAGGTGTATAGTAGAATAGAAGGGTCAGGTGTATAGTAGAATAGCAGTGTCAGGTGTATAGTAGAATAGTAGGGTCAGGTGTAGAGTAGAATAGTAGGGTCAGGTATATAGTAGAATAGTAGGGTCAGGTGTAGAGTAGAATAGTAGTGTCAGGTGTAGAGTAGAATAGCAGGGTCAGGTGTATTGTAGAATAGTAGTGTCAGGTGTATAGTAGAATAGTAGTGCCAGGTGTATATTAGAATAGCAAGGTCTGGTGTAGAGTAGAATAGTAGTGTCAGTTGTTTAGTAAAATAGTAGTGTCAGTTGTATAGTAGAATAGTAGAGTCAGGTGTATAGTAGAACAGTAGTGTCAGTTGTATAGTAGAATAGTAGGAACAGGTGTAGAGTAGTAGGACCAGGTGTATAGTAGAATAGTAGGGTCAGGTGTATAGTAGAATAGTAGGGTCAGTTGTTTAGTAGAATAGTAGTGTCAGGTGTATAGTAGAATAGTAGTGTCAGTTGTTTAGTAGAATAGTAGTGTCAGGTGTATAGTAGAATATTAGTGCCAGGTGTATAGTAGAATTGTAGGGCCCGGTGTATAGTAGAATATTAGGGCCAGGTGTATAGTAGAGTAGTAGTGCCAGGTGTAGAGTAGAATAGTAGTGTCAGGTGTATAGTAGAATAGTAGTGTCAGGTGTATAGTAGAATAGTAGGGTCAGGTGTATAGTAGAATAGTAGCGTCAGGTGTAGAGTAGAATAGTAGCGCCAGGTGTAGAGTAGAATAGTAGTGTCAGTTGTTTAGTAGAATAGTAGTGTCAGGTGTATAGTAGAATAGTAGTGTCAGTTGTTTAGTAGATTAGTAGGGCCAGGAGTATAGTAGAATAGTAGTGTCAGGTGTATAGAAGAATAATAGTGTCAGTTGTTTAGTAGAATAGAAGTGTCAGGTGTTTAGTAGAATAGTAGTACCAGGTTTATAGTAGATTAGTAGTGTCAGGTGTATAGTAGAATAGTAGTGCCAGGTGTATAGTAGAATAGTAGCGTCTGGTGTATAGTAGAATAGTAGTGTCAGTTGTTTAGTAGAATAGTAGGGCCAGGAGTATAGTAGAATAGTAGTGTCAGGTGTATAGAAGAATAATAGTGTCAGTTGTTTAGTAGAATAGAAGTGTCAGGTGTTTAGTAGAATAGTAGTACCAGGTTTATAGTAGATTAGTAGTGTCAGGTGTATAGTAGAATAGTAGTGCCAGGTGTATAGTAGAATAGTAGCGACTGGTGTATAGTAGAATAGTAGCGTCAGGTGTAGAGTAGAATAGTAGCGCCAGGTGTAGAGTAGAATAGTAAAGTCAAGGTGTAGAGTAGAATAGTAGTGTCAGGTGTATAGTAGAATAGTAGTGTCAGGTGTATAGTAGAATAGTAGTGTCAGGTGTATAGTAGAATAGTAGGGTCAGGTGTATAGTAGAATAGTAGTGCCAGGTGTATAGTAGAATAGTAGTGTCAGTTGTTTAGTAGAATAGTAGTGTCAGGTGTATAGTAGAATAGTAGGGTCAGGTGTATAGTAGAATAGTAGGGTCAGGTGTATAGTAGAATAGTAGGGTCAGGTGTATAGTAGAATAGTAGGGTCAGGTTTATAGTAGAATAGTAGGGTCAGGTGTATAGTAGAATAGTAGGGTCAGGTGTATAGTAGAATAGTAGGGCCAGGTGTATTGTAGAATAGTAGTGTCAGTTGTTTAGTAGAATAGTAGTGTCAGGTGTATAGTAGAATAGTAGGGTCAGGTGTATAGTAGAATAGTAGGGTCAGGTGTATAGTAGAGTAGTAGGGTCAGGTGTATAGTAGAATAGTAGGGTCAGGTGTATAGTAGAATAGTAGGGTCAGGTGTATAGTAGAATAGTAGGGTCAGGTGTATAGTAGAATAGTAGGGTCAGGTGTATATTAGAATAGTAGGGTCAGGTGTATAGTAGAATAGTAGGGTCAGGTGTATAGTAGAATAGTAGTGTCAGGTGTATAGTAGAATAGTAGGGTCAGGTGTATAGTAGAATAGTAGTGTCAGTTGTTTAGTAGAATTGAAGTGTCAGGTGTATAGTAGAATAGTAGTGTCAGGTGTATAGTAGACCAGAAAGATCAGGTGTAGAGTAGAATAGTAGTGTCAGGTGTATAGTAGAATAGAAAGATCAGGTGTATAGTAGAATAGTACTGTCAGGTGTATAGTAGATTAGAAAGATCAGGTGTATAGTAGAATAGTAGTGTCAGTTGTTTAGTAGAATAGTAGTGTCAGGTGTAGAGTAGAATAGTAGTGTCAGGTGTAGAGTAGAATAGTAGTGTCAGGTGTATAGTAGAGTAGTAGGGCCAGGTGTATAGTAGAATAGTAGTATCAGGTGTAGAGTAGAATAGTAGTACCAGGTGTAGAGTAGAATAGTAGTGTCAGGTGTATAGTAGAATAGAAAGATCAGGTGTATAGTAGAGTCAGGTGTAGAGTAGAATAGTAGTACCAGGTGTAGAGTAGAATAGTAGGGTCAGGTGTATAGTTGAATAGTAGTGTCAGATGTATAGTAGAATAGTAGTGTCAGGTGTAGAGTAGAATAGTAGTGTCAGGTGTATAGTAGAATAGTAGGGTCAGGTGTATAGTAGAATAGTAGTGTCAGGTGTATAGTAGAATAGTAGTGTCAGGTGTATAGTAGTGTCAGGTGTATAGTAGAATAGAAAGATCAGGTGCATAGTAGAATAGTAGTGTCAGGTGTAGAGTAGAATAGTAGAGTCAGGTGTATAGTAGGGTCAGTTGATTAGTAGAATAGTAGTGTCAGGTGTATAGTTGAATAGAAAGATCAGGTGTAGAGTAGAATAGTAGCGTCAGGTGTAGAGTAGAATAGTAGGGTCAGGTGTAGAGTAGAATAGTAGGGTCAGGTGTATAGTAGAATAGTAGTGTCAGGTGTATAGTAGAATAGTAGTGTCAGTTGTTTAGTAGAATAGTAGTGTCAGGTGTATAGTAGAATAGTAGAGTCAGGTGTATAGCAGAATAGTAGTGTCAGGTGTATAGTAGAATAGTAGGGTCAGGTGTATAGTAGAATAGTAGGACCAGGTGTAGAGTAGTAAGACCAGGTGTATAGTAGAATAGTAGGGCCAGGTATATAGTAGAATAGTAGTGTCAGGTGTAGAGTAGAATAGTAGTGTCAGGTGTATAGTAGAATAGTAGTGTCAGGTGTAGAGTAGAATAGTATTGTCAGGTGCATAGTAGAATAGTAGGGTCAGGTGTATAGTAGAATAGTAGTGTCAGGTGTAGAGTAGAATAGTAGGGTCAGGTGTATAGTAGAATAGTAGTGTCAGGTGTACAGTAGAATAGTAGTCTCAGGTGTATGGTAGTGTCAGGTGTAGAGTAGAATAGTAGTGTCAGGTGTATAGTAGAATAGTATAGTCAGGTGTATAGTAGAATAGTAGTGCCAGGTGTATAGCAGATTAGTAGTGTCAGGTGTATAGTAGAATAGTAGTGTCAGGTGTATAGTAGAATAGTAGGGTCAGGTGTATAGTAGAATAGTAGGGTCAGGTGTATAGTAGAATAGTAGTGCCAGGTGTATAGTAGATTAGTAGTGTCAGGTGTATAGTAGAATAGTAGGGTCAGGTGTATAGTAGAATAGTAGTGCCATGTGTATAGTAGAATAGTAGTGCCAGGTGTATAGTAGATTAGTAGTGTCAGGTGTATAGTAGAATAGTAGGGTCAGGTGTATAGTAGAATAGTAGTGCCATGTGTATAGTAGAATAGTAGCGCCATGTGTATAGTAGAATAGTAGCGTCAGGTGTAGAGTAGAATAGTAGGGTCAGGTGTAGAGTAGAATAGTAGGGTCAGGTGTATAGTAGAATAGTAGTGTCAGGTGTATAGTAGAATAGTAGTGTCAGTTGTTTAGTAGAATAGTAGTGTCAGGTGTATAGTAGAATAGTAGAGTCAGGTGTATAGCAGAATAGTAGTGTCAGGTGTATAGTAGAATAGTAGGGTCAGGTGTATAGTAGAATAGTAGGACCAGGTGTAGAGTAGTAGGACCAGGTGTATAGTAGAATAGTAGGGCCAGGTGTATAGTAGAATAGTAGTGTCAGGTGTAGAGTAGAATAGTAGTGTCAGGTGTATAGTAGAATAGTAGTGTCAGGTGTAGAGTAGAATAGTATTGTCAGGTGTATAGTAGAATAGTAGGGTCAGGTGTATAGGAGAATAGTAGTGTAAGGTGTATAGTAGAATAGTAGGGTCAGGTGTATAGTAGAATAGTAGGGTCAGGTGTATAGTAGAATAGTAGTGCCAGGTGTATAGTAGATTAGTAATGTCAGGTGTATAGTAGAATAGTAGGGTCAGGTGTATAGTAGAATAGTAGTGCCATGTGTATAGTAGAACAGTAGTGTCAGGTGTATAGTAGGGTTAGGTGTAGAGTAGAATAGTAGTATCAGGTTTACAGTAGAATAGCAGTGTCAGGTGTATAGTAGAATAGTAGGGTCAGGTGTAGAGTAGAATAGTAGTATCAGGTGTACAGTAGAATAGTAGTGTCAGGTGTATAGTTGAATAGTAGTATCAGGTGTACAGTAGAATAATATTGCCAGGTGTATAGTAGAATAGTAGAATCAGGTGTATAGTAGAGTAGTAGGGCCAGGTGTAGAGTGGAATAGTAGTGTCAGGTCTAGAGTGGAATAGTAGTGTCATGTGTATAGTAGAATAGTAGGGTCAGGTGTATAGTAGAATAGTAGGGCCAGGTGTATAGTAGAATAGTATGGCCAGGTGTATAGTAGAATAGTAGTGTCAGGTGTATAGTAGAATAGTAGGGCCAGGTGTATAGTAGAATAATAGGGCCAGGTGTATAGTAGAATAGTAGTGTCAGGTGTATAGTAGAATAGTAGGGTCAGGTGTATAGTAGAATAGTAGGGCCTGGTGTATAGTAGAACAGTACGGCCAGGTGTATTGTAGAACAGAAGTGTCAGGTGTATAGTAGAACAGTAGTGTCAGGTGTATAATAGAATATTAGGGTCAGGTGTATAGTAGAATAGTAGTGTCAGGTGTAGAGTAGAATAGTAGGGTCAGGTGTAGAGTAGAATAGTAGTGTCAGGTGTACAGTAGAATAGTAGTCTCAGGTGTATGGTAGTGTCAGGTGTAGAGTAGAATAGTAGTGTCAGGTGTAGAGTAGAATAGTAGAGTCAGGTGTATAGTAGAATAGTAGTGCCAGGTATATAGTAGATTAGTAGTGTCAGGTGTATAGTAGAATAGTAGGGTCAGGTGTATAGTAGAATAGTAGGGTCAGGTGTATAGTAGAATAGTAGTGCCAGGTGTATAGTAGATTAGTAGTGTCAGGTGTATAGTAGAATAGTAGGGTCAGGTGTATAGTAGAATAGTAGGACCAGGTGTAGAGTAGTAGGACCAGGTGTATAGTAGAATAGTAGGGCCAGGTATTTAGTAGAATAGTAGTGTCAGGTGTAGAGTAGAATAGTAGTATCAGGTGTATAGTAGAATAGTAGTGTCAGGTGTAGAGTAGAATAGTATTGTCAGGTGTAGAGTAGAATAGTAGGGTCAGGTGTATAGTAGAATAGTAGTGTCAGGTGTAGAGTAGAATAGTAGGGTCAGGTGTATAGTAGAATAGTAGTGTCAGGTGTACAGTAGAATAGTAGTCTCAGGTGTATGGTAGTGTCAGGTGTAGAGTAGAATAGTAGTGTCAGGTGTATAGTAGAATAGTAGAGTCAGGTGTATAGTAGAATAGTAGTGCCAGGTGTATAGCAGATTAGTAGTGTCAGGTGTATAGTAGAATAGTAGTGTCAGGTGTATAGTAGAATAGTAGGGTCAGGTGTATAGTAGAATAGTAGGGTCAGGTGTATAGTAGAATAGTAGTGCCAGGTGTATAGTAGATTAGTAGTGTCAGGTGTATAGTAGAATAGTAGGGTCAGGTGTATAGTAGAATAGTAGTGCCATGTGTATAGTAGAATAGTAGTGCCAGGTGTATAGTAGATTAGTAGTGTCAGGTGTATAGTAGAATAGTAGGGTCAGGTGTATAGTAGAATAGTAGCGCCATGTGTATAGTAGAATAGTAGCGCCATGTGTATAGTAGAATAGTAGCGTCAGGTGTAGAGTAGAATAGTAGGGTCAGGTGTAGAGTAGAATAGTAGGGTCAGGTGTTTAGTAGAATAGTAGTGTCAGGTGTATAGTAGAATAGTAGTGTCAGTTGTTTAGTAGAATAGTAGTGTCAGGTGTATAGCAGAATAGTAGTGTCAGGTGTATAGCAGAATAGTAGTGTCAGGTGTATAGTAGAATAGTAGGGTCAGGTGTATAGTAGAATAGTAGGACCAGGTGTAGAGTAGTAGGACCAGGTGTATAGTAGAATAGTAGGGCCAGGTGTATAGTAGAATAGTAGTGTCAGGTGTAGAGTAGAATAGTAGTGTCAGGTGTATAGTAGAATAGTAGTGTCAGGTGTAGAGTAGAATAGTATTGTCAGGTGTATAGTAGAATAGTAGGTTCAGGTGTATAGGAGAATAGTAGTGTAAGGTGTATAGTAGAATAGTAGGGTCAGGTGTATAGTAGAATAGTAGGGTCAGGTGTATAGTAGAATAGTAGTGCCAGGTGTATAGTAGATTAGTAATGTCAGGTGTATAGTAGAATAGTAGGGTCAGGTGTATAGTAGAATAGTAGTGCCATGTGTATAGTAGAACAGTAGTGTCAGGTGTATAGTAGGGTTAGGTGTAGAGTAGAATAGTAGTATCAGGTTTACAGTAGAATAGCAGTGTCAGGTGTATAGTAGAATAGTAGGGTCAGGTGTAGAGTAGAATAGTAGTATCAGGTGTACAGTAGAATAGTAGTGTCAGGTGTATAGTAGAATAGTAGTATCAGGTGTACAGTAGAATAATATTGCCAGGTGTATAGTAGAATAGTAGAATCAGGTGTATAGTAGAGTAGTAGGGCCAGGTGTAGAGTGGAATAGTAGTGTCAGGTCTAGAGTGGAATAGTAGTGTCATGTGTATAGTAGAATAGTAGGGTCAGGTGTATAGTAGAATAGTAGGGCCAGGTGTATAGTAGAATAGTATGGCCAGGTGTATAGTAGAATAGTAGTGTCAGGTGTATAGTAGAATAGTAGGGTCAGGTGGATAGTAGAATGGTAGTGTCAGGTGTATAGTAGAATAGTAGGGCCAGGTGTATAGTAGAATAGTAGTGTCAGGTGTATAGTAGAATAGTAGGGCCAGGTGTATAGTAGAATAGTAGGGTCAGGTGTATAGTAGAATAGTAGGGCCTGGTGTATAGTAGAACAGTAGGGCCAGGTGTATTGTAGAACAGTAGTGTCAGGTGTATAGTAGAACAGTAGTGTCAGGTGTATAATAGAATAGTAGGGTCAGGTGTATAGTAGAATAGTAGTGTCAGCTGTAGAGTAGAATAGTAGGGTCAGGTGTAGAGTAGAATAGTAGTGTCAGGTGTACAGTAGAATAGTAGTCTCAGGTGTATGGTAGTGTCAGGTGTAGAGTAGAATAGTAGTGTCAGGTGTAGTGTAGAATAGTAGAGTCAGGTGTATAGTAGAATAGTAGTGCCAGGTGTATAGTAGATTAGTAGAGTCAGGTGTATAGTAGAATAGTAGGGTCAGGTGTATAGTAGAATAGTAGGGTCAGGTGTATAGTAGAATAGTAGTGCCAGGTGTATAGTAGATTAGTAGTGTCAGGTGTATAGTAGAATAGTAGGGTCAGGTGTATAGTAGAATAGTAGTGCCAGGTGTATAGTAGAACAGTAGTGTCAGGTGTATAGTAGGGTTAGGTGTAGAGTAGAATAATAGTATCAGGTTTACAGTAGAATAACAGTGTCAGGTGTATAGTAGAATAGTAGGGTCAGGTGTAGAGTAGAATAGTAGTATCAGGTGTACAGTAGAATAGTAGTGTCAGGTGTATAGTAGAATAGTAGTATCAGGTGTACAGTAGAATAATATTGCCAGGTGTATAGTAGAATAGTAGAATCAGGTGTATAGTAGAGTAGTAGGGCCAGGTGTATAGTAGAATAGTAGTGTCAGGTGTAGAGTGGAATAGTAGTGTCAGGTGTATAGTAGAATAGTAGGGTCAGGTGTATAGTAGAATAGTAGGGCGAGGTGTATATTAGAATAGTAGGGCCAGGTGTATAGTAGAATAGTAGTGTCAGGTGTATAGTAGAATAGTAGGGTCAGGTGGATAGTAGAATGGTAGTGTCAGGTGTATAGTAGAATAGTAGGGTCAGGCGTATAGTAGAATAGTAGGGCTAGGCGTATAGTAGAATAGTAGTGTCAGGCGGATAGTAGAATAGTAGGGCCAGGTGTATAGTAGAATAGTAGGGTCAGGTGTATAGTAGAATAGTAGGGTCAGGTGTATAGTAGAATAGTAGGGCCTGGTGTATAGTAGAATAGTAGGGCCAGGTGTATAGTAGAATAGTAGGGTCAGGTGTATAGTAGAATAGTAGGGTCAGGTGTATAGTAGAATAGTAGGGTCAGGTGTATAGTAGAATAGTAGGGTCAGGTGTAGAGTAGAATAGTAGTGTCAGGTGTAGAGTAGAATAGTAGTGTCAGGTGTAGAGTAGAATAGTAGTGTCAGGTGTAGAGTAGAATAGTAGGGTTAGGTGTATAGTAGAATAGTAGGGTCAGGTGTATAGTAGAATAGTAGTGTCAGGTGTATAGTAGAATAGTCGAGTCAGGTGTATAGTAGAATAGTAGTGTCAGGTGTATAGTAGAATTGTAATGCCAGGTGTATAGTAGAATGTTGTATAGTAGAATAGTAGTGTCAGGTGTATAGTAGAATAGTAGTGTCAGGTGTATAGTAGAATAGTAGTGTCCGGTGTATAGTAGTGTAGAAGTGCCAGGTGTATAGTAGAATAGCAGTACCAGGTGTATAGTAGAATAGTAGTGTCAGGTGTATAGTAGAGTAGTAGGGCCAGGTGTATAGTAGAATAGTAGAGTCAGGTGTATAGTAGAATAGTAGTGTCAGGTGTATAGTAGAATAGTAGTGTCAGGTGTATAGTAGAATAGAAGGGTCAGGTGTATAGTAGAATAGTAGTGTCAGGTGTATAGTAGGGTCAGGTGTAGAGTAGAATAGTAGTATCAGGTGTACAGTAGAATAGTAGTGCCAGGTGTATAGTAGAATAGTAGTGTCAGGTGTATAGTAGGGTCAGGTGTAGAGTAGAATAGTAGTGTCAGGTGTAGAGTAGAATAGTAGTGTCAGGTGTATAGTAGGGTCAGGTGTAGAGTAGAATAGTAGTATCAGGTGTACAGTAGAATAGTAGTGTCAGGTGTATTGTAGAATAGTAGGGTCAGGTGTATAGTAGAATAGTAGTGTCAGGTGTATAGTAGGGTCAGGTGTAGAGTAGAATAGTAGTATCAGGTGTACAGTAGAATAGTAGTGCCAGGTGTATAGTAGAATAGTAGTGTCAGGTGTATAGTAGGGTCAGGTGTAGAGTAGAATAGTAGTGTCAGGTGTATAGTAGAATAGTAATGTCAGGTGTATAGTAGACTAGTAATGTCAGGTGTATAGTAGAATAATATTGCCAGGTGTATAGTAGAATAGTAGGGTCAAGTGTATAGTAGAACAGTAGTGTCAGGTGTATAGTAGGGTCAGGTGTAGAGTAGAATAGTAGTATCATGTGTACAGTAGAATAGTAGTGTCAGGTGTATAGTAGAATAATATTGCCAGGTGTATAGTAGAATAGTAGTGTCAGGTGTATAGTAGAGTAGTAGGGCCAGGTGTATAGTAGAATAGTAGAGTCAGGTGTATAGTAGAATAGTAGTGTCAGGTGTATAGTAGAATAGTAGTGTCAGGTGTATAGTAGAATAGAAGGGTCAGGTGTATAGTAGAATAGTAGTGTCAGGTGTATAGTAGGGTCAGGTGTAGAGTAGAATAGTAGTATCAGGTGTACAGTAGAATAGTAGTGCCAGGTGTATAGTAGAATAGTAGTGTCAGGTGTATAGTAGGGTCAGGTGTAGAGTAGAATAGTAGTGTCAGGTGTAGAGTAGAATAGTAGTGTCAGGTGTATAGTAGGGTCAGGTGTAGAGTAGAATAGTAGTATCAGGTGTACAGTAGAATAGTAGTGTCAGGTGTATTGTAGAATAGTAGGGTCAGGTGTATAGTAGAATAGTAGTGTCAGGTGTATAGTAGGGTCAGGTGTAGAGTAGAATAGTAGTATCAGGTGTACAGTAGAATAGTAGTGCCAGGTGTATAGTAGAATAGTAGTGTCAGGTGTATAGTAATGTCAGGTGTATAGTAGACTAGTAGTGTCAGGTGTATAGTAGAATAATATTGCCAGGTGTATAGTAGAATAGTAGGGTCAAGTGTATAGTAGAACAGTAGTGTCAGGTGTATAGTAGGGTCAGGTGTAGAGTAGAATAGTAGTATCATGTGTACATTAGAATAGTAGTGTCAGGTGTATAGTAGAATAATATTGCCAGGTGTATAGTAGAATAGTAGGGTCAGGTGTATAGTAGAGTAGTAGTGCCAGGTGTATAGTAGAATAGTAGGGCCAGGTGTATAGTAGAAGAGTAGTGACAGGTGTGTAGTAGAATAGCAGTGTCAGGTGTATAGTAGAATAGCAGTGTCTGGTGTATAGTACGTCAGGTGTACAGTAGAATAGTAGTGTCAGGTGTATAGTAGAATAGTAGTGTCAGGTGTATAGTAGGGTCAGGTGTAGAGTAGAATAGTAGTATCAGGTGTACAGTAGAATAGTAGTGTCAGGTGTGTAGTAGAATAGTAGGGTCAGGTGTATAGTAGAATAGTAGTGTCAGGTGTATAGTAGAACAGTAGTGTCAGGTGTAGAGTAGAATAGTAGTGTCAGGTGTATAGTAGAATAGTAGTGTCAGGTGTATAGTAGGGTCAGGTGTAGAGTAGAATAGTAGTGTCAGGTGTAGAGTAGACTAGTAATGTCAGGTGTAGAGTAGACTAGTAGTGTCAGGTGTATAGTAGAATAATATTGCCAGGTGTATAGTAGAATAGTAGGGTCAGGTGTATAGTAGAACAGTAGTGTCAGGTGTATAGTAGGGTCAGGTATATAGTAGAATAGTAGTATCAGATGTACAGTAGAATAGTAGTGTCAGGGGTATAGTAGAATAATATGGGCAGGTGCATAGTAGAATAGTATGGTCAGGTGCATAGTAGAGTAGTAGTGCCAGGTGTATAGTACAGTAGTAGGGCCAGGTGTATAGTAGAATAGCAGTGTCAGGTGTATAGTAGAATAGCAGTGTCAGGTGTATAGTAGGGTCAGGTGTAGAGTAGAATAGTAGTATCAGGTGTACAGTAGAATAGTAGTGTCAGGTGTATTGTAGAGTA
Source organism: Taudactylus pleione (assembly GCA_031769625.1). Lineage (NCBI taxonomy): Eukaryota > Metazoa > Chordata > Amphibia > Anura > Myobatrachidae > Taudactylus > Taudactylus pleione. Next base: position 39,828 of record JAUIMM010001608.1, read on the forward strand.
TTAGGACCAGGAGTATAGTAGAGTAGTCGTGCCAGGTGTATAGTAGAATAGTAGTATCAGGTGTATAGTAGAATAGTAGTGTCAGGTGTATAGTAGAGTATTAGGACCAGGTGTATAGTAGAATAGTAGTGCCAGGTGTATAGTAGAATAGAAGAGCCAGGTGTATAGTAAAATAGTAGGGCCAGGTGTATAGTAGAATAGTAGGGCCAGGTGTATAGTAAAAAAGTAGTGTCAGGTGTATAGTAGAATTGTAGTGTCAGGTGTATAGTAGAATAGTAAGGCCAGGTGTATAGTAGAAAAGTAGTGTCAGGTGTATAGTAGAATTGTAGTGTCAGGTGTAGAGTAGAATAGTAGGGTCAGGTGTAGAGTAGAATAGTAGTGTCAGCTGTACAGTAGAATAGTAGTCTCAGGTGTATGGTAGTGTCAGGTGTAGAGTAGAATAGTAGTGTCAGGTGTAGAGTAGAATAGTAGAGTCAGGTGTATAGTAGAATAGTAGTGCCAGGTATATAGTAGATTAGTAGTGTCAGGTGTATAGTAGAATAGTAGGGTCAGGTGTATAGTAGAATAGTAGGGTCAGGTGTATAGTAGAATAGTAGTGCCAGGTGTATAGTAGATTAGTAGTGTCAGGTGTATAGTAGAATAGTAGGGTCAGGTGTATAGTAGAATAGTAGGACCAGGTGTAGAGTAGTAGGACCAGGTGTATAGTAGAATAGTAGGGCCAGGTATATAGTAGAATAGTAGTGTCAGGTGTAGAGTAGAATAGTAGTATCAGGTGTATAGTAGAATAGTAGTGTCAGGTGTAGAGTAGAATAGTATTGTCAGGTGTAGAGTAGAATAGTAGGGTCAGGTGTATAGTAGAATAGTAGTGTCAGGTGTAGAGTAGAATAGTAGGGTCAGGTGTATAGTAGAATAGTAGTGTCAGGTGTACAGTAGAATAGTAGTCTCAGGTGTATGGTAGTGTCAGGTGTAGAGTAGAATAGTAGTGTCAGGTGTATAGTAGAATAGTAGAGTCAGGTGTATAGTAGAATAGTAGTGCCAGGTGTATAGCAGATTAGTAGTGTCAGGTGTATAGTAGAATAGTAGTGTCAGGTGTATAGTAGAATAGTAGGGTCAGGTGTATAGTAGAATAGTAGGGTCAGGTGTATAGTAGAATAGTAGTGCCAGGTGTATAGTAGATTAGTAGTGTCAGGTGTATAGTAGAATAGTAGGGTCAGGTGTATAGTAGAATAGTAGTGCCATGTGTATAGTAGAATAGTAGCGCCATGTGTATAGTAGAATAGTAGCGCCATGTGTATAGTAGAATAGTAGTGTCAGGTGTAGAGTAGAATAGTAGGGTCAGGTGTATAGTAGAATAGTAGTGTCAGGTGTATAGTAGAATAGTAGTGTCAGTTGTTTAGTAGAATAGTAGTGTCAGGTGTATAGCAGAATAGTAGTGTCAGGTGTATAGCAGAATAGTAGTGTCAGGTGTATAGTAGAATAGTAGTGCCAGGTGTATAGTAGATTAGTAGTGTCAGGTGTATAGTAGAATAGTAGGGTCAGGTGTATAGTAGAATAGTAGCGCCATGTGTATAGTAGAATAGTAGCGCCATGTGTATAGTAGAATAGTAGTGTCAGGTGTAGAGTAGAATAGTAGGGTCAGGTGTATAGTAGAATAGTAGTGTCAGGTGTATAGTAGAATAGTAGTGTCAGTTGTTTAGTAGAATAGTAGTGTCAGGTGTATAGCAGAATAGTAGTGTCAGGTGTATAGCAGAATAGTAGTGTCAGGTGTATAGTAGAATAGTAGGGTCAGGTGTATAGTAGAATAGTAGGACCAGGTGTAGAGTAGTAGGACCAGGTGTATAGTAGAATAGTAGGGCCAGGTGTATAGTAGAATAGTAGTGTCAGGTGTAGAGTAGAAAAGTAGTGTCAGGTGTATAGTAGGGTCAGGTGTAGAGTAGAATAGTACTATCAGGTGTACAGTAGAATAGTAGTGTCAGGTGTATTGTAGAATAGTAGGGTCAGGTGTATAGTAGAATAGTAGTGTCAGGTGTATAGTAGGGTCAGGTGTAGAGTAGAATAGTAGTATCAGGTGTACAGTAGAATAGTAGTGCCAGGTGTATAGTAGAATAGTAGTGTCAGGTGTATAGTAGGGTCAGGTGTAGAGTAGAATAGTAGTGTCAGGTGTATAGTAGAATAGTAATGTCAGGTGTATAGTAGACTAGTAATGTCAGGTGTATAGTAGAATAATATTGCCAGGTGTATAGTAGAATAGTAGGGTCAAGTGTATAGTAGAACAGTAGTGTCAGGTGTATAGTAGGGTCAGGTGTAGAGTAGAATAGTAGTATCATGTGTACAGTAGAATAGTAGTGTCAGGTGTATTGTAGAATAATATTGCCAGGTGTATAGTAGAATAGTAGTGTCAGGTGTATAGTAGAGTAGTAGGGCTAGGTGTATAGTAGAATAGTAGAGTCAGGTGTATAGTAGAATAGTAGTGTCAGGTGTATAGTAGAATAGTAGTGTCAGGTGTATAGTAGAATAGAAGGGTCAGGTGTATAGTAGAATAGTAGTGTCAGGTGTATAGTAGGGTCAGGTGTAGAGTAGAATAGTAGTATCAGGTGTACAGTAGAATAGTAGTGCCAGGTGTATAGTAGAATAGTAGTGTCAGGTGTATAGTAGGGTCAGGTGTAGAGTAGAATAGTAGTGTCAGGTGTAGAGTAGAATAGTAGTGTCAGGTGTATAGTAGGGTCAGGTGTAGAGTAGAATAGTAGTATCAGGTGTACAGTAGAATAGTAGTGTCAGGTGTATTGTAGAATAGTAGGGTCAGGTGTATAGTAGAATAGTAGTGTCAGGTGTATAGTAGGGTCAGGTGTAGAGTAGAATAGTAGTATCAGGTGTACAGTAGAATAGTAGTGCCAGGTGTATAGTAGAATAGTAGTGTCAGGTGTATAGTAATGTCAGGTGTATAGTAGACTAGTAGTGTCAGGTGTATAGTAGAATAATATTGCCAGGTGTATAGTAGAATAGTAGGGTCAAGTGTATAGTAGAACAGTAGTGTCAGGTGTATAGTAGGGTCAGGTGTAGAGTAGAATAGTAGTATCATGTGTACAGTAGAATAGTAGTGTCAGGTGTATAGTAGAATAATATTGCCAGGTGTATAGTAGAATAGTAGGGTCAGGTGTATAGTAGAGTAGTAGTGCCAGGTGTATAGTAGAATAGTAGGGCCAGGTGTATAGTAGAAGAGTAGTGACAGGTGTGTAGTAGAATAGCAGTGTCAGGTGTATAGTAGAATAGCAGTGTCTGGTGTATAGTAGGGTCAGGTTTACAGTAGAATAGTAGTGTCAGGTGTATAGTAGAATACTAGTGTCAGGTGTATAGTAGGGTCAGGTGTAGAGTAGAATAGTAGTATCAGGTGTACAGTAGAATAGTAGTGTCAGGTGTGTAGTAGAATAGTAGGGTCAGGTGTATAGTAGAATAGTAGTGTCAGGTGTATAGTAGAACAGTAGTGTCAGGTGTAGAGTAGAATAGTAGTGTCAGGTGTATAGTAGAATAGTAGTGTCAGGTGTATAGTAGGGTCAGGTGTAGAGTAGAATAGTAGTGTCAGGTGTAGAGTAGACTAGTAATGTCAGGTGTAGAGTAGACTAGTAGTGTCAGGTGTATAGTAGAATAATATTGCCAGGTGTATAGTAGAATAGTAGGGTCAGGTGTATAGTAGAACAGTAGTGTCAGGTGTATAGTAGGGTCAGGTATATAGTAGAATAGTAGTATCAGATGTACAGTAGAATAGTAGTGTCAGGGGTATAGTAGAATAATATGGGCAGGTGCATAATAGAATAGTATGGTCAGGTGCATAGTAGAGTAGTAGTGCCAGGTGTATAGTACAGTAGTAGGGCCAGGTGTATAGTAGAATAGCAGTGTCAGGTGTATAGTAGAATAGCAGTGTCAGGTGTATAGTAGGGTCAGGTGTAGAGTAGAATAGTAGTATCAGGTGTACAGTAGAATACTAGTGTCAGGTGTATTGTAGAGTATTAGGACCAGGAGTATAGTAGAGTAGTCGTGCCAGGTGTATAGTAGAATAGTAGTATCAGGTGTATAGTAGAATAGTAGTGTCAGGTGTATAGTAGAGTATTAGGACCAGGTGTATAGTAGAATAGTAGTGCCAGGTGTATAGTAGAATAGAAGAGCCAGGTGTATAGTAAAATAGTAGGGCCAGGTGTATAGTAGAATAGTAGGGCCAGGTGTATAGTAAAAAAGTAGTGTCAGGTGTATAGTAGAATTGTAGTGTCAGGTGTATAGTAGAATAGTAAGGCCAGGTGTATAGTAGAAAAGTAGTGTCAGGTGTATAGTAGAATTGTAGTGTCAGGTGTAGAGTAGAATAGTAGGGTCAGGTGTAGAGTAGAATAGTAGTGTCAGGTGTACAGTAGAATAGTAGTCTCAGGTGTATGGTAGTGTCAGGTGTAGAGTAGAATAGTAGTGTCAGGTGTAGAGTAGAATAGTAGAGTCAGGTGTATAGTAGAATAGTAGTGCCAGGTATATAGTAGATTAGTAGTGTCAGGTGTATAGTAGAATAGTAGGGTCAGGTGTATAGTAGAATAGTAGGGTCAGGTGTATAGTAGAATAGTAGTGCCAGGTGTATAGTAGATTAGTAGTGTCAGGTGTATAGTAGAATAGTAGGGTCAGGTGTATAGTAGAATAGTAGGACCAGGTGTAGAGTAGTAGGACCAGGTGTATAGTAGAATAGTAGGGCCAGGTATATAGTAGAATAGTAGTGTCAGGTGTAGAGTAGAATAGTAGTATCAGGTGTATAGTAGAATAGTAGTGTCAGGTGTAGAGTAGAATAGTATTGTCAGGTGTAGAGTAGAATAGTAGGGTCAGGTGTATAGTAGAATAGTAGTGTCAGGTGTAGAGTAGAATAGTAGGGTCAGGTGTATAGTAGAATAGTAGTGTCAGGTGTACAGTAGAATAGTAGTGCCAGGTGTATAGTAGAATAGTAGTGTCAGGTGTATTGTAGAATAGTAGGGTCAGGTGTATAGTAGAATAGTAGTGTCAGGTGTATAGTAGGGTCAGGTGTAGAGTAGAATAGTAGTATCAGGTGTACAGTAGAATAGTAGTGCCAGGTGTATAGTAGAATAGTAGTGTCAGGTGTATAGTAGGGTCAGGTGTAGAGTAGAATAGTAGTGTCAGGTGTATAGTAGAATAGTAATGTCAGGTGTATAGTAGACTAGTAATGTCAGGTGTATAGTAGAATAATATTGCCAGGTGTATAGTAGAATAGTAGGGTCAAGTGTATAGTAGAACAGTAGTGTCAGGTGTATAGTAGGGTCAGGTGTAGAGTAGAATAGTAGTATCATGTGTACAGTAGAATAGTAGTGTCAGGTGTATAGTAGAATAATATTGCCAGGTGTATAGTAGAATAGTAGTGTCAGGTGTATAGTAGAGTAGTAGGGCCAGGTGTATAGTAGAATAGTAGAGTCAGGTGTATAGTAGAATAGTAGTGTCAGGTGTATAGTAGAATAGTAGTGTCAGGTGTATAGTAGAATAGAAGGGTCAGGTGTATAGTAGAATAGTAGTGTCAGGTGTATAGTAGGGTCAGGTGTAGAGTAGAATAGTAGTATCAGGTGTACAGTAGAATAGTAGTGCCAGGTGTATAGTAGAATAGTAGTGTCAGGTGTATAGTAGGGTCAGGTGTAGAGTAGAATAGTAGTGTCAGGTGTAGAGTAGAATAGTAGTGTCAGGTGTATAGTAGGGTCAGGTGTAGAGTAGAATAGTAGTATCAGGTGTACAGTAGAATAGTAGTGTCAGGTGTATTGTAGAATAGTAGGGTCAGGTGTATAGTAGAATAGTAGTGTCAGGTGTATAGTAGGGTCAGGTGTAGAGTAGAATAGTAGTATCAGGTGTACAGTAGAATAGTAGTGCCAGGTGTATAGTAGAATAGTAGTGTCAGGTGTATAGTAATGTCAGGTGTATAGTAGACTAGTAGTGTCAGGTGTATAGTAGAATAATATTGCCAGGTGTATAGTAGAATAGTAGGGTCAAGTGTATAGTAGAACAGTAGTGTCAGGTGTATAGTAGGGTCAGGTGTAGAGTAGAATAGTAGTATCATGTGTACAGTAGAATAGTAGTGTCAGGTGTATAGTAGAATAATATTGCCAGGTGTATAGTAGAATAGTAGGGTCAGGTGTATAGTAGAGTAGTAGTGCCAGGTGTATAGTAGAATAGTAGGGCCAGGTGTATAGTAGAAGAGTAGTGACAGGTGTGTAGTAGAATAGCAGTGTCAGGTGTATAGTAGAATAGCAGTGTCTGGTGTATAGTAGGGTCAGGTGTACAGTAGAATAGTAGTGTCAGGTGTATAGTAGAATAGTAGTGTCAGGTGTATAGTAGGGTCAGGTGTAGAGTAGAATAGTAGTATCAGGTGTACAGTAGAATAGTAGTGTCAGGTGTGTAGTAGAATAGTAGGGTCAGGTGTATAGTAGAATAGTAGTGTCAGGTGTATAGTAGAACAGTAGTGTCAGGTGTAGAGTAGAATAGTAGTGTCAGGTGTATAGTAGAATAGTAGTGTCAGGTGTATAGTAGGGTCAGGTGTAGAGTAGAATAGTAGTGTCAGGTGTAGAGTAGACTAGTAATGTCAGGTGTAGAGTAGACTAGTAGTGTCAGGTGTATAGTAGAATAATATTGCCAGGTGTATAGTAGAATAGTAGGGTCAGGTGTATAGTAGAACAGTAGTGTCAGGTGTATAGTAGGGTCAGGTATATAGTAGAATAGTAGTATCAGATGTACAGTAGAATAGTAGTGTCAGGGGTATAGTAGAATAATATGGGCAGGTGCATAGTAGAATAGTATGGTCAGGTGCATAGTAGAGTAGTAGTGCCAGGTGTATAGTACAGTAGTAGGGCCAGGTGTATAGTAGAATAGCAGTGTCAGGTGTATAGTAGAATAGCAGTGTCAGGTGTATAGTAGGGTCAGGTGTAGAGTAGAATAGTAGTATCAGGTGTACAGTAGAATAGTAGTGTCAGGTGTATTGTAGAGTATTAGGACCAGGAGTATAGTAGAGTAGTCGTGCCAGGTGTATAGTAGAATAGTAGTATCAGGTGTATAGTAGAATAGTAGTGTCAGGTGTATAGTAGAGTATTAGGACCAGGTGTATAGTAGAATAGTAGTGCCAGGTGTATAGTAGAATAGAAGAGCCAGGTGTATAGTAAAATAGTAGGGCCAGGTGTATAGTAGAATAGTAGGGCCAGGTGTATAGTAAAAAAGTAGTGTCAGGTGTATAGTAGAATTGTAGTGTCAGGTGTATAGTAGAATAGTAAGGCCAGGTGTATAGTAGAAAAGTAGTGTCAGGTGTATAGTAGAATTGTAGTGTCAGGTGTAGAGTAGAATAGTAGGGTCAGGTGTAGAGTAGAATAGTAGTGTCAGGTGTACAGTAGAATAGTAGTCTCAGGTGTATGGTAGTGTCAGGTGTAGAGTAGAATAGTAGTGTCAGGTGTAGAGTAGAATAGTAGATTCAGGTGTATAGTAGAATAGTAGTGCCAGGTATATAGTAGATTAGTAGTGTCAGGTGTATAGTAGAATAGTAGGGTCAGGTGTATAGTAGTATAGTAGGGTCAGGTGTATAGTAGAATAGTAGTGCCAGGTGTATAGTAGATTAGTAGTGTCAGGTGTATAGTAGAATAGTAGGGTCAGGTGTATAGTAGAATAGTAGGACCAGGTGTAGAGTAGTAGGACCAGGTGTATAGTAGAATAGTAGGGCCAGGTATATAGTAGAATAGTAGTGTCAGGTGTAGAGTAGAATAGTAGTATCAGGTGTATAGTAGAATAGTAGTGTCAGGTGTAGAGTAGAATAGTATTGTCAGGTGTAGAGTAGAATAGTAGGGTCAGGTGTATAGTAGAATAGTAGTGTCAGGTGTAGAGTAGAATAGTAGGGTCAGGTGTATAGTAGAATAGTAGTGTCAGGTGTACAGTAGAATAGTAGTCTCAGGTGTATGGTAGTGTCAGGTGTAGAGTAGAATAGTAGTGTCAGGTGTATAGTAGAATAGTAGAGTCAGGTGTATAGTAGAATAGTAGTGCCAGGTGTATAGCAGATTAGTAGTGTCAGGTGTATAGTAGAATAGTAGTGTCAGGTGTATAGTAGAATAGTAGGGTCAGGTGTATAGTAGAATAGTAGGGTCAGGTGTATAGTAGAATAGTAGTGCCAGGTGTATAGTAGATTAGTAGTGTCAGGTGTATAGTAGAATAGTAGGGTCAGGTGTATAGTAGAATAGTAGTGCCATGTGTATAGTAGAATAGTAGTGCCAGGTGTATAGTAGATTAGTAGTGTCAGGTGTATAGTAGAAAAGTAGGGTCAGGTGTATAGTAGAATAGTAGCGCCATGTGTATAGTAGAATAGTAGCGCCATGTGTATAGTAGAATAGTAGCGTCAGGTGTAGAGTAGAATAGTAGGGTCAGGTGTAGAGTAGAATAGTAGGGTCAGGTGTTTAGTAGAATAGTAGTGTCAGGTGTATAGTAGAATAGTAGTGTCAGTTGTTTAGTAGAATAGTAGTGTCAGGTGTATAGCAGAATAGTAGTGTCAGGTGTATAGCAGAATAGTAGTGTCAGGTGTATAGTAGAATAGTAGGGTCAGGTGTATAGTAGAATAGTAGGACCAGGTGTAGAGTAGTAGGACCAGGTGTATAGTAGAATAGTAGGGCCAGGTGTATAGTAGAATAGTAGTGTCAGGTGTAGAGTAGAATAGTAGTGTCAGGTGTATAGTAGAATAGTAGTGTCAGGGGTAGAGTAGAATAGTATTGTCAGGTGTATAGTAGAATAGTAGGTTCAGGTGTATAGGAGAATAGTAGTGTAAGGTGTATAGTAGAATAGTAGGGTCAGGTGTATAGTAGAATAGTAGGGTCAGGTGTATAGTAGAATAGTAGTGCCAGGTGTATAGTAGATTAGTAATGTCAGGTGTATAGTAGAATAGTAGGGTCAGGTGTATAGTAGAATAGTAGTGCCATGTGTATAGTAGAACAGTAGTGTCAGGTGTATAGTAGGGTTAGGTGTAGAGTAGAATAGTAGTATCAGGTTTACAGTAGAATAGCAGTGTCAGGTGTATAGTAGAATAGTAGGGTCAGGTGTAGAGTAGAATAGTAGTATCAGGTGTACAGTAGAATAGTAGTGTCAGGTGTATAGTAGAATAGTAGTATCAGGTGTACAGTAGAATAATATTGCCAGGTGTATAGTAGAATAGTAGAATCAGGTGTATAGTAGAGTAGTAGGGCCAGGTGTAGAGTGGAATAGTAGTGTCAAGTCTAGAGTGGAATAGTAGTGTCATGTGTATAGTAGAATAGTAGGGTCAGGTGTATAGTAGAATAGTAGGGCCAGGTGTATAGTAGAATAGTATGGCCAGGTGTATAGTAGAATAGTAGTGTCAGGTGTATAGTAGAATAGTAGGGTCAGGTGGATAGTAGAATGGTAGTGTCAGGTGTATAGTAGAATAGTAGGGCCAGGTGTATAGTAGAATAGTAGTGTCAGGTGTATAGTAGAATAGTAGGGCCAGGTGTATAGTAGAATAGTAGGGTCAGGTGTATAGTAGAATAGTAGGGCCTGGTGTATAGTAGAACAGTAGGGCCAGGTGTATTGTAGAACAGTAGTGTCAGGTGTATAGTAGAACAGTAGTGTCAGGTGTATAATAGAATAGTAGGGTCAGGTGTATAGTAGAATAGTAGTGTCAGCTGTAGAGTAGAATAGTAGGGTCAGGTGTAGAGTAGAATAGTAGTGTCAGGTGTACAGTAGAATAGTAGTCTCAGGTGTATGGTAGTGTCAGGTGTAGAGTAGAATAGTAGTGTCAGGTGTAGTGTAGAATAGTAGAGTCAGGTGTATAGTAGAATAGTAGTGCCAGGTGTATAGTAGATTAGTAGTGTCAGGTGTATAGTAGAATAGTAGGGTCAGGTGTATAGTAGAATAGTAGGGTCAGGTGTATAGTAGAATAGTAGTGCCAGGTGTATAGTAGATTAGTAGTGTCAGGTGTATAGTAGAATAGTAGGGTCAGGTGTATAGTAGAATAGTAGTGCCAGGTGTATAGTAGAACAGTAGTGTCAGGTGTATAGTAGGGTTAGGTGTAGAGTAGAATAATAGTATCAGGTTTACAGTAGAATAACAGTGTCAGGTGTATAGTAGAATAGTAGGGTCAGGTGTAGAGTAGAATAGTAGTATCAGGTGTACAGTAGAATAGTAGTGTCAGGTGTATAGTAGAATAGTAGTATCAGGTGTACAGTAGAATAATATTGCCAGGTGTATAGTAGAATAGTAGAATCAGGTGTATAGTAGAGTAGTAGGGCCAGGTGTATAGTAAAATAGTAGTGTCAGGTGTAGAGTGGAATAGTAGTGTCAGGTGTATAGTAGAATAGTAGGGTCAGGTGTATAGTAGAATAGTAGGGCGAGGTGTATATTAGAATAGTAGGGCCAGGTGTATAGTAGAATAGTAGTGTCAGGTGTATAGTAGAAAAGTAGGGTCAGGTGGATAGTAGAATGGTAGTGTCAGGTGTATAGTAGAATAGTAGGGTCAGGCGTATAGTAGAATAGTAGGGCTAGGCGTATAGTAGAATAGTAGTGTCAGGCGTATAGTAGAATAGTAGGGCCAGGTGTACAGTAGAATAGTAGGGTCAGGTGTATAGTAGAATAGTAGGGTCAGGTGTATAGTAGAATAGTAGGGCCTGGTGTATAGTAGAATAGTAGGGCCAGGTGTATAGTAGAATAGTAGGGTCAGGTGTATAGTAGAATAGTAGGGTCAGGTGTATAGTAGAATAGTAGGGTCAGGTGTAGAGTAGAATAGTAGTGTCAGGTGTAGAGTAGAATAGTAGTGTCAGGTGTAGAGTAGAATAGTAGTGTCAGGTGTAGAGTAGAATAGTAGGGTTAGGTGTATAGTAGAATAGTAGGGTCAGGTGTATAGTAGAATAGTAGTGTCAGGTGTATAGTAGAATAGTCGAGTCAGGTGTATAGTAGAATAGTAGTGTCAGGTGTATAGTAGAATTGTAATGCCAGGTGTATAGTAGAATGTTGTATAGTAGAATAGTAGTGTCAGGTGTATAGTAGAATAGTAGTGTCAGGTGTATAGTAGAATAGTAGTGTCCGGTGTATAGTAGTGTAGAAGTGCCAGGTGTATAGTAGAATAGCAGTACCAGGTGTATAGTAGAATAGTAGTGTCAGGTGTATAGTAGAGTAGTAGGGCCAGGTGTATAGTAGAATAGTAGAGTCAGGTGTATAGTAGAATAGTAGTGTCAGGTGTATAGTAGAATAGTAGTGTCAGGTGTATAGTAGAATAGAAGGGTCAGGTGTATAGTAGAATAGTAGTGTCAGGTGTATAGTAGGGTCAGGTGTAGAGTAGAATAGTAGTATCAGGTGTACAGTAGAATAGTAGTGCCAGGTGTATAGTAGAATAGTAGTGTCAGGTGTATAGTAGGGTCAGGTGTAGAGTAGAATAGTAGTGTCAGGTGTAGAGTAGAATAGTAGTGTCAGGTGTATAGTAGGGTCAGGTGTAGAGTAGAATAGTACTATCAGGTGTACAGTAGAATAGTAGTGTCAGGTGTATTGTAGAATAGTAGGGTCAGGTGTATAGTAGAATAGTAGTGTCAGGTGTATAGTAGGGTCAGGTGTAGAGTAGAATAGTAGTATCAGGTGTACAGTAGAATAGTAGTGCCAGGTGTATAGTAGAATAGTAGTGTCAGGTGTATAGTAATGTCAGGTGTATAGTAGACTAGTATTGTCAGGTGTATAGTAGAATAATATTGCCAGGTGTATAGTAGAATAGTAGGGTCAAGTGTATAGTAGAACAGTAGTGTCAGGTGTATAGTAGGGTCAGGTGTAGAGTAGAATAGTAGTATCATGTGTACAGTAGAATAGTAGTGTCAGGTGTATAGTAGAATAATATTGCCAGGTGTATAGTAGAATAGTAGGGTCAGGTGCATAGTAGAGTAGTAGTGCCAGGTGTATAGTAGAATAGTAGGGCCAGGTGTATAGTAGAAGAGTAGTGACAGGTGTGTAGTAGAATAGCAGTGTCAGGTGTATAGTAGAATAGCAGTGTCTGGTGTATAGTAGGGTCAGGTGTACAGTAGAATAGTAGTGTCAGGTGTATAGTAGAATAGTAGTGTCAGGTGTATAGTAGGGTCAGGTGTAGAGTAGAATAGTAGTATCAGGTGTACAGTAGAATAGTAGTGTCAGGTGTGTAGTAGAATAGTAGGGTCAGGTGTATAGTAGAATAGTAGTGTCAGGTGTATAGTAGAACAGTAGTGTCAGGTGTAGAGTAGAATAGTAGTGTCAGGTGTATAGTAGAATAGTAGTGTCAGGTGTATAGTAGGGTCAGGTGTAGAGTAGAATAGTAGTGTCAGGTGTAGAGTAGACTAGTAATGTCAGGTGTAGAGTAGACTAGTAGTGTCAGGTGTATAGTAGAATAATATTGCCAGGTGTATAGTAGAATAGTAGGGTCAGGTGTATAGTAGAACAGTAGTGTCAGGTGTATAGTAGGGTCAGGTATAGAGTAGAATAGTAGTATCAGATGTACAGTAGAATAGTAGTGTCAGGGGTATAGTAGAATAATATGGGCAGGTGCATAGTAGAATAGTATGGTCAGGTGCATAGTAGAGTAGTAGTGCCAGGTGTATAGTACAGTAGTAGGGCCAGGTGTATAGTAGAATAGCAGTGTCAGGTGTATAGTAGAATAGCAGTGTCAGGTGTATAGTAGGGTCAGGTGTAGAGTAGAATAGTAGTATCAGGTGTATTGTAGAGTATTAGGACCAGGAGTATAGTAGAGTAGTCGTGCCAGGTGTATAGTAGAATAGTAGTATCAGGTGTATAGTAGAATAGTAGTGTCAGGTGTATAGTAGAGTATTAGGACCAGGTGTATAGTAGAATAGTAGTGCCAGGTGTATAGTAGCATAGAAGAGCCAGGTGTATAGTAAAATAGTAGGGCCAGGTGTATAGTAGAATAGTAGGGCCAGGTGTATAGTAAAAAAGTAGTGTCAGGTGTATAGTAGAATTGTAGTGTCAGGTGTATAGTAGAATAGTAAGGCCAGGTGTATAGTAGAAAAGTAGTGTCAGGTGTATAGTAGAATTGTAGTGTCAGGTGTAGAGTAGAATAGTAGGGTCAGGTGTAGAGTAGAATAGTAGTGTCAGGTGTACAGTAGAATAGTAGTCTCAGGTGTATGTTAGTGTCAGGTGTAGAGTAGAATAGTAGTGTCAGGTGTAGAGTAGAATAGTAGAGTCAGGTGTATAGTAGAATAGTAGTGCCAGGTATATAGTAGATTAGTAGTGTCAGGTGTATAGTAGAATAATAGGGTCAGGTGTATAGTAGAAAAGTAGGGTCAGGTGTATAGTAGAATAGTAGTGCCAGGTGTATAGTAGATTAGTAGTGTCAGGTGTATAGTAGAATAGTAGGGTCAGGTGTATAGTAGAATAGTAGGACCAGGTGTAGAGTAGTAGGACCAGGTGTATAGTAGAATAGTAGGGCCAGGTATATAGTAGAATAGTAGTGTCAGGTGTAGAGTAGAATAGTAGTATCAGGTGTATAGTAGAATAGTAGTGTCAGGTGTAGAGTAGAATAGTATTGTCAGGTGTAGAGTAGAATAGTAGGGTCAGGTGTATAGTAGAATAGTAGTGTCAGGTGTAGAGTAGAATAGTAGGGTCAGGTGTATAGTAGAATAGCAGTGTCAGGTGTACAGTAGAATAGTAGTCTCAGGTGTATGGTAGTGTCAGGTGTAGAGTAGAATAGTAGTGTCAGGTGTATAGTAGAATAGTAGAGTCAGGTGTATAGTAGAATAGTAGTGCCAGGTGTATAGCAGATTAGTAGTGTCAGGTGTATAGTAGAATAGTAGTGTCAGGTGTATAGTAGAATAGTAGGGTCAGGTGTATAGTAGAATAGTAGGGTCAGGTGTATAGTAGAATAGTAGTGCCAGGTGTATAGTAGATTAGTAGTGTCAGGTGTATAGTAGAATAGTAGGGTCAGGTGTATAGTAGAATAGTAGTGCCATGTGTATAGTAGAATAGTAGTGCCAGGTGTATAGTAGATTAGTAGTGTCAGGTGTATAGTAGAATAGTAGGGTCAGGTGTATAGTAGAATAGTAGCGCCATGTGTATAGTAGAATAGTAGCGCCATGTGTATAGTAGAATAGTAGCGTCAGGTGTAGAGTAGAATAGTAGGGTCAGGTGTAGAGTAGAATAGTAGGGTCAGGTGTTTAGTAGAATAGTAGTGTCAGGTGTATAGTAGAATAGTAGTGTCAGTTGTTTAGTAGAATAGTAGTGTCAGGTGTATAGCAGAATAGTAGTGTCAGGTGTATAGCAGAATAGTAGTGTCAGGTGTATAGTAGAATAGTAGGGTCAATTGTATAGTAGAATAGTAGGACCAGGTGTAGAGTAGTAGGACCAGGTGTATAGTAGAATAGTAGGGCCAGGTGTATAGTAGAATAGTAGTGTCAGGTGTAGAGTATAATAGTAGTGTCAGGTGTATAGTAGAATAGTAGTGTCAGGTGTAGAGTAGAATAGTATTGTCAGGTGTATAGTAGAATAGTAGGTTCAGGTGTATAGGAGAATAGTAGTGTAAGGTGTATAGTAGAATAGTAGGGTCAGGTGTATAGTAGAATAGTAGGGTCAGGTGTATAGTAGAATAGTAGTGCCAGGTGTATAGTAGATTAGTAATGTCAGGTGTATAGTAGAATAGTAGGGTCAGGTGTATAGTAGAATAGTAGTGCCATGTGTATAGTAGAACAGTAGTGTCAGGTGTATAGTAGGGTTAGGTGTAGAGTAGAATAGTAGTATCAGGTTTACAGTAGAATAGCAGTGTCAGGTGTATAGTAGAATAGTAGGGTCAGGTGTAGAGTAGAATAGTAGTATCAGGTGTACAGTAGAATAGTAGTGTCAGGTGTATAGTAGAATAGTAGTATCAGGTGTACAGTAGAATAATATTGCCAGGTGTATAGTAGAATAGTAGAATCAGGTGTATAGTAGAGTAGTAGGGCCAGGTGTAGAGTGGAATAGTAGTGTCAGGTCTAGAGTGGAATAGTAGTGTCATGTGTATAGTAGAATAGTAGGGTCAGGTGTATAGTAGAATAGTAGGGCCAGGTGTATAGTAGAATAGTATGGCCAGGTGTATAGTAGAATAGTAGTGTCAGGTGTATAGTAGAATAGTAGGGTCAGGTGGATAGTAGAATGGTAGTGTCAGGTGTATAGTAGAATATTAGGGCCAGGTGTATAGTAGAATAGTAGTGTCAGGTGTATAGTAGAATAGTAGGGCCAGGTGTATAGTAGAATAGTAGGGTCAGGTGTATAGTAGAATAGTAGGGCCTGGTGTATAGTAGAACAGTAGGGCCAGGTGTATTGTAGAACAGTAGGGTCAGGTGTATAGTAGAACAGTAGTGTCAGGTGTATAATAGAATAGTAGGGTCAGGTGTATAGTAGAATAGTAGTGTCAGCTGTAGAGTAGAATAGTAGGGTCAGGTGTAGAGTAGAATAGTAGTGTCAGGTGTACAGTAGAATAGTAGTCTCAGGTGTATGGTAGTGTCAGGTGTAGAGTAGAATAGTAGTGTCAGGTGTAGTGTAGAATAGTAGAGTCAGGTGTATAGTAGAATAGTAGTGCCAGGTGTATAGTAGATTAGTAGTGTCAGGTGTATAGTAGAATAGTAGGGTCAGGTGTATAGTAGAATAGTAGGGTCAGGTGTATAGTAGAATAGTAGTGCCAGGTGTATAGTAGATTAGTAGTGTCAGGTGTATAGTAGAATAGTAGGGTCAGGTGTATAGTAGAATAGTAGTGCCAGGTGTATAGTAGAACAGTAGTGTCAGGTGTATAGTAGGGTTAGGTGTAGAGTAGAATAATAGTATCAGGTGTACAGTAGAATAGTAGTGCCAGGTGTATAGTAGAATAGTAGTGTCAGGTGTATAGTAGGGTCAGGTGTAGAGTAGAATAGTAGTGTCAGGTGTAGAGTAGAATAGTAGTGTCAGGTGTATAGTAGGGTCAGGTGTAGAGTAGAATAGTAGTATCAGGTGTACAGTAGAATAGTAGTGTCAGGTGTATTGTAGAATAGTAGGGTCAGGTGTATAGTAGAATAGTAGTGTCAGGTGTATAGTAGGGTCAGGTGTAGAGTAGAATAGTAGTATCAGGTGTACAGTAGAATAGTAGTGCCAGGTGTATAGTAGAATAGTAGTGTCAGGTGTATAGTAATGTCAGGTGTATAGTAGACTAGTAGTGTCAGGTGTATAGTAGAATAATATTGCCAGGTGTATAGTAGAATAGTAGGGTCAAGTGTATAGTAGAACAGTAGTGTCAGGTGTATAGTAGGGTCAGGTGTAGAGTAGAATAGTAGTATCATGTGTACAGTAGAATAGTAGTGTCAGGTGTATAGTAAAATAATATTGCCAGGTGTATAGTAGAATAGTAGGGTCAGGTGTATAGTAGAGTAGTAGTGCCAGGTGTATAGTAGAATAGTAGGGCCAGGTGTATAGTAGAAGAGTAGTGACAGGTGTGTAGTAGAATAGCAGTGTCAGGTGTATAGTAGAATAGCAGTGTCTGGTGTATAGTAGGGTCAGGTGTACAGTAGAATAGTAGTGTCAGGTGTATAGTAGAATAGTAGTGTCAGGTGTATAGTAGGGTCAGGTGTAGAGTAGAATAGTAGTATCAGGTGTACAGTAGAATAGTAGTGTCAGGTGTGTAGTAGAATAGTAGGGTCAGGTGTATAGTAGAATAGTAGTGTCAGGTGTATAGTAGAATAGTAGTGTCAGGTGTAGAGTAGAATAGTAGTGTCAGGTGTATAGTAGAATAGTAGTGTCAGGTGTATAGTAGGGTCAGGTGTAGAGTAGAATAGTAGTGTCAGGTGTAGAGTAGACTAGTAATGTCAGGTGTAGAGTAGACTAGTAGTGTCAGGTGTATAGTAGAATAATATTGCCAGGTGTATAGTAGAATAGTAGGGTCAGGTGTATAGTAGAACAGTAGTGTCAGGTGTATAGTAGGGTCAGGTATAGAGTAGAATAGTAGTATCAGATGTACAGTAGAATAGTAGTGTCAGGGGTATAGTAGAATAATATGGGCAGGTGCATAGTAGAATAGTATGGTCAGGTGCATAGTAGAGTAGTAGTGCCAGGTGTATAGTACAGTAGTAGGGCCAGGTGTATAGTAGAATAGCAGTGTCAGGTGTATAGTAGAATAGTAGGGTCAGGTGTAGAGTAGAATAGTAGTATCAGGTGTACAGTAGAATAGTAGTGTCAGGTGTATTGTAGAGTATTAGGACCAGGAGTATAGTAGAGTAGTCGTGCCAGGTGTATAGTAGAATAGTAGTATCAGGTGTATAGTAGAATAGTAGTGTCAGGTGTATAGTAGAGTATTAGGACCAGGTGTATAGTAGAATAGTAGTGCCAGGTGTATAGTAGAATAGAAGAGCCAGGTGTATAGTAAAATAGTAGGGCCAGGTGTATAGTAGAATAGTAGGGCCAGGTGTATAGTAAAAAAGTAGTGTCAGGTGTATAGTAGAATTGTAGTGTCAGGTGTATAGTAGAATAGTAAGGCCAGGTGTATAGTAGAAAAGTAGTGTCAGGTGTATAGTAGAATTGTAGTGTCAGGTGTAGAGTAGAATAGTAGGGTCAGGTGTAGAGTAGAATATTAGTGTCAGGTGTACAGTAGAATAGTAGTCTCAGGTGTATGGTAGTGTCAGGTGTAGAGTAGAATAGTAGTGTCAGGTGTAGAGTAGAATAGTAGAGTCAGGTGTATAGTAGAATAGTAGTGCCAGGTATATAGTAGATTAGTAGTGTCAGGTGTATAGTAGAATAGTAGGGTCAGGTGTATAGTAGAATAGTAGGGTCAAGTGTATAGTAGAATAGTAGTGCCAGGTGTAAAGTAGATTAGTAGTGTCAGGTGTATAGTAGAATAGTAGGGTCAGGTGTATAGTAGAATAGTAGGACCAGGTGTAGAGTAGTAGGACCAGGTGTATAGTAGAATAGTAGGGCCAGGTATATAGTAGAATAGTAGTGTCAGGTGTAGAGTAGAATAGTAGTATCAGGTGTATAGTAGAATAGTAGTGTCAGGTGTAGAGTAGAATAGTATTGTCAGGTGTAGAGTAGAATAGTAGGGTCAGGTGTATAGTAGAATAGTAGTGTCAGGTGTAGAGTAGAATAGTAGGGTCAGGTGTTTAGTAGAATAGTAGTGTCAGGTGTACAGTAGAATAGTAGTCTCAGGTGTATGGTAGTGTCAGGTGTAGAGTAGAATAGTAGTGTCAGGTGTAT
The DNA here is from genome assembly GCA_031769625.1 of Taudactylus pleione. NCBI lineage: Eukaryota > Metazoa > Chordata > Amphibia > Anura > Myobatrachidae > Taudactylus > Taudactylus pleione. Next base: position 58,032 of record JAUIMM010001608.1, read on the forward strand.
AGTAGAATAGTAGAGTCAGGTGTATAGTAGAATAGTAGTGCCAGGTGTATAGCAGATTAGTAGTGTCAGGTGTATAGTAGAATAGTAGTGTCAGGTGTATAGTAGAATAGTAGGGTCAGGTGTATAGTAGAATAGTAGGGTCAGGTGTATAGTAGAATAGTAGTGCCAGGTGTATAGTAGATTAGTAGTGTCAGGTGTATAGTAGAATAGTAGGGTCAGGTGTATAGTAGAATAGTAGTGCCATGTGTATAGTAGAATAGTAGTGCCAGGTGTATAGTAGATTAGTAGTGTCAGGTGTATAGTAGAATAGTAGGGTCAGGTGTATAGTAGAATAGTAGCGCCATGTGTATAGTAGAATAGTAGCGCCATGTGTATAGTAGAATAGTAGCGTCAGGTGTAGAGTAGAATAGTAGGGTCAGGTGTAGAGTAGAATAGTAGGGTCAGGTGTTTAGTAGAATAGTAGTGTCAGGTGTATAGTAGAATAGTAGTGTCAGTTGTTTAGTAGAATAGTAGTGTCAGGTGTATAGCAGAATAGTAGTGTCAGGTGTATAGCAGAATAGTAGTGTCAGGTGTATAGTAGAATAGTAGGGTCAGGTGTATAGTAGAATAGTAGGACCAGGTGTAGAGTAGTAGGACCAGGTGTATAGTAGAATAGTAGGGCCAGGTGTATAGTAGAATAGTAGTGTCAGGTGTAGAGTAGAATAGTAGTGTCAGGTGTATAGTAGAATAGTAGTGTCAGGTGTAGAGTAGAATAGTATTGTCAGGTGTATAGTAGAATAGTAGGTTCAGGTGTATAGGAGAATAGTAGTGTAAGGTGTATAGTAGAATAGTAGGGTCAGGTGTATAGTAGAATAGTAGGGTCAGGTGTATAGTAGAATAGTAGTGCCAGGTGTATAGTAGATTAGTAATGTCAGGTGTATAGTAGAATAGTAGGGTCAGGTGTATAGTAGAATAGTAGTGCCATGTGTATAGTAGAACAGTAGTGTCAGGTGTATAGTAGGGTTAGGTGTAGAGTAGAATAGTAGTATCAGGTTTACAGTAGAATAGCAGTGTCAGGTGTATAGTAGAATAGTAGGGTCAGGTGTATAGTAGAATAGTAGTATCAGGTGTACAGTAGAATAATATTGCCAGGTGTATAGTAGAATAGTAGAATCAGGTGTATAGTAGAGTAGTAGGGCCAGGTGTAGAGTGGAATAGTAGTGTCAGGTCTAGAGTGGAATAGTAGTGTCATGTGTCTAGTAGAATAGTAGGGTCAGGTGTATAGTAGAATAGTAGGGCCAGGTGTATAGTAGAATAGTATGGCCAGGTGTATAGTAGAATAGTAGTGTCAGGTGTATAGTAGAATAGTAGGGTCATGTGGATAGTAGAATGGTAGTGTCAGGTGTATAGTAGAATAGTAGGGCCAGGTGTATAGTAGAATAGTAGTGTCAGGTGTATAGTAGAATAGTAGGGCCAGGTGTATAGTAGAATAGTAGGGTCAGGTGTATAGTAGAATAGTAGGGCCTGGTGTATAGTAGAACAGTAGGGCCAGGTGTATTGTAGAACAGTAGTGTCAGGTGTATAGTAGAACAGTAGTGTCAGGTGTATAATAGAATAGTAGGGTCAGGTGTATAGTAGAATAGTAGTGTCAGCTGTAGAGTAGAATAGTAGGGTCAGGTGTAGAGTAGAATAGTAGTGTCAGGTGTACAGTAGAATAGTAGTCTCAGGTGTATGGTAGTGTCAGGTGTAGAGTAGAATAGTAGTGTCAGGTGTAGTGTAGAATAGTAGAGTCAGGTGTATAGTAGAATAGTAGTGCCAGGTGTATAGTAGATTAGTAGTGTCAGGTGTATAGTAGAATAGTAGGGTCAGGTGTATAGTAGAATAGTAGGGTCAGGTGTATAGTAGAATAGTAGTGCCAGGTGTATAGTAGATTAGTAGTGTCAGGTGTATAGTAGAATAGTAGGGTCAGGTGTATAGTAGAATAGTAGTGCCAGGTGTATAGTAGAACAGTAGTGTCAGGTGTATAGTAGGGTTAGGTGTAGAGTAGAATAATAGTATCAGGTTTACAGTAGAATAGCAGTGTCAGGTGTATAGTAGAATAGTAGGGTCAGGTGTAGAGTAGAATAGTAGTATCAGGTGTACAGTAGAATAGTAGTGTCAGGTGTATAGTAGAATAGTAGTATCAGGTGTACAGTAGAATAATATTGCCAGGTGTATAGTAGAATAGTAGAATCAGGTGTATAGTAGAGTAGTAGGGCCAGGTGTATAGTAGAATAGTAGTGTCAGGTGTAGAGTGGAATAGTAGTGTCAGGTGTATAGTAGAATAGTAGGGTCAGGTGTATAGTAGAATAGTAGGGCGAGGTGTATATTAGAATAGTAGGGCCAGGTGTATAGTAGAATAGTAGTGTCAGGTGTATAGTAGAATAGTAGGGTCAGGTGGATAGTAGAATGGTAGTGTCAGGTGTATAGTAGAATAGTAGGGTCAGGCGTATAGTAGAATAGTAGGGCTAGGCGTATAGTAGAATAGTAGTGTCAGGCGTATAGTAGAATAGTAGGGCCAGGTGTATAGTAGAATAGTAGGGTCAGGTGTATAGTAGAATAGTAGGGTCAGGTGTATAGTAGAATAGTAGGGCCTGGTGTTTAGTAGAATAGTAGGGCCAGGTGTATAGTAGAATAGTAGGGTCAGGTGTATAGTAGAATAGTAGGGTCAGGTGTATAGTAGAATAGTAGGGTCAGGTGTAGAGTAGAATAGTAGTGTCAGGTGTAGAGTAGAATAGTAGTGTCAGGTGTAGAGTAGAATAGTAGTGTCAGGTGTAGAGTAGAATAGTAGGGTTAGGTGTTTAGTAGAATAGTAGTGTCAGGTGTATAGTAGAATAGTAGTGTCAGTTGTTTAGTAGAATAGTAGTGTCAGGTGTATAGCAGAATAGTAGTGTCAGGTGTATAGCAGAATAGTAGTGTCAGGTGTATAGTAGAATAGTAGGGTCAGGTGTATAGTAGAATAGTAGGACCAGGTGTAGAGTAGTAGGACCAGGTGTATAGTAGAATAGTAGGGCCAGGTGTATAGTAGAATAGTAGTGTCAGGTGTAGAGTAGAATAGTAGTGTCAGGTGTATAGTAGAATAGTAGTGTCAGGTGTAGAGTAGAATAGTATTGTCAGGTGTATAGTAGAATAGTAGGTTCAGGTGTATAGGAGAATAGTAGTGTAAGGTGTATAGTAGAATAGTAGGGTCAGGTGTATAGTAGAATAGTAGGGTCAGGTGTATAGTAGAATAGTAGTGCCAGGTGTATAGTAGATTAGTAATGTCAGGTGTATAGTAGAATAGTAGGGTCAGGTGTATAGTAGAATAGTAGTGCCATGTGTATAGTAGAACAGTAGTGTCAGGTGTATAGTAGGGTTAGGTGTAGAGTAGAATAGTAGTATCAGGTTTACAGTAGAATAGCAGTGTCAGGTGTATAGTAGAATAGTAGGGTCAGGTGTATAGTAGAATAGTAGTATCAGGTGTACAGTAGAATAATATTGCCAGGTGTATAGTAGAATAGTAGAATCAGGTGTATAGTAGAGTAGTAGGGCCAGGTGTAGAGTGGAATAGTAGTGTCAGGTCTAGAGTGGAATAGTAGTGTCATGTGTATAGTAGAATAGTAGGGTCAGGTGTATAGTAGAATAGTAGGGCCAGGTGTATAGTAGAATAGTATGGCCAGGTGTATAGTAGAATAGTAGTGTCAGGTGTATAGTAGAATAGTAGGGTCATGTGGATAGTAGAATGGTAGTGTCAGGTGTATAGTAGAATAGTAGGGCCAGGTGTATAGTAGAATAGTAGTGTCAGGTGTATAGTAGAATAGTAGGGCCAGGTGTTTAGTAGAATAGTAGGGTCAGGTGTATAGTAGAATAGTAGGGCCTGGTGTATAGTAGAACAGTAGGGCCAGGTGTATTGTAGAACAGTAGTGTCAGGTGTATAGTAGAACAGTAGTGTCAGGTGTATAATAGAATAGTAGGGTCAGGTGTATAGTAGAATAGTAGTGTCAGCTGTAGAGTAGAATAGTAGGGTCAGGTGTAGAGTAGAATAGTAGTGTCAGGTGTACAGTAGAATAGTAGTCTCAGGTGTATGGTAGTGTCAGGTGTAGAGTAGAATAGTAGTGTCAGGTGTAGTGTAGAATAGTAGAGTCAAGTGTATAGTAGAATAGTAGTGCCAGGTGTATAGTAGATTAGTAGTGTCAGGTGTATAGTAGAATAGTAGGGTCAGGTGTATAGTAGAATAGTAGGGTCAGGTGTATAGTAGAATAGTAGTGCCAGGTGTATAGTAGATTAGTAGTGTCAGGTGTATAGTAGAATAGTAGGGTCAGGTGTATAGTAGAATAGTAGTGCCAGGTGTATAGTAGAACAGTAGTGTCAGGTGTATAGTAGGGTTAGGTGTAGAGTAGAATAATAGTATCAGGTTTACAGTAGAATAGCAGTGTCAGGTGTATAGTAGAATAGTAGGGTCAGGTGTAGAGTAGAATAGTAGTGTCAGGTGTATAGTAGAATAATATTGCCAGGTGTATAGTAGAATAGTAGAATCAGGTGTATAGTAGAGTAGTAGGGCCAGGTGTATAGTAGAATAGTAGTGTCAGGTGTAGAGTGGAATAGTAGTGTCAGGTGTATAGTAGAATAGTAGGGTCAGGTGTATAGTAGAATAGTAGGGCGAGGTGTATATTAGAATAGTAGGGCCAGGTGTATAGTAGAATAGTAGTGTCAGGTGTATAGTAGAATAGTAGGGTCAGGTGGATAGTAGAATGGTAGTGTCAGGTGTATAGTAGAATAGTAGGGTCAGGCGTATAGTAGAATAGTAGGGCTAGGCGTATAGTAGAATAGTAGTGTCAGGCGTATAGTAGAATAGTAGGGCCAGGTGTATAGTAGAATAGTAGGGTCAGGTGTATAGTAGAATAGTAGGGTCAGGTGTATAGTAGAATAGTAGGGCCTGGTGTTTAGTAGAATAGTAGGGCCAGGTGTATAGTAGAATAGTAGGGTCAGGTGTATAGTAGAATAGTAGGGTCAGGTGTATAGTAGAATAGTAGGGTCAGGTGTAGAGTAGAATACTATTCTACTCTACACCTGACACTACTATTCTACTCTACACCTGACACTACTATTCTACTCTACACCTGACACTACTAGTGTCAGGTGTAGAGTAGAATAGTAGTGTCAGGTGTAGAGTAGAATAGTAGGGTTAGGTGTATAGTAGAATAGTAGGGTCAGGTGTATAGTAGAATAGTAGTGTCAGGTGTATAGTAGAATAGTCGAGTCAGGTGTATAGTAGAATAGTAGTGTCAGGTGTATAGTAGAATTGTAATGCCAGGTGTATAGTAGAATGTTGTATAGTAGAATAGTAGTGTCAGGTGTATAGTAGAATAGTAGTGTCAGGTGTATAGTAGAATAGTAGTGTCCGGTGTATAGTAGTGTAGAAGTGCCAGGTGTATAGTAGAATAGCAGTACCAGGTGTATAGTAGAATAGTAGTGTCAGGTGTATAGTAGAGTAGTAGGGCCAGGTGTATAGTAGAATAGTAGAGTCAGGTGTATAGTAGAATAGTAGTGTCAGGTGTATAGTAGAATAGTAGTGTCAGGTGTATAGTAGAATAGAAGGGTCAGGTGAATAGTAGAATAGTAGTGTCAGGTGTATAGTAGGGTCAGGTGTAGAGTAGAATAGTAGTATCAGGTGTACAGTAGAATAGTAGTGCCAGGTGTATAGTAGAATAGTAGTGTCAGGTGTATAGTAGGGTCAGGTGTAGAGTAGAATAGTAGTGTCAGGTGTAGAGTAGAATAGTAGTGTCAGGTGTATAGTAGGGTCAGGTGTAGAGTAGAATAGTACTATCAGGTGTACAGTAGAATAGTAGTGTCAGGTGTATTGTAGAATAGTAGGGTCAGGTGTATAGTAGAATAGTAGTGTCAGGTGTATAGTAGGGTCAGGTGTAGAGTAGAATAGTAGTATCAGGTGTACAGTAGAATAGTAGTGCCAGGTGTATAGTAGAATAGTAGTGTCAGGTGTATAGTAGGGTCAGGTGTAGAGTAGAATAGTAGTGTCAGGTGTATAGTAGAACAGTAATATCAGGTGTATAGTAGACTAGTAGTGTCAGGTGTATAGTAGAATAATATTGCCAGGTGTATAGTAGAATAGTAGGGTCAAGTGTATAGTAGAACAGTAGTGTCAGGTGTATAGTAGGGTCAGGTGTAGAGTAGAATAGTAGTATCATGTGTACAGTAGAATAGTAGTGTCAGGTGTATAGTAGAATAATATTGCCAGGTGTATAGTAGAATAGTAGTGTCAGGTGTATAGTAGAGTAGTAGGGCCAGGTGTATAGTAGAATAGTAGAGTCAGGTGTATAGTAGAATAGTAGTGTCAGGTGTATAGTAGAATAGTAGTGTCAGGTGTATAGTAGAATAGAAGGGTCAGGTGTATAGTAGAATAGTAGTGTCAGGTGTATAGTAGGGTCAGGTGTAGAGTAGAATAGTAGTATCAGGTGTACTGTAGAATAGTAGTGCCAGGTTTATAGTAGAATAGTAGTGTCAGGTGTATAGTAGGGTCAGGTGTAGAGTAGAATAGTAGTGTCAGGTGTAGAGTAGAATAGTAGTGTCAGGTGTATAGTAGGGTCAGGTGTAGAGTAGAATAGTAGTATCAGGTGTACAGTAGAATAGTAGTGTCAGGTGTATTGTAGAATAGTAGGGTCAGGTGTATAGTAGAATAGTAGTGTCAGGTGTATAGTAGGGTCAGGTGTAGAGTAGAATAGTAGTATCAGGTGTACAGTAGAATAGTAGTGCCAGGTGTATAGTAGAATAGTAGTGTCAGGTGTATAGTAATGTCAGGTGTATAGTAGACTAGTAGTGTCAGGTGTATAGTAGAATAATATTGCCAGGTGTATAGTAGAATAGTAGGGTCAAGTGTATAGTAGAACAGTAGTGTCAGGTGTATAGTAGGGTCAGGTGTAGAGTAGAATAGTAGTATCATGTGTACAGTAGAATAGTAGTGTCAGGTGTATAGTAGAATAATATTGCCAGGTGTATAGTAGAATAGTAGGGTCAGGTGTATAGTAGAGTAGTAGTGCCAGGTGTATAGTAGAATAGTAGGGCCAGGTGTATAGTAGAAGAGTAGTGACAGGTGTGTAGTAGAATAGCAGTGTCAGGTGTATAGTAGAATAGCAGTGTCTGGTGTATAGTAGGGTCAGGTGTACAGTAGAATAGTAGTGTCAGGTGTATAGTAGAATAGTAGTGTCAGGTGTATAGTAGGGTCAGGTGTAGAGTAGAATAGTAGTATCAGGTGTACAGTAGAATAGTAGTGTCAGGTGTGTAGTAGAATAGTAGGGTCAGGTGTATAGTAGAATAGTAGTGTCAGGTGTATAGTAGAACAGTAGTGTCAGGTGTAGAGTAGAATAGTAGTGTCAGGTGTATAGTAGAATAGTAGTGTCAGGTGTATAGTAGGGTCAGGAGTAGAGTAGAATAGTAGTGTCAGGTGTAGAGTAGACTAGTAATGTCAGGTGTAGAGTAGACTAGTAGTGTCAGGTGTATAGTAGAATAATATTGCCAGGTGTATAGTAGAATAGTAGGGTCAGGTGTATAGTAGAACAGTAGTGTCAGGTGTATAGTAGGGTCAGGTATAGAGTAGAATAGTAGTATCAGATGTACAGTAGAATAGTAGTGTCAGGGGTATAGTAGAATAATATGGGCAGGTGCATAGTAGAATAGTATGGTCAGGTGCATAGTAGAGTAGTAGTGCCAGGTGTATAGTACAGTAGTAGGGCCAGGTGTATAGTAGAATAGCAGTGTCAGGTGTATAGTAGAATAGCAGTGTCAGGTGTAAAGTAGGGTCAGGTGTAGAGTAGAATAGTAGTATCAGGTGTACAGTAGAATAGTAGTGTCAGGTGTATTGTAGAGTATTAGGACCAGGAGTATAGTAGAGTAGTCGTGCCAGGTGTATAGTAGAATAGTAGTATCAGGTGTATAGTAGAATAGTAGTGTCAGGTGTATAGTAGAGTATTAGGACCAGGTGTATAGTAGAATAGTAGTGCCAGGTGTATAGTAGAATAGAAGAGCCAGGTGTATAGTAAAATAGTAGGGCCAGGTGTATAGTAGAATAGTAGGGCCAGGTGTATAGTAAAAAAGTAGTGTCAGGTGTATAGTAGAATTGTAGTGTCAGGTGTATAGTAGAATAGTAAGGCCAGGTGTATAGTAGAAAAGTAGTGTCAGGTGTATAGTAGAATTGTAGTGTCAGGTGTATAGTAGAATAGTAGCGTCAGGTGTATAGTACAATAGTAGGGTCAGGTGTATAGTAGAATAGTAGGGCCAGGTGTAGAGTAGAATAGTAGGGCCAGGTGTATAGTAGAGTAGTAGGTCCAGGTGTATAGTAGAGTCGTAGGGCAGGTGTAGAGTAGAATAGTAGGGCCAGGTGTAGACTAGAATAGTGGGGCCAGGTGTAGAGTAGAATAGTAGGGCCAGGTGTAGAGTAGAGTAGTAGGGCCAGGTGTAGAGTAGAATAGTAGGGCCAGGTGTTGAGTAGAATAGTAGGGCCAGGTGTAGACTAGAATAGTAGGGCCAGGTGTAGAGTAGAATAGTAGGGCCAGGTGTATAGTAAAATAGTAGTGTCAGGTGTATAGTAGAATAGTAGGGCCAGGTGTAGAGTAGAATAATAGCGCCAGGTGTAGAGTAGAATAGCAGTATCATGTGTAGAGTAGAGTAGTAGTGTCAGGTGTATAGTAGAATAGTAGGGCCAGGTGTATAGCAGAATAGTAGTGTCTGGTGTATAGTACAGTGTTAGGACCAGGTGTATAGTAGAGTAGTAGTTCCAGGTGTATAGAAGAATAGTAGTGTCAGGTGTATAGTAGAATAATATTGCAAGGTGTATAGGAGAATAGTAGGGTCAGGTGTATAGTAGAGTAGTAGTGCCTGGTGTATAGTAGAATATTAGTGTCAGGTGTATAGTAGTGTAGAAGTGCCAGGTGTATAGTAGAGTAGTAGGGCCAGGTGTATAGTAGAATAGCAGTGACAGGTGTTTAGAAGAATAGCAGTGTCAGGTGTATAGTAGAATAGCAGTGTCAGCTGTATAGTAGAATAGCAGTGTCAGATGTATAGTAGAATAGTAGTGCCAGGTACATTGTAGAATAATAGTGTCAGGTTTATAGTAGAATAGTAGTGTCAGGTGTATAGTAGAATAGTAGTGCCAGGCATATTGTAGAATAATAGTGTCAGGTGTATAGAAGAATAGTAGTGTCAGGTGTATAGTAGAATATTAGTGCCAGGTGTATAGTAGAATTGTAGGGCCCGGTGTATAGTAGAATATTAGGTCCAGGTGTATAGTAGAGTAGTAGTGCCAGGTGTATAGTAGAATAGTAGGGCCAGGTGTATAGTAGAATAGTAGTGCCAGGTGTACAGTAGAATAGTACTGTCTGGTGTATAGTAGAATAGTATTGTCAGGTGTAGAGTAGAATAGTAGTGTCAGGTGTAGAGTAGAATAGTAGTGTCAGGTGTAGAGTGGAATAGTAGGGCCAGGTGTAGAGTAGAATAGTAGTGTCAGGTGTAGAGTGGAAAAGTAGGGCCAGGTGTATAGTAGAATAGTAGGGCCAGGTGTGTAGTAGAATAGTAGGGTCAGGTGTATAGTAGGGTCAGGTGTAGAGTAGAATAGTAGTATCAGGTGTACAGTAGAATAGTAGTGTCAGGTGAATAGTAGAGTATTAGGACCAGGAGTATAGTAGAGTAGTAGTGCCAGGTGTATAGTAGAATAGTAGTATCAGGTGTATAGTAGAATAGTAGTGTCAGGTGTATAGTAGAGTATTAGGACCAGGTGTATAGTAGAATAGTAGGGCCAGGTGTAAAGTAGAATAGTATGGCCAGGTGTATAGTAGAATAGTAGTGTCAGGTGTATAGTAGAATAGTAGGGTCAGGTGGATAGTAGAATGGTAGTGTCTGGTGTATAGTAGAATATTAGTGCCAGGTGTATAGTAGAATTGTAGGGCCCGGTGTATAGTAGAATATTAGGGCCAGGTGTATAGTAGAGTAGTAGTGCCAGGTGTATAGTAGAACAGTAGGGCCAGGTGTATAGTAGAATAGTAGGGCCAGGTGTATAGTAGAATAGTAGTGCCAGGTGTATAGTAGAATAGTACTGTCTGGTATATAGTAGAATAGTATTGTCAGGTGTAGAGTAGAATAGTAGTGTCAGGTGTAGAGTAGAATAGTAGTGTCAGGTGTAGAGTGGAATAGTAGGGCCAGGTGTAGAGTAGAATAGTAGTGTCAGGTGTAGAGTGGAAAAGTAGGGCCAGGTGTATAGTAGAATAGTAGGGCCAGGTGTATAGTAGAATAGTAGGGTCAGGTGTATAGTAGGGTCAGGTGTAGAGTAGAATAGTAGTATCAGGTGTACAGTAGAATAATAGTGTCAGGTGTATAGTAGAATAATATTGCCAGGTGTATAGTAGAATAGTAGGTAAGTGCCAGGTGTATAGTAGAATAGTAGGGCCAGGTGTATAGTAGAATAGTAGTGACAGGTGTGTAGTAGAATAGCAGTGTCAGGTGTATAGTAGGGTCAGGTGTAGAGTAGAATAGTAGTATCAGGTGTACAGTAGAATAGTAGTGTCAGGTGTATAGTAGAGTATTAGGACCAGGAGTATAGTAGAGTAGTAGTGCCAGGTGTATAGTAGAATAGTAGTATCAGGTGTATAGTAGAATAGTAGTGTCAGGTGTATAGTAGAGTATTAGGACCAGGTGTATAGTAGAATAGTAGGGCCAGGTGTATAGTAGAATAGTATGGCCAGGTGTATAGTAGAATAGTAGTGTCAGGTGTATAGTAGAATAGTAGGGTCAGGTGGATAGTAGAATGGTAGTGTCAGGTGTATAGTAGAATAGTAGGGTCAGGTGTATAGTAGAATAGTAGGGCCAGGTGTATAGTAGAATAGTAGTGTCAGGTGTATAGTAGAATAGTAGGGCCAGGTGTATAGTAGAATAGTAGGGTCAGGTGTATAGTAGAATAGTAGGGTCAGGTGTATAGTAGAATAGTAGGTCCTGGTGTATAGTAGAACAGTAGGGCCAGGTGTATTGTAGAACAATAGTGTCAGGTGTATAGTAGAACAGTAGTGTCAGGTGTATAGTAGAATAGTAAGGTCAGGTGTATAGTAGAATAGTAGTGTCAGGTGTAGAGTAGAATAGTAGGGTCAGGTGTAGAGTAGAATAGTAATGTCAGGTGTACAGTAGAATAGTAGTCTCAGGTGTATGGTAGTGTCAGGTGTAGAGTAGAATAGTAGTGTCAGGTGTATAGTAGAATAGTAGAGTCAGGTGTATAGTAGAATAGTAGTGCCAGGTGTATAGTAGATTAGTAGTGTCAGGTGTATAGTAGAATAGTAGTGTCAGGTGTATAGTAGAATAGTAGGGTCAGGTGTATAGTAGAATAGTAGGGTCAGGTGTATAGTAGAATAGTAGTGCCAGGTGTATAGTAGATTAGTAGTGTCAGGTGTATAGTAGAATAGTAGGGTCAGGTGTATAGTAGAATAGTAGTGCCAGGTGTATAGTAGAACAGTAGTGTCAGGTGTATAGTAGGGTTAAGTGTAGAGTAGAATAGTAGTATCAGGTTTACAGTAGAATAGCAGTGTCAGGTGTATAGTAGAATAGTAGGGTCAGGTGTAGAGTAGAATAGTAGTATCAGGTGTACAGTAGAATAGTAGTGTCAGGTGTATAGTAGAATAGTAGTATCAGGTGTACAGTAGAATAATATTGCCAGGTGTATAGTAGAATAGTAGAATCAGGTGTATAGTAGAGTAGTAGGGCCAGGTGTATAGTAGAATAGTAGTGTCAGGTGTAGAGTAGAATAGTAGTGTCAGGTGTATAGTAGAATAGTAAGGTCAGGTGTATAGTAGAATAGTAGGGCCAGGTGTATATTAGAATAGTAGGGCCAGGTGTATAGTAGAATAGTAGTGTCAGGTGTATAGTAGAATAGTAGGGTCAGGTGGATAGTAGAATGGTAGTGTCAGGTGTATAGTAGAATAGTAGAGTCAGGTGTATAGTAGAATAGTAGGGCCAGGTGTATAGTAGAATAGTAGTGTCAGGTGTATAGTAGAATAGTAGGGCCAGGTGTATAGTAGAATAGTAGGGTCAGGTGTATAGTAGAATAGTAGGGTCAGGTGTATAGTAGAATAGTAGGGCCTGGGGTATAGTAGAATAGTAGGGCCAGGTGTATAGTAGAATAGTAGTGTCAGGTGTATAGTAGAATAGTAGGGTCAGGTGTAGAGTAGAATAGTAGTGTCAGGTGTAGAGTAGAATAGTAGTGTCAGGTGTAGAGTAGAATAGTAGTGTCAGGTGTATAGTAGAATAGTAGGGTCAGGTGTATAGTAGAATAGTAGGGTCAGGTGTATAGTAGAATAGTAGTGTCAGGTGTATAGTAGAATAGTAGTACCAGGTGTATAGTAGAATAGTCGAGTCAGGTGTATAGTAGAATAGTAGTGTCAGGTGTATAGTAGAATTGTAATGCCAGGTGTATAGTAGAATGGTGTATAGTAGAATAGTAGTGCCAGGTGTATAGTAGAATAGTAGTGTCAGGTGTATAGTAGGGTCAGGTGTAGAGTAGAATAGTAGTATCAGGTGTACAGTAGAATAGAAGTGCCAGGTGTAGAGTAGAATAGTAGTGTCAGGTGTATAGTAGACTAGTAATGTCAGGTGTAGAGTAGACTAGTAGTGTCAGGTGTATAGTAGAATAATATTGCCAGGTGTATAGTAGAATAGTAGGGCCAGGTGTATAGTAGAATAGTAGTGTCAGGTGTATAGTAGAATAGTAGAGCCAGGTGTATAGTAGAATAGTAGGGTCAGGTGTATAGTAGAATAGTAGGGTCAGGTGTATAGTAGAATAGTAGGGCCTGGTGTATAGTAGAACAGTAGGGCCAGGTGTATTGTAGAACAGTAGTGTCAGGTGTATAGTAGAACAGTAGTGTCAGGTGTATAGTAGAATAGTAGGGTCAGGTGTATAGTAGAATAGTAGTGTCAGGTGTAGAGTAGAATAGTAGGGTCAGGTGTAGAGTAGAATAGTAGTGTCAGGTGTACAGTAGAATAGTAGTCTCAGGTGTAAGGTAGTGTCAGGTGTAGAGTAGAATAGTAGTGTCAGGTGTATAGTAGAATAGTAGAGTCAGGTGTATAGTAGAATAGTAGTGCCAGGTGTATAGTAGAATAGTATTGTCAGGTGTATAGTAGAATAGTAGGGTCAGGTGTATAGTAGAATAGAAGGGTCAGGTGTATAGTAGAATAGTAGTGTCAGGTGTATAGTAGGGTCAGGTGTAGAGTAGAATAGTAGTATCAGGTGTAGAGTAGAATAGTAGTGTCAGGTGTAGAGTAGAATAGTAGTGTCAGGTGTATAGTAGAATAGTAGGGTCAGGTGTATAGTAGAATAGTAGGGTCAGGTGTATAGTAGAATAGTAGTGTCAGGTGTATAGTAGAATAGTAGTACCAGGTGTATAGTAGAATAGTCGAGTCAGGTGTATAGTAGAATAGTAGTGTCAGGTGTATAGTAGAATTGTAATGCCAGGTGTATAGTAGAATGGTGTATAGTAGAATAGTAGTGTCAGGTGTATAGTAGACTAGTAGTGTCCAGTGTATAGTAGAATAGTAGTGTCCGGTGTATAGTAGTGTAGAAGGGCCAGGTGTATAGTAGAATAGCAGTACCAGGTGTATAGTAGAATAGTAGTGTCAGGTGTATAGTAGAGTAGTAGGGCCAGGTGTATAGTAGAATAGTAGTGTCAGGTGTATAGTAGAATAGTAGAGTCAGGTGTATAGTAGAATAGTAGTGTCAGGTGTATAGTAGAATAGTAGTGTCAGGTGTATAGTAGAATAGAAGGGTCAGGTGTATAGTAGAATAGTAGTGCCAGGTGTATAGTAGGGTCAGGTGTAGAGTAGAATAGTAGAATCAGGTGTACAGTAGAATAGTAGTGCCAGGTGTATAGTAGAATAGTAGTGTCAGGTGTATAGTAGGGTCAGGTGTAGAGTAGAATAGTAGTGTCAGGTGTAGAGTAGAATAGTAGTGTCAGGTGTATAGTAGGGTCAGGTGTAGAGTAGAATAGTAGTATCAGGTGTACAGTAGAATAGTAGTGTCAGGTGTATAGTAGAATAGTAGGGTCAGGTGTATAGTAGAATAGTAGTGTCAGGTGTATAGTAGGGTCAGGTGTAGAGTAGAATAGTAGTATCAGGTGTACAGTAGAATAGTAGTGCCAGGTGTATAGTAGAATAGTAGTGTCAGGTGTATAGTAGGGTCAGGTGTAGAGTAGAATAGTAGTGTCAGGTGTAGAGTAGAATAGTAATGTCAGGTGTATAGTAGACTAGTAGTGTCAGGTGTATAGTAGAATAATATTGCCAGGTGTATAGTAGAATAGTAGGGTCAGGTGTATAGTAGAACAGTAGTGTCAGGTGTATAGTAGGGTCAGGTGTAGAGTAGAATAGTAGTATCATGTGTACAGTAGAATAGTAGTGTCAGGTGTATAGTAGAATAATATTGCCAGGTGTATAGTAGAATAGTAGGGTCAGGTGTATAGTAGAGTAGTAGTGCCAGGTGTATAGTAGAATAGTGAGCCAGGTGTATAGTAGAAGAGTAGTGACAGGTGTGTAGTAGAATAGCAGTGTCAGGTGTATAGTAGAATAGCAGTGTCTGGTGTATAGTAGGGTCAGGTGTACAGTAGAATAGTAGTGTGAGGTGTATAGTAGAATAGTAGTGTCAGGTGTATAGTAGGGTCAGGTGTAGAGTAGAATAGTAGTATCAGGTGTACAGTAGAATAGTAGTGTCAGGTGTGTAGTAGAATAGTAGGGTCAGGTGTATAGTAGAATAGTAGTGTCAGGTGTATAGTAGAACAGTAGTGTCAGGTGTAGAGTAGAATAGTAGTGTCAGGTGTATAGTAGAATAGTAGTGTCAGGTGTATAGTAGGGTCAGGTGTAGAGTAGAATAGTAGTGTCAGGTGTATAGTAGAATAGTAATGTCAGGTGTAGAGTAGACTAGTAGTGTCAGGTGTATAGTAGCATAATATTGCCAGGTGTATAGTAGAATAGTAGGGCCAGGTGTATAGTAGAATAGTAGTGTCAGGTGTATAGTAGAATAGTAGGGCCAGGTGTATAGTAGAATAGTAGGGTCAGGTGTATAGTAGAATAGTAGGGTCAGGTGTATAGTAGAATAGTAGGGCCTGGTGTATAGTAGAACAGTAGGGCCAGGTGTATTGTAGAACAGAAGTGTCAGGTGTATAGTAGAATAGTAGGGTCAGGTGTATAGTAGAATAGTAGTGTCAGGTGTAGAGTAGAATAGTAGGGTCAGATGTAGAGTAGAATAGTAGTGTCAGGTGTACAGTAGAATAGTAGTCTCAGGTGTATGGTAGTGTCAGGTGTAGAGTAGAATAGTAGTGTCAGGTGTATAGTAGAATAGTAGAGTCAGGTGTATAGTAGAATAGTAGTGCCAGGTGTATAGTAGAATAGTATTGTCAGGTGTATATTAGAATAGTAGGGTCAGGTGTATAGTAGAATAGAAGGGTCAGGTGTCTAGTAGAATAGTAGTGTCAGGTGTATAGTAGGGTCAGGTGTAGAGTAGAATAGTAGTGTCAGGTGTAGAGTAGAATAGTAGTGTCAGGTGTAGAGTAGAATAGTAGTGTCAGGTGTATAGTAGAATAGTAGGGTCAGGTGTATAGTAGAATAGTAGTACCAGGTGTATAGTAGAATAGTCGAGTCAGGTGTATAGTAGAATAGTAGTGTCAGGTGTATAGTAGAATTGTAATGCCAGGTGTATATTAGAATGGTGTATAGTAGAATAGTAGTGTCAGGTGTATAGTAGAATAGAAGTGTCAGGTGTATAGTAGAATAGTAGTGTCCGGTGTATAGTAGTGTAGAAGTGCCAGGTGTATAGTAGAATAGTAGTGTCAGGTGTATAGTAGAGTAGTAGGGCCAGGTGTATAGTAGAATAGTAGAGTCAGGTGTATAGTAGAATAGTAGTGAAAGGTGTATAGTAGAATAGAAGGGTCAGGTGTATAGTAGAATAGTAGTGTCAGGTGTATAGTAGGGTCAGGTGTAGAGTATAATAGTAGTATCAGGTGTACAGTAGAATAGTAGTGCCAGGTGTATAGTAGAATAGTAGTGTCAGGTGTATAGTAGGGTCAGGTGTAGAGTTGAATAGTAGTGTCAGGTGTAGAGTAGAATAGTAGTGTCAGGTGTATAGTAGGGTCAGGTGTAGAGTAGAATAGTAGTATCAGGTGTACAGTAGAATAGTAGTGTCAGGTGTATAGTAGAATAGTAGGGTCAGGTGTATAGTAGAATAGTAGTGTCAGGTGTATAGTAGGGTCAGGTGTAGAGTAGAATAGTAGTATCAGGTGTATAGTAGGGTCTGGTGTAGAGTAGAATAGTAATGTCAGGTGTATAGTAGACTAGTAGTGTCAGGTGTATAGTAGAATAATATTGCCAGGTGTATAGTAGAATAGTAGGGTCAGGTGTATAGTAGAACAGTAGTGTCAGGTGTATAGTAGGGTCAGGTGTAGAGTAGAATAGTAGTATCATGTGTACAGTAGAATAGTAGTGTCAGGTGTATAGTAGAATAATATTGCCAGGTGTATAGTAGAATAGTAGGGTCAGGTGTATAGTAGAGTAGTAGTGCCAGGTGTATAGTAGAATAGTAGGGCCAGGTGTATAGTAGAAGAGTAGTGACAGGTGTGTACTAGAATAGCAGTGTCAGGTGGATAGTAGAATGGTAGTGTCAGGTGTATAGTAGAATAGTAGGGTCAGGTGTATAGTAGAATAGTAGTATCAGGTGTACAGTAGAATAATATTGCCAGGTGTATAGTAGAATAGTAGAATCAGGTGTATAGTAGAGTAGTAGGGCCAGGTGTATAGTAGAATAGTAGTGTCAGGTGTAGAGTAGAATAGTAGTGTCAGGTGTATAGTAGAATAGTAAGGTCAGGTGTATAGTAGAATAGTAGGGCCAGGTGTATATTAGAATAGTAGGGCCAGGTGTATAGTAGAATAGTAGTGTCAGGTGTATAGTAGAATAGTAGGGTCAGGTGGATAGTAGAATGGTAGTGTCAGGTGTATAGTAGAATAGTAGGGTCAGGTGTATAGTAGAATAGTAGGGCCAGGTGTATAGTAGAATAGTAGTGTCAGGTGTATAGTAGAATAGTAGGGCCAGGTGTATAGTAGAATAGTAGGGTCAGGTGTATAGTAGAATAGTAGGGTCAGGTGTATAGTAGAATAGTAGGGCCTGGGGTATAGTAGAATAGTAGGGCCAGGTGTATAGTAGAATAGTAGTGTCAGGTGTATAGTAGAATAGTAGGGTCAGGTGTAGAGTAGAATAGTAGTGTCAGGTGTAGAGTAGAATAGTAGTGTCAGGTGTAGAGTAGAATAGTAGTGTCAGGTGTATAGTAGAATAGTAGGGTCAGGTGTATAGTAGAATAGTAGGGTCAGGTGTATAGTAGAATAGTAGTGTCAGGTGTATAGTAGAATAGTAGTACCAGGTGTATAGTAGAATAGTCGAGTCAGGTGTATAGTAGAATAGTAGTGTCAGGTGTATAGTAGAATTGTAATGCCAGGTGTATAGTAGAATGGTGTATAGTAGAATAGTAGTGCCAGGTGTATAGTAGAATAGTAGTGTCAGGTGTATAGTAGGGTCAGGTGTAGAGTAGAATAGTAGTATCAGGTGTACAGTAGAATAGAAGTGCCAGGTGTAGAGTAGAATAGTAGTGTCAGGTGTATAGTAGAATAGTAATGTCAGGTGTAGAGTAGACTAGTAGTGTCAGGTGTATAGTAGAATAATATTGCCAGGTGTATAGTAGAATAGTAGGGCCAGGTGTATAGTAGAATAGTAGTGTCAGGTGTATAGTAGAATAGTAGAGCCAGGTGTATAGTAGAATAGTAGGGTCAGGTGTATAGTAGAATAGTAGGGTCAGGTGTATAGTAGAATAGTAGGGCCTGGTGTATAGTAGAACAGTAGGGCCAGGTGTATTGTAGAACAGTAGTGTCAGGTGTATAGTAGAACAGTAGTGTCAGGTGTATAGTAGAATAGTAGGGTCAGGTTTATAGTAGAATAGTAGTGTCAGGTGTAGAGTAGAATAGTAGGGTCAGGTGTAGAGTAGAATAGTAGTGTCAGGTGTACAGTAGAATAGTAGTCTCAGGTGTAAGGTGTTGTCTCATGTGTAGAGTAGAATAGTAGTGTCAGGTGTATAGTAGAATAGTAGAGTCAGGTGTATAGTAGAATAGTAGTGCCAGGTGTATAGTAGAATAGTATTGTCAGGTGTATAGTAGAATAGTAGGGTCAGGTGTATAGTAGAATAGAAGGGTCAGGTGTATAGTAGAATAGTAGTGTCAGGTGTATAGTAGGGTCAGGTGTAGAGTAGAATAGTAGTATCAGGTGTAGAGTAGAATAGTAGTGTCAGGTGTAGAGTAGAATAGTAGTGTCAGGTGTATAGTAGAATAGTAGGGTCAGGTGTATAGTAGAATAGTAGGGTCAGGTGTATAGTAGAATAGTAGTGTCAGGTGTATAGTAGAATAGTAGTACCAGGTGTATAGTAGAATAGTCGAGTCAGGTGTATAGTAGAATAGTAGTGTCAGGTGTATAGTAGAATTGTAATGCCAGGTGTATAGTAGAATGGTGTATAGTAGAATAGTAGTGTCAGGTGTATAGTAGACTAGTAGTGTCCAGTGTATAGTAGAATAGTAGTGTCCGGTGTATAGTAGTGTAGAAGGGCCAGGTGTATAGTAGAATAGCAGTACCAGGTGTATAGTAGAATAGTAGTGTCAGGTGTATAGTAGAGTAGTAGGGCCAGGTGTATAGTAGAATAGTAGTGTCAGGTGTATAGTAGAATAGTAGAGTCAGGTGTATAGTAGAATAGTAGTGTCAGGTGTATAGTAGAATAGTAGTGTCAGGTGTATAGTAGAATAGAAGGGTCAGGTGTATAGTAGAATAGTAGTGTCAGGTGTATAGTAGGGTCAGGTGTAGAGTAGAATAGTAGAATCAGGTGTACAGTAGAATAGTAGTGCCAGGTGTATAGTAGAATAGTAGTGTCAGGTGTATAGTAGGGTCAGGTGTAGAGTAGAATAGTAGTGTCAGGTGTAGAGTAGAATAGTAGTGTCAGGTGTATAGTAGGGTCAGGTGTAGAGTAGAATAGTAGTATCAGGTGTACAGTAGAATAGTAGTGTCAGGTGTATAGCAGAATAGTAGGGTCAGGTGTATAGTAGAATAGTAGTGTCAGGTGTATAGTAGGGTCAGGTGTAGAGTAGAATAGTAGTATCAGGTGTACAGTAGAATAGTAGTGCCAGGTGTATAGTAGAATAGTAGTGTCAGGTGTATAGTAGGGTCAGGTGTAGAGTAGAATAGTAGTGTCAGGTGTAGAGTAGAATAGTAATGTCAGGTGTATAGTAGACTAGTAGTGTCAGGTGTATAGTAGAATAATATTGCCAGGTGTATAGTAGAATAGTAGGGTCAGGTGTATAGTAGAACAGTAGTGTCAGGTGTATAGTAGGGTCAGGTGTAGAGTAGAATAGTAGTATCATGTGTACAGTAGAATAGTAGTGTCAGGTGTATAGTAGAATAATATTGCCAGGTGTATAGTAGAATAGTAGGGTCAGGTGTATAGTAGAGTAGTAGTGCCAGGTGTATAGTAGAATAGTGAGCCAGGTGTATAGTAGAAGAGTAGTGACAGGTGTGTAGTAGAATAGCAGTGTCAGGTGTATAGTAGAATAGCAGTGTCTGGTGTATAGTAGGGTCAGGTGTACAGTAGAATAGTAGTGTGAGGTGTATAGTAGAATAGTAGTGTCAGGTGTATAGTAGGGTCAGGTGTAGAGTAGAATAGTAGTATCAGGTGTACAGTAGAATAGTAGTGTCAGGTGTGTAGTAGAATAGTAGGGTCAGGTGTATAGTAGAATAGTAGTGTCAGGTGTATAGTAGAACAGTAGTGTCAGGTGTAGAGTAGAATAGTAGTGTCAGGTGTATAGTAGAATAGTAGTGTCAGGTGTATAGTAGGGTCAGGTGTAGAGTAGAATAGTAGTGTCAGGTGTATAGTAGAATAGTAATGTCAGGTGTAGAGTAGACTAGTAGTGTCAGGTGTATAGTAGCATAATATTGCCAGGTGTATAGTAGAATAGTAGGGCCAGGTGTATAGTAGAATAGTAGTGTCAGGTGTATAGTAGAATAGTAGGGCCAGGTGTATAGTAGAATAGTAGGGTCAGGTGTATAGTAGAATAGTAGGGTCAGGTGTATAGTAGAATAGTAGGGCCTGGTGTATAGTAGAACAGTAGGGCCAGGTGTATTGTAGAACAGAAGTGTCAGGTGTATAGTAGAACAGTAGTGTCAGGTGTATAGTAGAATAGTAGGGTCAGGTGTATAGTAGAATAGTAGTGTCAGGTGTAGAGTAGAATAGTAGGGTCAGATGTAGAGTAGAATAGTAGTGTCAGGTGTACAGTAGAATAGTAGTCTCAGGTGTATGGTAGTGTCAGGTGTAGAGTAGAATAGTAGTGTCAGGTGTATAGTAGAATAGTAGAGTCAGGTGTATAGTAGAATAGTAGTGCCAGGTGTATAGTAGAATAGTATTGTCAGGTGTATATTAGAATAGTAGGGTCAGGTGTATAGTAGAATAGAAGGGTCAGGTGTATAGTAGAATAGTAGTGTCAGGTGTATAGTAGGGTCAGGTGTAGAGTAGAATAGTAGTGTCAGGTGTAGAGTAGAATAGTAGTGTCAGGTGTAGAGTAGAATAGTAGTGTCAGGTGTATAGTAGAATAGTAGGGTCAGGTGTATAGTAGAATAGTAGGGTCAGGTGTATAGTAGAATAGTAGTACCAGGTGTATAGTAGAATAGTCGAGTCAGGTGTATAGTAGAATAGTAGTGTCAGGTGTATAGTAGAATTGTAATGCCAGGTGTATATTAGAATGGTGTATAGTAGAATAGTAGTGTCAGGTGTATAGTAGAATAGAAGTGTCAGGTGTATAGTAGAATAGTAGTGTCCGGTGTATAGTAGTGTAGAAGTGCCAGGTGTATAGTAGAATAGTAGTGTCAGGTGTATAGTAGAGTAGTAGGGCCAGGTGTATAGTAGAATAGTAGAGTCAGGTGTATAGTAGAATAGTAGTGAAAGGTGTATAGTAGAATAGAAGGGTCAGGTGTATAGTAGAATAGTAGTGTCAGGTGTATAGTAGGGTCAGGTGTAGAGTATAATAGTAGTATCAGGTGTACAGTAGAATAGTAGTGCCAGGTGTATAGTAGAATAGTAGTGTCAGGTGTATAGTAGGGTCAGGTGTAGAGTTGAATAGTAGTGTCAGGTGTAGAGTAGAATAGTAGTGTCAGGTGTATAGTAGGGTCAGGTGTAGAGTAGAATAGTAGTATCAGGTGTACAGTAGAATAGTAGTGTCAGGTGTATAGTAGAATAGTAGGGTCAGGTGTATAGTAGAATAGTAGTGTCAGGTGTATAGTAGGGTCAGGTGTAGAGTAGAATAGTAGTATCAGGTGTATAGTAGGGTCTGGTGTAGAGTAGAATAGTAATGTCAGGTGTATAGTAGACTAGTAGTGTCAGGTGTATAGTAGAATAATATTGCCAGGTGTATAGTAGAATAGTAGGGTCAGGTGTATAGTAGAACAGTAGTGTCAGGTGTATAGTAGGGTCAGGTGTAGAGTAGAATAGTAGTATCATGTGTACAGTAGAATAGTAGTGTCAGGTGTATAGTAGAATAATATTGCCAGGTGTATAGTAGAATAGTAGGGTCAGGTGTATAGTAGAGTAGTAGTGCCAGGTGTATAGTAGAATAGTAGGGCCAGGTGTATAGTAGAAGAGTAGTGACAGGTGTGTACTAGAATAGCAGTGTCAGGTGTATAGTAGAATAGCAGTGTCTGGTGTATAGTAGGGTCAGGTGTACAGTAGAATAGTAGTGTCAGGTGTATAGTAGAATAGTAGTGTCAGGTGTATAGTAGGGTCAGGTGTAGAGTAGAATAGTAGTATCAGGTGTACAGTAGAATAGTAGTGTCAGGTGTGTAGTAGAATAGTAGGGTCAGGTGTATAGTAGAATAGTAGTGTCAGGTGTATAGTAGAACAGTAGTGTCAGGTGTAGAGTAGAATAGTAGTGTCAGGTGTATAGTAGAATAGTAGTGTCAGGTGTATAGTAGGGTCAGGTGTAGAGTAGAATAGTGTCAGGTGTATAGTAGAATAGTAATGTCAGGTGTAGAGTAGACTAGTAGTGTCAGGTGTATAGTAGAATAATATTGCCAGGTTTATAGTAGAATAGTAGGGTCAGGTGTATAGTAGAACAGTAGTGTCAGGTGTATAGTAGGGTCAGGTGTAGAGTAGAATAGTAGTATCAGATGTACAGTAGAATAGTAGTGTCAGGGGTATAGTAGAATAATATGGCCAGGTGTATAGTAGAATAGTATGGTCAGGTGCATAGTAGAGTAGTAGTGCCAGGTGTATAGTAGAGTAGTAGGGCCAGGTGTATAGTAGAATAGCAGTGTCAGGTGTATAGTAGAATAGCAGTGTCAGGTGTATAGTAGGGTCAGGCGTAGAGTAGTATAGTAGTATCAGGTGTACAATAGAATAGTAGTGTCAGGTGTATAGTAGAGTATTAGGACCAGGAGTATAGTAGAGTAGTAGTGCCAGGTGTATAGTAGAATAGTAGTATCAGGTGTATAGTAGAATAGTAGTGTCAGGTGTATAGTAGAGTATTAGGACCAGGTGTATAGTAGAATAGTAGTGCCAGGTGTATAGTAGAATAGAAGAGCCAGGTGTATAGTAAAATAGTAGGGCCAGGTGTATAGTAGAATAGTAGGGCCAGGTGTATAGTAGAAAAGTTGTGTCAGGTGTATAGTAGAATTGTAGTGTCAGGTGTATAGTAGAATAGTAAGGCCAGGTGTATAGTAGAAAAGTAGTGTCAGGTGTATAGTAGAATTGTAGTGTCAGGTGTATAGTAGAATAGTAGGGTCAGGTGTATAGTACAATAGTAGGGTCAGGTGTATAGTAGAATAGTAGATCCAGGTGTAGAGTAGAATAGTAGGGCCAGGTGTAGAGTAGAGTAGTAGGTCCAGGTGTATAGTAGAGTAGTAGGGCAGGTGTAGAGTAGAATAGTAGGGCCAGGTGTAGAGTAGAATAGTAGGGCCAGGTGTAGACTAGAATAGTAGGGCCAGGTGTAGAGTAGAATAGTAGGGCCAGGTGTAGAGTAGAGTAGTAGGGCCAGGTGTAGAGGAGAATAGTAGGGCCAGGTGTTGAGTAGAATAGTAGGGCCAGGTGTAGACTAGAATAGTAGGGCCAGGTGTAGAGTAGAATAGTAGGGCCAGGTGTAGAGTAGAATAGTAGTGTCAGGTGTATAGTAGAATAGTAGGGCCAGGTGTAGAGTAGAAAATTAGGGCCAGGTGTAGAGTAGAATAGAAGTATCATGTGTAGAGTAGAGTAGTAGTGTCAGGTGTATAGTAGAATAGTAGGGCCAGGTGTATAGCAGAATAGTAGTGTCTGGTGTATAGTACAGTGTTAGGACCAGGTGTATAGTAGAGTAGTAGTGCCAGGTGTATAGTAGAATAGTAGTGTCAGGTGTATATTAGAATAATATTGCAAGGTGTATAGTAGAATAGTAGGGTCAGGTGTATAGTAGAGTAGTAGTGACTGGTGTATAGTAGAATAGTAGTGTCAGGTGTATAGTAGTGTAGAAGTACCAGGTGTATAGTAGAGTAGTAGGGCCAGGTGTATAGTAGAATAGCAGTGACAGGTGTTTAGAAGAATAGTAGTGTCAGGTGTATAGTAGAATAGCAGTGTCAGCTGTATAGTAGAATAGCAGTGTCAGATGTATAGTAGAATAGTAGTGCCAGGTACATTGTAGAATAATAGTGTCAGGTTTATTGTAGAATAGTAGTGTCAGGTGTATAGTAGAATAGTAGTGCCAGGTATATTGTAGAATAATAGTGTCAGGTGTATAATAGAATAGTAGTGTCAGGTGTATAGTAGAATATTAGTGCCAGGTGTATAGTAGAATTGTAGGGTCCGGTGTATAGTAGAATATTAGGGCCAGGTGTATAGTAGAGTAGTAGTGCCAGGTGTATAGTAGAATAGTAGGGCCAGGTGTATAGTAGAATAGTAGGGCCAGGTGTATAGTAGAATAGTAGTGCCAGGTGTATAGTAGAATAGTACTGTCTGCTGTATAGTAGAATAGTATTGTCAGGTGTAGAGTAGAATAGTAGTGTCAGGTGTAGAGTAGAATAGTAGTGTCAGGTGTAGAGTGGAATAGTAGGGCCAGGTGTAGAGTGGAATAGTAGTGTCAGGTGTAGAGTGGAAAAGTAGGGCCAGGTGTATAGTAGAGTAGTAGTGCCAGGTGTATAGTAGAATAGTAGTATCAGGTGTATAGTAGAATAGTAGTGTCAGGTGTATAGTAGAGTATTAGGACCAGGTGTATAGTAGAATAGTAGTGCCAGGTGTATAGTAGAATAGAAGAGCCAGGTGTATAGTAAAATAGTAGGGCCAGGTGTATAGTAGAATAGTAGGGCCAGGTGTATAGTAGAAAATTAGGGTCAGGTGTATAGTAGAATTGTAGTGTCAGGTGTATAGTAGAATAGTAGGGTCAGGTGTATAGTACAAAAGTAGTGTAAGGTGTATAGTAGAATAGTAGTGCCAGGTGTATAGTAGAATAGTAGGGCCAGGTGTATAGTAGAGTAGTAGGTCCAGGTGTATAGTAGAGTAGTAGGGCCAGGTGTAGAGTAGAATAGTAGGGCCAGGTGTAGAGTAGAATAGTAGGGCCAGGTGTAGAGTAGAATAGTAGGGCCAGGTGTAGAGGAGAATAGTCGGGCCAGGTGTAGAGTAGAATAGTAGTGTCAGATGTATAGTAGAGTATTAGCACCAGGTGTATAGTAGAGTAGTAGTGCCAGGTGTATAGTAGAATAGCAGGGTGAGGTGTTGAGAAGAACAGTAGTGTCAGGAGTATAGTAGAATAGTAGTGTCAGGTGTAGAGTAGAATAGTAGTGCCAGGTGTAGAGTAGAATAGTAGGGTCAGGTGTAGAGTAGAATAGTAGTGTCAGGTGTATAGTAGAATAGTAGTGTCAGGTGTATAGTAGAATAGTAGGGTCAGGTGTATAGTAGAATAGTAGTGTCAGTTGTAGAGTAGAATAGTAATGTCAGGTGTAGAGTAGAATAGTAATGTCAGGTGTAGAGTAGAATAGTAATGTCAGGTGTATCGTAGAATAGTAAGGTCAGGTGTATCGTAGAATAGTAAGGTCAGGTGTATCATAGAATAGTAGGGTCACGTGTATAGTAGAATAGTAGGGTCACGTGTATAGTACAATAGTAGTGTCAGGTGTATAGTAGAAAAGTAGTGTCAGGTGAATAGTTGTGTCAGGTTTATAGTAGAATAGTAGTGTCAGGTGTATAGTAGAATAGTAGGGTCACGTGTATAGTACAATAGTAGTGTCAGATGTATAGTAGAAAAGTTGTGTCAGGTGAATAGTTGGGTCAGGTGTATAGTAGAATAGTAGTGTCAGGTGTAGAGTAGAAAAGTAAGGTCAGGTGTATCGTAGAATAGTAAGGTCAGTTGTATCGTACAATAGTCGTGTCACGTGTATAGTAGAATAGTAGGGTCACGTGTATAGTAGAATAGTAGGGTCACGTGTATAGTACAATAGTAGTGTCAGGTGTATAGTAGAAAAGTAGTGTCAGGTTTATAGTAGTGTCAGGTGTATAGTACAATAGCAGGGTAGGGTGTAGAGTAGAATAGTAGTGTCAGGTTTATAGTAGAATAGTAGGGTCAGGTGTAAAGTAGAATAGTAGGGTCAGGTGAATAGTAGAATAGTAGTGTCAGGTGTATAGTAGAATAGCCGTGTCAGGCGTATAGTAGAATAGTAGTGTGAGGTGTAGAGTAGAATAGAAGTGTCAGGTGTATAGTAGTGTCAGGCGTATAGTAGAATAGTAGTGTCAGGCGTATAGTAGAATAGTAGTGTCAGGTGTACAGTAGATTAGTAGGGTCAGGTGTATAGTAGAATAGTAGTGTCAGGTGTAGAGTAGAAAAGTAGTGTCATTTGAATAGTAGGGTAAGGTGTAGAGTAGAATAGTAGGGTCAGGTATATAGTAGTGTCAGGTGTATAT
The DNA here is from genome assembly GCA_031769625.1 of Taudactylus pleione. Taxonomy (NCBI): domain Eukaryota; kingdom Metazoa; phylum Chordata; class Amphibia; order Anura; family Myobatrachidae; genus Taudactylus; species Taudactylus pleione. The sequence goes on from JAUIMM010001608.1 coordinate 84,047, forward strand.
TAGAATAGCAGTGTCAGGTGTATAGTAGAATAGAAGTGTCAGGTGTATAGTAGATTAGTAGGGTCAGGTGTATAGTAGAATAGTAGTGTCAGGTGTAGAGTAGAATAGTAGTGTCATTTGAATAGTAGGGTATGGTGTAGAGTAGAATAGTAGGGTCAGGTGTATAGTAGAATAGCACTGTCAGGTGTACAGAAGAATAGTCGTGTCAAGTGTAAAGGTTTATATTAGAATAGTAGGGTCAGGTGTATAGTAGAATAGTAGGGTCAGGTGTAGAGTAGAATAGTATTGTCAGGTGTACAGTAGCATAGTAGTGTCAGGTGTATAGTAGTGTCAGGTGTATAGTAGAATAGCAGTGTCAGGTGTATAGTAGAATAGTAGTGTCAGGTGTATTGTAGAATAGTAGTGTCAGGTGTATAGTAGAACAGTAGTGTCAGGTGCAGAGTAGAACAGTAGTGTCAGGTGTAGAGTAGAATAGTAGTGTCAGGTGTATAGTAGAATAGTAGTGTCAGGTGTATAGTAGGGTCAGGTGTAGAGTAGAATAGTAGTGTCAGGTGTAGAGTAGAATAGTAATGTCAGGTGTATAGTAGACTAGTAGTGTCAGGTGTATAGTAGAATAATATTGCCAGGTGTATAGTAGAATAGTAGGGTCAGGTGTATAGTAGAACAGTAGTGTCAGGTGTATAGTAGGGTCAGGTGTAGAGTAGAATAGTAGTATCATGTGTACAGTAGAATAGTAGTGTCAGGTGTATAGTAGAATAATATTGCCAGGTGTATAGTAGAATAGTAGGGTCAGGTGTATAGTAGAGTAGTAGTGCCAGGTGTATAGTAGAATAGTGAGCCAGGTGTATAGTAGAAGAGTAGTGACAGGTGTGTAGTAGAATAGCAGTGTCAGGTGTATAGTAGAATAGCAGTGTCTGGTGTATAGTAGGGTCAGGTGTACAGTAGAATAGTAGTGTGAGGTGTATAGTAGAATAGTAGTGTCAGGTGTATAGTAGGGTCAGGTGTAGAGTAGAATAGTAGTATCAGGTGTACAGTAGAATAGTAGTGTCAGGTGTGTAGTAGAATAGTAGGGTCAGGTGTATAGTAGAATAGTAGTGTCAGGTGTATAGTAGAACAGTAGTGTCAGGTGTAGAGTAGAATAGTAGTGTCAGGTGTATAGTAGAATAGTAGTGTCAGGTGTATAGTAGGGTCAGGTGTAGAGTAGAATAGTAGTGTCAGGTGTATAGTAGAATAGTAATGTCAGGTGTAGAGTAGACTAGTAGTGTCAGGTGTATAGTAGCATAATATTGCCAGGTGTATAGTAGAATAGTAGGGCCAGGTGTATAGTAGAATAGTAGTGTCAGGTGTACAGTAGAATAGTAGGGCCAGGTGTATAGTAGAATAGTAGGGTCAGGTGTATAGTAGAATAGTAGGGTCAGGTGTATAGTAGAATAGTAGGGCCTGGTGTATAGTAGAACAGTAGGGCCAGGTGTATTGTAGAACAGAAGTGTCAGGTGTATAGTAGAACAGTAGTGTCAGGTGTATAGTAGAATAGTAGGGTCAGGTGTATAGTAGAATAGTAGTGTCAGGTGTAGAGTAGAATAGTAGGGTCAGATGTAGAGTAGAATAGTAGTGTCAGGTGTACAGTAGAATAGTAGTCTCAGGTGTATGGTAGTGTCAGGTGTAGAGTAGAATAGTAGTGTCAGGTGTATAGTAGAATAGTAGAGTCAGGTGTATAGTAGAATAGTAGTGCCAGGTGTATAGTAGAATAGTATTGTCAGGTGTATATTAGAATAGTAGGGTCAGGTGTATAGTAGAATAGAAGGGTCAGGTGTATAGTAGAATAGTAGTGTCAGGTGTATAGTAGGGTCAGGTGTAGAGTAGAATAGTAGTGTCAGGTGTAGAGTAGAATAGTAGTGTCAGGTGTAGAGTAGAATAGTAGTGTCAGGTGTATAGTAGAATAGTAGGGTCAGGTGTATAGTAGAATAGTAGGGTCAGGTGTATAGTAGAATAGTAGTACCAGGTGTATAGTAGAATAGTCGAGTCAGGTGTATAGTAGAATAGTAGTGTCAGGTGTATAGTAGAATTGTAATGCCAGGTGTATATTAGAATGGTGTATAGTAGAATAGTAGTGTCAGGTGTATAGTAGAATAGAAGTGTCAGGTGTATAGTAGAATAGTAGTGTCCGGTGTATAGTAGTGTAGAAGTGCCAGGTGTATAGTAGAATAGTAGTGTCAGGTGTATAGTAGAGTAGTAGGGCCAGGTGTATAGTAGAATAGTAGAGTCAGATGTATAGTAGAATAGTAGTGAAAGGTGTATAGTAGAATAGAAGGGTCAGGTGTATAGTAGAATAGTAGTGTCAGGTGTATAGTAGGGTCAGGTGTAGAGTATAATAGTAGTATCAGGTGTACAGTAGAATAGTAGTGCCAGGTGTATAGTAGAATAGTAGTGTCAGGTGTATAGTAGGGTCAGGTGTAGAGTTGAATAGTAGTGTCAGGTGTAGAGTAGAATAGTAGTGTCAGGTGTATAGTAGGGTCAGGTGTAGAGTAGAATAGTAGTATCAGGTGTACAGTAGAATAGTAGTGTCAGGTGTATAGTAGAATAGTAGGGTCAGGTGTATAGTAGAATAGTAGTGTCAGGTGTATAGTAGGGTCAGGTGTAGAGTAGAATAGTAGTATCAGGTGTATAGTAGGGTCTGGTGTAGAGTAGAATAGTAATGTCAGGTGTATAGTAAACTAGTAGTGTCAGGTGTATAGTAGAATAATATTGCCTTGTGTATAGTAGAATAGTAGGGTCAGGTGTATAGTAGAACAGTAGTGTCAGGTGTATAGTAGGGTCAGGTGTAGAGTAGAATAGTAGTATCATGTGTACAGTAGAATAGTAGTGTCAGGTGTATAGTAGAATAATATTGCCAGGTGTATAGTAGAATAGTAGGGTCAGGTGTATAGTAGAGTAGTAGTGCCAGGTGTATAGTAGAATAGTAGGGCCAGGTGTATAGTAGAAGAGTAGTGACAGGTGTGTACTAGAATAGCAGTGTCAGGTGTATAGTAGAATAGCAGTGTCTGGTGTATAGTAGGGTCAGGTGTACAGTAGAATAGTAGTGTCAGGTGTATAGTAGAATAGTAGTGTCAGGTGTATAGTAGGGTCAGGTGTAGAGTAGAATAGTAGTATCAGGTGTACAGTAGAATAGTAGTGTCAGGTGTGTAGTAGAATAGTAGGGTCAGGTGTATAGTAGAATAGTAGTGTCAGGTGTATAGTAGAACAGTAGTGTCAGGTGTAGAGTAGAATAGTAGTGTCAGGTGTATAGTAGAATAGTAGTGTCAGGTGTATAGTAGGGTCAGGTGTAGAGTAGAATAGTGTCAGGTGTATAGTAGAATAGTAATGTCAGGTGTAGAGTAGACTAGTAGTGTCAGGTGTATAGTAGAATAATATTGCCAGGTGTATAGTAGAATAGTAGGGTCAGGTGTATAGTAGAACAGTAGTGTCAGGTGTATAGTAGGGTCAGGTGTAGAGTAGAATAGTAGTATCAGATGTACAGTAGAATAGTAGTGTCAGGGGTATAGTAGAATAATATGGCCAGGTGTATAGTAGAATAGTATGGTCAGGTGCATAGTAGAGTAGTAGTGCCAGGTGTATAGTAGAGTAGTAGGGCCAGGTGTATAGTAGAATAGCAGTGTCAGGTGTATAGTAGAATAGCAGTGTCAGGTGTATAGTAGGGTCAGGCGTAGAGTAGTATAGTAGTATCAGGTGTACAATAGAATAGTAGTGTCAGGTGTATAGTAGAGTATTAGGACCAGGAGTATAGTAGAGTAGTAGTGCCAGGTGTATAGTAGAATAGTAGTATCAGGTGTATAGTAGAATAGTAGTGTCAGGTGTATAGTAGAGTATTAGGACCAGGTGTATAGTAGAATAGTAGTGCCAGGTGTATAGTAGAATAGAAGAGCCAGGTGTATAGTAAAATAGTAGGGCCAGGTGTATAGTAGAATAGTAGGGCCAGGTGTATAGTAGAAAAGTTGTGTCAGGTGTATAGTAGAATTGTAGTGTCAGGTGTATAGTAGAATAGTAAGGCCAGGTGTATAGTAGAAAAGTAGTGTCAGGTGTATAGTAGAATTGTAGTGTCAGGTGTATAGTAGAATAGTAGGGTCAGGTGTATAGTACAATAGTAGGGTCAGGTGTATAGTAGAATAGTAGATCCAGGTGTAGAGTAGAATAGTAGGGCCAGGTGTAGAGTAGAGTAGTAGGTCCAGGTGTATAGTAGAGTAGTAGGGCAGGTGTAGAGTAGAATAGTAGGGCCAGGTGTAGAGTAGAATAGTAGGGCCAGGTGTAGACTAGAATAGTAGGGCCAGGTGTAGAGTAGAATAGTAGGGCCAGGTGTAGAGTAGAGTAGTAGGGCCAGGTGTAGAGTAGAATAGTAGGGCCAGGTGTTGAGTAGAATAGTAGGGCCAGGTGTAGACTAGAATAGTAGGGCCAGGTGTAGAGTAGAATAGTAGGGCCAGGTGTAGAGTAGAATAGTAGTGTCAGGTGTATAGTAGAATAGTAGGGCTAGGTGTAGAGTAGAAAATTAGGGCCAGGTGTAGAGTAGAATAGAAGTATCATGTGTAGAGTAGAGTAGTAGTGTCAGGTGTATAGTAGAATAGTAGGGCCAGGTGTATAGCAGAATAGTAGTGTCTGGTGTATAGTACAGTGTTAGGACCAGGTGTATAGTAGAGTAGTAGTGCCAGGTGTATAGTAGAATAGTAGTGTCAGGTGTATATTAGAATAATATTGCAAGGTGTATAGTAGAATAGTAGGGTCAGGTGTATAGTAGAGTAGTAGTGACTGGTGTATAGTAGAATAGTAGTGTCAGGTGTATAGTAGTGTAGAAGTACCAGGTGTATAGTAGAGTAGTAGGGCCAGGTGTATAGTAGAATAGCAGTGACAGGTGTTTAGAAGAATAGTAGTGTCAGGTGTATAGTAGAATAGCAGTGTCAGCTGTATAGTAGAATAGCAGTGTCAGATGTATAGTAGAATAGTAGTGCCAGGTACATTGTAGAATAATAGTGTCAGGTTTATTGTAGAATAGTAGTGTCAGGTGTATAGTAGAATAGTAGTGCCAGGTATATTGTAGAATAATAGTGTCAGGTGTATAATAGAATAGTAGTGTCAGGTGTATAGTAGAATATTAGTGCCAGGTGTATAGTAGAATTGTAGGGTCCGGTGTATAGTAGAATATTAGGGCCAGGTGTATAGTAGAGTAGTAGTGCCAGGTGTATAGTAGAATAGTAGGGCCAGGTGTATAGTAGAATAGTAGGGCCAGGTGTATAGTAGAATAGTAGTGCCAGGTGTATAGTAGAATAGTACTGTCTGCTGTATAGTAGAATAGTATTGTCAGGTGTAGAGTAGAATAGTAGTGTCAGGTGTAGAGTAGAATAGTAGTGTCAGGTGTAGAGTGGAATAGTAGGGCCAGGTGTAGAGTGGAATAGTAGTGTCAGGTGTAGAGTGGAAAAGTAGGGCCAGGTGTATAGTAGAGTAGTAGTGCCAGGTGTATAGTAGAATAGTAGTATCAGGTGTATAGTAGAATAGTAGTGTCAGGTGTATAGTAGAGTATTAGGACCAGGTGTATAGTAGAATAGTAGTGCCAGGTGTATAGTAGAATAGAAGAGCCAGGTGTATAGTAAAATAGTAGGGCCAGGTGTATAGTAGAATAGTAGGGCCAGGTGTATAGTAGAAAATTAGGGTCAGGTGTATAGTAGAATTGTAGTGTCAGGTGTATAGTAGAATAGTAGGGTCAGGTGTATAGTACAAAAGTAGTGTAAGGTGTATAGTAGAATAGTAGTGCCAGGTGTATAGTAGAATAGTAGGGCCAGGTGTATAGTAGAGTAGTAGGTCCAGGTGTATAGTAGAGTAGTAGGGCCAGGTGTAGAGTAGAATAGTAGGGCCAGGTGTAGAGTAGAATAGTAGGGCCAGGTGTAGAGTAGAATAGTAGGGCCAGGTGTAGAGGAGAATAGTCGGGCCAGGTGTAGAGTAGAATAGTAGTGTCAGATGTATAGTAGAGTATTAGCACCAGGTGTATAGTAGAGTAGTAGTGCCAGGTGTATAGTAGAATAGCAGGGTGAGGTGTTGAGAAGAACAGTAGTGTCAGGAGTATAGTAGAATAGTAGTGTCAGGTGTAGAGTAGAATAGTAGTGCCAGGTGTAGAGTAGAATAGTAGGGTCAGGTGTAGAGTAGAATAGTAGTGTCAGGTGTATAGTAGAATAGTAGTGTCAGGTGTATAGTAGAATAGTAGGGTCAGGTGTATAGTAGAATAGTAGTGTCAGTTGTAGAGTAGAATAGTAATGTCAGGTGTAGAGTAGAATAGTAATGTCAGGTGTAGAGTAGAATAGTAATGTCAGGTGTATCGTAGAATAGTAAGGTCAGGTGTATCGTAGAATAGTAAGGTCAGGTGTATCATAGAATAGTAGGGTCACGTGTATAGTAGAATAGTAGGGTCACGTGTATAGTACAATAGTAGTGTCAGGTGTATAGTAGAAAAGTAGTGTCAGGTGAATAGTTGTGTCAGGTTTATAGTAGAATAGTAGTGTCAGGTGTATAGTAGAATAGTAGGGTCACGTGTATAGTACAATAGTAGTGTCAGATGTATAGTAGAAAAGTTGTGTCAGGTGAATAGTTGGGTCAGGTGTATAGTAGAATAGTAGTGTCAGGTGTAGAGTAGAAAAGTAAGGTCAGGTGTATCGTAGAATAGTAAGGTCAGTTGTATCGTAGAATAGTAGTGTCACGTGTATAGTAGAATAGTAGGGTCACGTGTATAGTAGAATAGTAGGGTCACGTGTATAGTACAATAGTAGTGTCAGGTGTATAGTAGAAAAGTAGTGTCAGGTGTATAGTAGTGTCAGGTGTATAGTACAATAGCAGGGTAGGGTGTAGAGTAGAATAGTAGTGTCAGGTTTATAGTAGAATAGTAGGGTCAGGTGTAAAGTAGAATAGTAGGGTCAGGTGAATAGTAGAATAGTAGTGTCA